>VXBC01010035.1:91861-228971 GCA_013399945.1 Ploceus nigricollis | reverse complement strand
TAATAATTTAATAATATATAATAATATTTTGAGGTCTGTGAATTGTGTTGTGTTTCATTTGGATCTGTCAACTGTACTTCCTCATATATGTGGTATTGTTTCTATTTTCTAGGTTGGATGGGGAGAACTCACAACAGAGTTATTCCTATAACTGCAGCAGGCAGCAGAATTAAGATCTGAGGGATTTTCGATGTACAGCCTCCAATTCTGCTTCCCATGAGTATTTCATGCAGGTTACATTGAAACTGAAGAAAGAAGGACAGGGTGAATGTGACTTTATGTAAATCTGTTGAGAATGTGGCATGAGTATTCACAAAAAGGCTTTTTATGCATTAGTTATTCCTCCGTAGTTAAATATATGACATTCATCAACTCTGGCAGGTAAATGTGCACCTGCAGAAAGAAATCTGGTGAGAATATGATAAAGGTCTTGCTTGGCTGAAGCACAAATTACCAGTGGACTTGGGTGCACAAGTTAATCNGCTGGTAGTCCTTGGGGTCGTCAAGTGCCTTCTTTTTCTCCTTTTGCAGAAATTTACTGAAGCAATAAATCTAGTGCAATGATGGAGAAAAACTAAGGCAGGGGAACTCTCGAGACAGGGAGAGGAAAAAAGAACAGTAACAGTGCAATAGGGGTTGTGCTACTTTTGCCTGCCTCATGTCTTACTTTCATGTTTTTCTATAAAGCTTATGTACTATAAGAGGGGAAGGGAAAACAAAAATCCTTTCTGACAGAGAATGAATTGCCACAAAGGTCCCACATGGCAGTGAAGTCCAAATTTCTCAACATATGGAGAGCCAGAATAAAGTAGGTTATCTGAAACCTAAAGAGTCACAAAGGTGGCACTGTAAATGGTATCTTTTCCTGAGGCAGAGAATGAGGTAAAGACAATCACAGTGCCAAAAAGACAATGCATGTCATGCTGAAACAGATAGAGCACAAACCTCCAAGACCTCAGAGTGTGTCAGAGAAGAGATCTTTAGGTCTTTCTGACAGGTTTTGCATGTTTAACTATTATTAACAGGACAAAAAGGCTGCACATGGTTATTACTGAGGTGCCAACCTCCCCTGGTTCAGTCTTTTTGTTTGTTGTTCTAAGAGGAGTGCAAGAGTCACTTATTTTCTGTCTTTGCACATTTAGGCTGTGATGGCTGGGGGAAAAAAGTTTTCAGATTAAAAGTCAAGATAAAGACCCAGAAAACACTCACTTGCCTGAAAGGAAACAAATTTATTTTCAAAAAATCAGGGAGCTTTGGAAGTCCTCAAAGTGTTACTCTATAAATATCATAGAGAAAATAATTTGCATGAATAATATCCTTTGGTTTTCATTAACAAAATACCTGAGAGCAGTATTTTTCATCCTTCTGGCTATCACTGTTGTTTGTATTTTGTAGATAGTGAGACAATCTTAGGATCCCAACTAACATTATTGTTCTGCTGCTGCTAAGTACTTTTTGTAATTTATGGGTCTGCTGNGGTAAATGTGCACCTGCAGAAAGAAATCTGGTGAGAATATGATAAAGGTCTTGCTTGGCTGAAGCACAAATTACCAGTGGACTTGGGTGCACAAGTTAATCTTGTGATGATGATGATGATGATGATTCACTTGGGGGAACTATGAGGGGTTTGTAATATGACTTATATAAATTTGTAGTTATTGCATAAATGCAAATATTTAGATGGAGTGTTCACAGTAGTTTGCCACAACAGGAGAAAGCAGTCGTAGAGGAAGGGGTTTTTTCCATCTCACTTATGTATGTAACCGTTGTCCAAGACACTCTGTACACTCCATGGAGAGATACAGACACTTTAAGGAAGTGATTCATCTCAGTTTTAGACATCTAAAATAAGGCAGATGGAACAGTCTATCTCTCTTCACAGAAGAACTTTTAGTCTGAATTGCATTCTGGCAAGCAGGCCCACTGGTTGAAGAATATGACCACGTGCAGGCAAACACACTTCATGTCTCAGCACCCTGCCACCAGTATGGTCAAATACAAAGTGATAGTGTCTGCCCACATAACAAGTTCTTTTTCAGCTGCAGCAGAAATATCTGATGAATCAATCACAATTGTGCTTAAACGTGTAGTCAAATTTACACAATACAGAACACAGTATTCCAGTCTATCAGGAATTAACCCCCACCATGCAGAAAAGTTTCAGTTTGCATTTGTGAAGTTTGCATTAAGGAAGAACAACACTGGTGTGGCTGTAAATTTAGATATTTTTTCCCCCAAATAATTGAGTTGGATTTGGATTTGATTTTGCAAAGATGCAGAGCATTTTCTGGATGCACATTTCCCTGACTATTTAGAAGAGAAGGACACAGTGCCTTGCACCATGCAGAATGCCTATATCTGAACTGCTGTGCTCCTCATGTGTAACATTTTGAAATGCCCTGCAAAACTATCACTTACCCTCCACTACTGCTTCCAGATGCCAGACAAAATGAGTCAGGTGTCTAAGCTTGGCTGATTGGCCAAGCTCTATCTATAATTGATGGAGACAAGCACTTTGGAAGGGAGATTCAGCTGGTCTATGGAGATTGTGAATCACATCGCCTCTCTCTTGCCCCTGGTTATTTCCTGGCACCCCTGCTGCACTCTGTGGCACCTTTCAGTTGCACTGATACTGCTGTTTGTGTCTGTGGCATCCACCAAGTAGCTTAAATTTTTTGGGTTAAAAAAAACCAAACCAAAACAAAAACTAAAAACCAAGCACTACTCCCCATACTACCAGTTAAAAGGAAATCCATTCCCTGCCTGTACCTTATTGTGTGCTGGTGTAGAATTTTATGAAAATCAAGTATTTTTAAAACAGCAATGGCAATCTATCCAGGGAACTAATTTAAATTAAAAATGTGCTTTTGTTGTGTCTTATGTGCTTTTGTCCAAGCATTAAAGAATAAAATAAAAGGATGTGTGTTAAACAAAATTGCCTACTTTGTAGTTCTTTTTCTTAACTCTCCAGTTCTTTCCCTGCCTGGTTCAGTCCTTCTCAAGTCCTGCAGGTCCTGGGGGAAGGAGTATGTACTAAATTCCTTTCACCCTTGGTAAACATACTTTGCACAATCTAATCCAGGGTAGTGTTACACTGCTTTGCTGGACCTTTTGAGAGCCCTGAAAGGGAAACGGAAAAAAAAAAAAAAAAAGGGATAGTTGACATCTGCATTTTACTGGAGTAGCTACAAGCACTGTCTGTTATGGAAGAGAGGGAGAGGGACAATGCTCAGGATTTTGTATTGAAAGGAGCTAGCCTGGATTTTTGGGCCTCCTGTCTCCCTTCCTTCCTTGCCTGAAGGGCACTAAGCCTGCCCTGCTTCTCACTGGAAGGGAGTGGATACTCCATGACAGGCAGGCTGCAGGAGGGACATTTTACTGCAGATGAGAGGCAATCTTTATTTCACATTCTAAATGCAATTTTTTTACAAAAAGGATTCAGTCTTTTGCATTTTAATAATATATAGGTCTTTTTGTTGCTGCTCTTATTTTCACAGCCTTTCCTTTCTCTCTGAAGTAAATACCGCTCCACAAAGTTTCTTAGGATCTGCAATAGCACTACTAATTACAATGAAATACTTAATGTTCAAATAAATAAAAAAATAAATAATACTAGATTTACAGTTAGGGTCATGGATGCTGCTTGTGGACATCTGAGTCCCTGTAATTGTAATTTTTGTTTTACATCTGCTTTAGAGAGAATGGGATTTCCCCAACTAATATTAAATGCTTTTTGAGATGGTCTTTGATTACTAGCACAGGGAACTTGGTTATTTGCTTTGTGCCCAGGATGTGTGAGAGCAGACTCTCCTGTTTAGTTATTTTGGTCCTCCAAATGCATTCATAATTAAAATTACCTAGCACAGTCTCCTCTCATACCCTTTTTGCAAGCAGCTTGCTGCGAGGGCTTGATATTTGGAACTCAGGCTGTTGGTAACCAGCCACAGAATTGGCTCCGTATCTATACCTTCAGTGGCTGAACATAACTAACATACAGGAGAGGGCTTTGAGAATCCACTGTGGATTTGCTTTTCCCTGAGAGAGATAGCAGATAAACAGGATTAGAGTATTTACACAGTCTTGAAATCTGGGTCAGCTGGGTCTCGCTCAAGGCATCCTTTTTATTTAGCAGAAAGATTTGATTGACTGAGTGCAGTGTCAACATTTAGCTTTCTATCCTCACTTCACACAAGCTAATCATCTGAATACAGGTGGCTCCAAATGCAAAAGGTGTGGTCAGATTTTTACTTTATGGTTTGTGAACTTGCTCAGCCCAAGGCTGTGGTGGATGGTTTGGGAAGCACCATCCATATCCTCTATCAAACGCTATCCCAGCTCTGCTGAAGTTCAAGCCTTAGTTTTGCTATTGATCTTGTCTTAATATAGATGGGAATTGAATTCAGCAGTAGATTTGCCTGTGTGAAGGGTCTTTGTTAGGGTTTATCTTGCCTGAGCAGTCACATGGCAGTGTTGAACTTCAGGATGACCACAGTGCCTGCAGCTGAATTTGTGTGTGCAAAACCACATGTTGGGCCTAAAACTGCTCAAGAAGCTTCTGCTGGTGGCAGCTCTTCCTCTCACCCTGTCCCCAGTGTCCTGCTTGCTTTCCTTCACTGCTGTTACCAGATACTCTTTCCACTGGTGTAGCTGCACTCAACCAGTTCTTCCAAATCATCTACTTAAAAAAACCCTTTGCCTTCATTCCAGGAAAACAAAATAAAACAACCTTTCAATGAAGCTCTTTTCTTGGATGCAGCTTATGGTACAAAAAAAAAAAAATGGTGGCACAAAAATGAAAATGAAGGGTTGTAGATGTTTATGGAAGGGAGCACATTGTGTAGCATGACAGTATCTTACACAGCATCAAAAAAATCTGAAAATGTAGCATAAGACCATGATTTGATGCTATAAAATAAGTAGCAGCAGTTCTGATCGTTAGGTTTCTGGTTTGTGTGTTTTGGTGGTTTTTTTTTTTTTTTTTTTTTTTTTTTTTTTTTTTTTTTTTTTTTTTTTTTTTTTTTTTTTTTTTTTTTTTTTTTTTTTTTTTTTTGTTTTGTTTTGTTTTGTTTGTTTGTTTGTTTTTTGATTGAATCAGTTCCCTGATTTGGTGGAACCCTGCAAATGGTTGTGGTGATGGAAACAAGAGGAAGGAGCTGGGAGCAGGGAGGAGGGACAGCTTAAGCTGACATTTGGTGGCATTGACCACAGCCACAGCATTTCCCTGGATAAACAGTAGCACGGTATCTTCTCATCTAGTGACATTTCCCAAGTTATCTTAATTCTAGTTAGATACACTTGTCTCTATTTTCTTCTCTATTGGAACTGTGCTGTGAGCAAGTTAAAATATCAGACTCAATTGTTTTATGGTATTACCGTCAGCTCAAGGAGAACAGTCTTTTTTAGCTTTTCTGGGCAATTTCTTTGAGCTAATACCCAGAAAACTAGAACTGCAAGGAAGCAAGCAAGACATTTAGCTTTGAATGACCTGGGTGGACTGCTCACTTGGGAACAAGAATGAAAAAAATAAACTAGAGTTTATCACAAAAGATCTTTGCCTTACTGCAGCAGTAAAGGTGATACAGAAAAACATATTGATTCTCTGGATGACTGGTAAAGCTACAGCACTGAAAGGATTCTTTGCAGTAAATCCAAGTTTAGTTTTTCTATTCAAATGCCTTGAACAATGCAGCCTTCATCTGCTGGTCACCTGCCTGCAGTGCTGTTTAAGATGATGATAGCAGTGTTTATCCAGGATACGATCCTGACTTGTCCTGCACTATCACAATTCCCAGGAGCTCTCTTGCATGAAGAGTGCTGCATCACATCTAGAGTGATTATCTGAGAACTTGCCCATTGTACAACAATAGAAAGGCTCTTCATTGTTTCTTTTTTTGGCTATTATTCTCAGCCTGGCGAAACTACTGCTGAATTTTCATTAAACCAGCACACTTGCATGTGCACATGACACATACACACACACTTTAGGCTGCCTGGCAATCTGAACTCGTTGTATATTCATCATGTTTTCCTTGTGGCAGAGCCTTCTTAACCAAGACAACTCCGAAATGCATTACACCGAAGGGTTTCTCTTGTGCGTGTAAGGATACGTGCGCACATACAGAATGCAAAACGCTTGGCGCTCCGAAGAGCTCTATCTCCGCGCATCTCTGCCTGAATGGTATCATATCCCACAGCCGTGCCTCCCCCCTCCGCTGTACCGGATAATAATGTGCTGGAAACCTTGTGTCTGCGGGGGGAAGGGTTTAAAAGCATCATTCTGAGGCTGGGCATTCTGCCAGGGGGAAGGGACAAAAGTGAAGTGCGCCTGGAGGTTTTCTTTTTTTAGACAGTGATTACTGAAAGGGAAAGAAGGCCAGTCATCATAGGACTACAAAAAGACCAAAAAAAAGTATTTACTGTGGGCTATTGGCAAATACTTAAGTCTCATGTTAAGCAAGATTTCCTCACTGGAGATAAAAAAAAGGTATAAAATTATTGTGCTTGAATGAGAGAGTCCAGGCTCAGCAGCTGTTTCAAAATTAGTGATTAAAATGAATGATATCTCTATGATTTCCCTTTTTCACTCCCAAACATACACAGATGTATTCATACTCATAAAATGTGTGTCCTTAAGGTCCTGGGGACTTGAAGAAAAGGAAGGTGCAGATGGGATGTCTTTGAAAATGAGTGACTTATTTTTACTTAAAAACTGAAAATTCAGTCTATGCAAGTCCCTTTGAAGAGATAAAATAACAGAGTTATAGAAATAGCAGGTCAGTAAGTCTCATTTGCCCTGAGCTCTCTACAGAGTCATTCAGCTTCTTGTTACAGTGAAATGCAGAATATTTATACAACTCAGAACCTCTGGCATCAGCAACAAAAGCCTCATGTCTTGTTGGCAAGGCAGAATTGACAAAAAAACTCTTATATCTGGTGTTTTGATTTTTTTTAGGAGCAAGGAAGGGGGGATAAAATCTCCACCAGCCATGTGAACACTGTCATTGTATTAGCACTTGTGGACAAGAATATCTACAAGATTGCACTGTCTTTTCTGCACCTAAAGAAAATCGTAATTATAAGCTTTGAATTCACATTCCTTGTTAGATGACAGCATGTTTAGGAAGCTTATGTCCCTGTTAAGCTTCTGACTTTTGAAATTAAATTAGACATGGCAGAGGGAGGGTTTGGGGGATGAGGGAATATTTTTTGGCAAGTGAATGCAAAATTGAAAAGCCAGATTTGCCAAGCATTTTTCCAGGGATGTGTGCATGATTTGCATGTCCCCAGTCAGTCTCATAACACATCCTCAGTGTGAAACTGATGGGGAGTGGTTAGGGAAATGGCAGTGGTGGCTGAGAAATTAAGGGCAACGTGAAAAATATTTGGGTTTTTTGATGCAAAGGAATGGATCCTGGTGAATCAGTGGATTTGTTCCCTCTCCCCCCAAGGAAAGTCTTCTTTTTCTTTTTTAGTAAATGCTTAAAAATGAAACTGTGATCATTGCATTAGCACTGGTTGGTGAACCTCAGAAGGAGGTATCAAAATCTTTTGTAGCTAATCCAAAAACACAACAATGCATTTTCTTTTAGAAATCAGAGTAAAAGTCTTTCAAGATCAAATTCCCTTGTGAGATTTCGACTTTTATATGTGCAGAAAATATCATGAGACTGTTCTTGCATATCACATCATTGTAGTAATTCTCACTGCAGGAATTACAGTTATGTGTGAATATTAAAGTAAATAAATAGCCAAGCTAAAAAGTTTTGAGTTCATTTCAGGTTATAGGCAATGACTTTCTATTGCTGATGCACTTTCTAAACTGCTTCCTTTGTCCTTAGGCTTTAATTTAGCAAACCACTTTAAAGCGTACTCAAATATAAGCATCTGGGTTTTCCCATCAAAGTCACTACTCTATTCACATATTTAAAGCCAAGCAGGTGTTAGAGAATTATTTCTAGGTAGATGATGCAGAGAAAGATTTTCAAAAAAGAGTCAGAGCTGTCTACAGAGAAAGCAGGAGATTCTGCCCCAGTCTCCTTCCATTTACTGAAAACTGGAAAGTCCTACTTACTGCTCTGCCCAAAAACTCAGTGTGCTCAGTTTCTAGCAAGACTGTGGTGATTTTGTGAAGATTCCCCTAATTGCTAAGCTGTCCTTATACCTGCAGGATGGTTGGTACTATCAGGGCAGCAGGTATCGAATCCAACACTGGGGAAACAAGTCAGTGCCATCAGTGAAGCTCAAAAGTCTCATAAATTATTAGATTGGATTGAAATATTTTTTATACTATGGAAACATGTGAAACAGTTGAAATTTGGACTTTTGGAGGAGAAGTAGCACCCTGTTGAAAAGCAGTTCTTTGGTGATGTTGAGCTTTATTCAGATATCCTGTAAAACTTTTGGCATGGAAAAGGGCCATAGAATCATGGATTGTTTTCTGGAAACCTCATAACATCAGTGAAAATGCAGATAAATCAAATGTGGATCATCATGAAAAGACAAGAAGAATTGGTTTTTGACAAAAATCGAAAGAATCAAATTTATGTAGCTTGTCCAATTAAATATCAAATCATGATGAATAAACACTGACTGTGAACAGCAAGGACAGACATATTATTCAGGGGTTTTTAGAGACTTATCACTGGAAAAATCAGGATGAAAATAAGCAGTAGAAAATACTGACTGTGTATGAGTAGAAATGATCTATAATGATGTAGAAAAACAGGCTCACAAAAGTAAAAGTAAGTCAATAATTAAAAGTGTATTGGACAAAACATTGGAAAACTATCAAATCTCTGTCTTAATATCTCATTCATCACTATGATGATACTCCTTTTAGAGAACACAATTTCACTTACACAGAAATGTGATAGTGGTCCATCATTTTCTTATTTCACTAACTCTAATTTCTATTTCCTTTTCTGCCTCTACTGTCCATTTTGTGCTGAGAAATGTGCATTGGTTTGATGCCTAAGATTGAGTTCATAATCCGTGGTGTCTCGGTTGTTACTTTTTTCTCCCTTCCCAAAGAGATTTCTGAGGGCCCTATGGTACCTGATTTTTGTCCATATTATTTTGCTTCATCCTGTCTGGTGCACCTAATAGGAATGCTCAGGAATGTCAGGATGATTGGTCAGACTCCTTCTCCCTAGCCCCAGAACTGGGGCTGTGCTGCTTTTCTGTAGTCTCACAAGACTTCCCCAGCACCCACCTTTCACAGTCAAGAAGTCCATGCAGTTGATTTTGCTGTTCTAATCACTGCTGAAAACACACCAGACTTCTTCACTGAGTAGGTTAAAAAAATACACAATTTGAGGTGAAAGTAGAAGCCATCAGCATATGCACCGAGTTCAAATTTTTCCTGCACTGGCACACTCTACTTCTGTTGGACTAGATTCTCCATCATGCTTCCCAGTTGCTAAATTTTATTACCCCCTTTTTAGTTTTTAACCAATATTTTTTTTTTGTTTAAATTCCCTAAGAAGAGGAAATTTCACTGTGAAATGCAAAATAATTGCATTTACCATCATTTCAGTGTGCTCTCATAGGTACCTATTTCCTAGTGCAGCACTTCCATTTCACTAGATAAAAGGACCTTGCAGAAGCATCTGTTCACTTGCCCCAACTGTCTTAAATGCTACGGTGGAGGCGTCCAAAGCAGCAGGACTTCAGGGAGGGCAGCCAAACTTCAGTGATGATCCTGGCAGCCATAGGCAAATACTGAATCAACTCCATGTGCAGGGAGAAAGGGTTGAATGTGCCGGTGAGGTGCTTTAGCTGCGTGCATATTTAAGTTTGTGTATGCAGAGGAGCTGCAGAAAGAAAATAAATGGCTGTCCTTGTGAGTGGCAAGGGTAAGTAGGACTACTGTTGGAGGAACACTTGTGGCTCATCTTGCAACTATGGCAATGTGATTTCTACAACATGCCTGTGTTTGTACCATCATGGAGCCCTTACATGGTGTATAAGCTTGACTGAAGTACCACTCTTTCGTCCCAGGCTCCTTAAACTTGATAGATTTAAGCGATTTGGGGTTCTCAGCACATATGGCAAATGCAAGCCTCTTTCCTGTCCTCAGGTGCATCAAATCCTCATGTCTTCTTTCCCATCCTTCCTCGAGGGGCATATTTGGCAGACCCTGTGGTAAAACCTAGCTGCATTGAGCCCGGTAGGACCCAATTGGACAGAGAAGTCTCATGGCACTGAGCTCAGTGCAAAACCATGTTTTTTTACAGGACTTATGACTGTATTAGAATGATAAAACAAGTTTCACAGTAATTCCTGTGGTGCTCTCAACATGAATCTGCCCCTTGTACCACTACTTACCTCTGTGAAATAGGGTAAGGCTCTAACATTGGCATGGTAGCTGGTGCCTGCCATCACCAACTGGTGCAAATTCAGTGAGAACAGGGTGAGAGGCAAATTTTCAAACAAGAATGTGAAGCATATTCTGGCCATTGTTAACATGAAAATAAAATTTCTTTCTGCCTCTGTTTTTATGGTCTCTTAAGAATGAGGATTAGTTTATTACTGAGAAACTCTTATTCTGGAAATTATGGACTGTAACAGAGAAACCCCAAATCTGCCTTTGTTATTTCGGAAAAATACCTTTACTGTTTGCTGAGTACATATGGCAAGCAAATGCATACAGCTATTTTTGCTGGTATCTGAAGTTCGGAAATCACAGGCTTTGTGGAGGAAAAGTTTTTTTCATTACATAGAGTATGGCTGGCCAGTAACTATCTGCAGCTCACTGTACTTTATCTGAAGCCAGCAACAGATCTCTTACACTGAAAAGCTGTTGCTGTTTTAGTTATTGGTTGTAGCACATTTGAAACAAATGGTTTAACTGCAATTTATCCAAGTCTATAATTATTCAAATTGCTCAAGGGGCTCTGTAGGTTCCATCCCAGCTGGAATTCTTCTTCTTACTTTTCTTTAAATAACACAGAATGTGTTAAACAAAATACACATTGTTTTTAATTTCAGAACAATCTCATGCACTGGTTCAGCTGTCCCCATTAGTCTTTCCATGCCATACTACTGCAGCAGTCTCTACTAGAGGATTTTTTTTTTTGAAGTTTATACAGCTCTTCTTTTTCTTTTTCTTTCCATTTTTTCCCCCCTATCCCCCTCCCCACCACCCCTTCCCAACAACTGGCCTACAGGAACCCACTCAAAGCTGTAAAGTAAAAAACTTCTGTGAATTTGGGAAGTTGGCTGCATTTCTGTAAGTGCTAGTGGTTTAGTATTTATAATTTTCCTGAGATTTTGTCTTGGCATTTGGAAAAGAAATAAACAGAGAGTTGTTAAAAAAAAAAAATTGAAAAACTGAGAATCCTTTGGATCTCATAATAACAATTTATTTTCCTATCTTTCTTAATCAGAGTGTCATTAATTCTTTAGGTGCGGAGTAAAAAAATGTGACATGCAATAAGGGATGGTTATTAAGCAGTTCCAAAGCAAATACTGACTAGTCCACAATTTGTGGCATATGAGATGTATTCTAGTCTTCTTGGTGTGGGGATTGCATTTTTGACTTGTGTATTTAACTAGTGGCCATCTATATTACCATACCTTGTAAATTACCTGAAATAAAAACTTGTGCTATGATTCATGGGTAAGACTGGGGGGGGTTGGTTAGTAATGTATGGCATTGTTTGGCCCACTGCCTTCAGTGCTTCATCAGGCATCTAATCAGGAATGGTACCATCACAGCTACCATTTTTCCATTTGTGCTCACATCTGCTTATTGTAGCCTCTTTCGGTCCCACTGTGAGTGGGAGATATCAGGGCTAGGGTCAGGATTACACAGTGTTAGATCTGAAGCTTGTTTGGAAAGTCACACTGTACAAAGTGCTTGTCTGACTGGCTTACCTGTAAGAATATTGCTTGTAAAACCCATTCTGCACTGCAAGTTAATGTAGAAAAAAATGATCAGTTCAGTTTTGTTTTGTGCCTGTTTCAGCTGTTTTGTTTCAGTTAGATTTGTGTATCATCTAACTCATCAAATCAGAAGAAAAAGGACGTTTGACCTTTCTGACCACTTGCAGTGAGGACGTAACAGCTGCCATATGAATCTAGCCTGAGGTCTCCACGCACTATTGTATGTTTTTTGACAAAGACCCATAGGTGGAGGGATGCTGACAAGTTTACTTATGGAAAAACACATTTCTGCAGTGATTAGACTCATAGCTACTGGGCTGATACTGGAGCATCCAGCTTTCACAAGGTGGTATGAAATGAGTCTCTTCAGTTCCTGAGGCTCATTTATAAACAAATCCAGGAAAATTATTTTGCTAAATATTCTTCAAAAAGAAGGTATTAGGAATGGAAAAGTTAGAGTCGCTTATCCTTTCAATTTTTTTTCCTTTTTATTTCTGTTTGAAATAATATTGTTTTCAAAGCTGGGATTCAGTCATCACTGAAGCCTGATGTAGTCTGGTGGTTTAACTAACACTTGACACTTGATGTTTGCAGTGGACTGGGAACAGACTCTGTCAGTCACCATGTCCCTTCCAATTGGTGCTGAACTGAGCAGCTTCCACCTTAGAGGGAAAGGCTCCATAACAAAATCAGCTGTGATCAATGAAGTATAGCTTTTAGCTGTGTCTACACTCTGCAGTGTTCCTGGAACAGTTAGGTTAGTAAAGAGGGTAAAAATGCATTTGGGGGTATATGGCAAAACTTAAATCAAAAACATTTCCTGCACACAGGTAGATGCAATTAATTTTCCCCTAGTTTCTGCATAATTATGACTAAGTGTTAAAAGATCTGCTTCTTTGGCTTCTCATACAGTTTCAGAAATTATTTTATGGCCTTATTTTCAAACTCAGGCTTGTGCATCCTCTAAGTTGCTCTTCCCAAGGGACAATACTGAAATAAAGAAATGAAAACATTCATGGCCTTTGTGTAAGCCTTGAAACTGGCTAAAGTTTAAAACAAAAAAGCTCCATAAACAGATCCTCAGATAAAAAGCTGATGTAACTTAGCTGAGAGTGGGATCAGAAAAATTCCCGTTATCCATTTTAATTACACAGAAAGATGTAAGAATGGATTTCTATTAAGTTTCATATACAGTGAGCTGTGTTCAATATAGTTGCTTCCATTTACACTAGTACAAGCTAAAGGAAGGCTGGGACCATTTTTACTACTCTGTATATTTTAATTGGTTTAGTAAAACTAACACATCTAAATCTCTTATTATCACTTCACTGTTTTATAAGCAGGAATGAAATTCTTTCAGCAATGTCCCTACTGGAATGACTGTTCCCATTTCACAGCCAGGGAGCTGAGGCATGTAGGTCAACAATCTAAACCAAAGCCCAACTTTTAGCACTCTTATGAAAGACACTTGGCTTATTTAATTCTGAATTGAAGGTAAATTTGCTTACATCTAAGCCAGATTATAATTCTGTAATTTGTTCGTAATGCAGCTGTGCCCAAGCACAGCACGCAAGGATAAGGCAGAAAAGCCTTAGCCATAAATTTCAGTTTTGCAGAACTTTTGTTGCACCCCTGTGACTCTTCCAGCCTATTCACAGTCTGGGGCACTGAAACCAGTAGCATCATGGAGGTCAATTTCTAAAAATACCAGTAGGGCTAGCACAGAGCTGGTTTTGGGGCTGTGCCATCTGGAGAGAGACATTGGTGGCTCCCACCTTCTGGCTCATTCTGAGAGCAGCAGGAGCTTCTGCCTTGTACAGATGCAATTTAATGATGATAGAAAATGGTAGCATATTGTTTCTGTAAGAGGCAGTCTCTCATGGATCCCACAGCGTTCTTACCAGCATGTTTAACCTCTAATCTGGGAAAGAAAAATACCATCTGGTACACACCATCCTTGAAAGTTTGCTGTCCCCTGCCTTGATGTGTACCTGGAGACCTCATCTAAGTGCTGCACGGAGTTATCTGTGCTGCATAAACCTGTCCAGGCCCCAGAAGAAGTGAAGCAACACCAGTGTGATGTGATGAGTCAATACAGCTGACTTTGCAGCAGGGCTTCATGACGTGGTGCGGAATGCCATGTGTGCCTGGCTAGGCTGCTTCCAGCGAGGGAGCTGGCTTATGTGGTGCTCTCCTAGGTATCTGACCAGAACTGCACCAGGCCATGTTGGCAGATCCATAAACTTTTAATGTTTAATGAAGAATATTTTGCTTCTTGATTTTATTTATCTTGTCAGGGAAACATCACGCTTTCTGCCCTTGTTTGCCTATTTATGCAGTGTTAATCCTTTCTTCATGATTGAGGTGGGAAGGATTCTGGCACGAATAAGAACTTTAAGCGGTTAAGCCCTGACAACCCTGGCTCACTGCAGTCTATGCCTTACCTCTGCATTGTCTCTGTAGCAGAGAGCACAGGAGGGGCTGTGTGTTCACTCTCAATCAAAATCTGCTGCCAACTGGCCTATGGATTGAAATCACCATGGTCTCAGTATATGTCCCTGGGTAAACTGGACTCTGCTGCCGGAAACTGAGATGCTCTGTTTCTGGTCCAGGTGGGTTCTCCCTTCCTTAGACAACCTGCTGACCTGAGTTCAGGGATCATCAGACTGATGCCAAATGTGATGTGGAAAACTGGCTGAGTACACTGAAGCCCCAGGCTCATGAGCATCCACCCATCTCTGGAGAAGCTGGGATGACAGGCATGGCCCACCACATCCAGTTTTCTCCTCAGAGGTGGTAAAAAAATTGCCAATGCTGACTGTTTTTTTGGTCATGAGGGAAGGATATTGGAACAGTTTTCACAGAATAAATACCATGCCTTGGATTGACCTTGCTGGTGAAGACACCACTGCTGTGTGAACACACAGGTTGTTCTGTTACCCCTGTGAAAGAAATGAGGTGAGACTTACAGGTGGGACCTCATGAGTTCCTGCTGAGTATATGAATCAGAACCCCAGCCCAGTGGTGGCATATGTCCCTTGTAAAGAAATAATTATTTCTCATCCCAGTTCTGCAGTTGTTTAGTAATTAAGTGTCCTCTCATACGCAAAATGAAAGTGTGAGATAGAAGTTTTAAGAAGGAGGCTGGGTTACAGTCTTCTGTGTGCTTAGGAGCAGACCTAACTGGCTGCTGCTGTGGTATATTTGGAAATCTCAGTCCTGATACTGCTTTCATTCCTTCAGCAGGTTGAAAATAGAGCTGTTTTGACTTAAAAAGATTCCTCATGTACATGCTAAAATGTGCATATTACATTTTTAAAGGTGTCTGTAAAGTACCATGGAAATAATTGGTCCTGAGGTTTAATTAGGTAGCGTTTGAAAAGCACTTTGAAAATGAAAAATGCAGTAGAAGTGCTAAATATTCTTGCCTAAGGTTGATTAATTACAGACAGTAAATCTTACATTAGCCCATGTGATAAATGTGAGTGAGTAGACTGCATAATCTATTAAATAAACCCAGGCATATACACTTTTCCTTCTGCATATGGACCTGGGGATGATTATCTGGAGGATGGAGAATTGTGTCTGCTTTATAGCTTCTCATCCCCTTTTTCGTCCATGTTGAAGATTTTAGCAGAGGATTCAGGATCTGGCATTTCAGAGCTAGCAGAGGGGCAATCCAGAGCATGGGAACTCACTGGGCTCCTTCAGAAGCTTCCACTTTCAACTTCACAGGAAGTTGTTAGGCAGTGAGGCTACATCTCTATTAGTATATCAAACATGTCCATTTCTTTGCTACTGAAGTCACCTGGCGCTGGTTTGCCCACATCCACACAATTAAACACTTTCACCCTTTGGAAGCAATGTAGTTGTAGCCAGGTGCTCTAGTGGGGAGAATCCCTGGTCTGTGCTAGCTCAAGAAGTCTTCCTGCAGATTGCTTGGGTGAGTGCAAGTCAGCCCCAAGTCAAAATCATTCTAGAAATTTAACAGGAGAGATGATTGAGGCTTAGTGCCAAAGCTGGCCCAGAACTGTTTATTTTACCAGTACAGATGTAGCTTGGGAGGCTGTAGCCTCACCTAGAGCACTTACTTTTGTTGTGTTCAGGGCACCTCCCACTGGCGGAAGAGCACAGAGCTGCTTTCCTGCAGATCATGTCACAGTTAGATCATGTCACACGACATGTTTATCTTGCCAGCTTCTCTGAGTTGTGGCTGTTTTGAGGCAGCAATAGTGATATCTGGTCTTAAAGGGCTGATGAAGCCAACGACCCAGCTGCACTTGCACTGCAGAGTAGATGATATATTGCAGGACCACTTGGTGTCTTTGACAGGTTTTAAGTAGGGCTAATGTATAAAGAGCAAATGTTCTTATCACACCTAGACCAAATATGTGAGAGGTCTGTGCTAGTTCTTGCAAATATGGTAAGTGCCTTGAATAAACTGACAATCACTTACCTCAGATAAAAAGTCTGGAGAAGCCTGTAGAATGAAAACGGAAAAGGAAGGAGATGAGTCCAGAGACACTGCATGAGAATCTGCAGAAAATACAGAGAACATCTATGCCTTTTAATTTTTTTCTTATATGACAATTTGCTTATATGCTATAGAACAGTGAACTTTGAAGACTGGAGAAGCAAGTTTTCTACTTAAAATCAGGGATTAGGTCAGTTGTTAACATTGACACATTGGAGTCAGCATTGAACGATTCATGTGAAATTGTTGCTTTAAGAGAGTGTTGCTTTGAGATATAAAGATAACTGATGACAAAAGACATCCTAGATGATCGAGTCCAACCTATGACTGAACACCACCTTGTCAACTAGACTATGGCACTCAGTGCCACATCCAGTCATTTCTTAAACACCTCAAGGCTTAAACACATCAAGGAACAGTGACTCCACCACCTCCCTCGGCAGTCCATTCCCATATTTAATAATTCTTTTTGTGAAGAAATTCCCCCTAATGTCCAGCTTGAACATCCCCTGGTGCAGCCTAAGACTATGTCCTTTCATCCTGTTGATAGTTCCCTGTGAGAAGAGGCTGACTCCCGCCTGGCTACAGCCTCCTTTCAGGCAGTTGTAGAGAGTGATAAAGTCTTTCCTGGGCATCCCTTTCTCTAGTCTAAACACCTCAGGTCACTCAGATGCTCTTCATAGGACTTGTGTTCCAGACCCTTCCCCAGCTCTGTTCCCCTTCTCTGGACTCACTTCAGCACCTCATTGTCCTTCTTGAAGTGAGTGGTTCAGAGCTGCATCCACTATTCAAGCTGTGGCTTCACCGGTGCCAAGTACAGGGGGATAACAACTGCAGAACTGCCACTGAGATCTCTGATGTAGAGTATGGTGGGAGAGTTTGACTCATGGCAGTTTGGTCAGAAAAGTATAGAGGCTTTGCTTTTCAAATTCAGGTGACAGATCCTAAAATGTTAAATTATGATCTGTTTGGAAAAGATTTTCATATGTCCATGAAAATGAGTCCTGACTACACATATAAAGACTTTAGTAAAATCTCTGGTTCTTTTCACCAGGCTTTAGTGAACAAGCTGTAGTGTGAGGTAGGGAAGGTCAGATTTAGGCATTGGGAAGTTGAGGCAAAAAGTAGGGCCTTAGGCATAGACTTTACAGCCTTTCTTTGTATCTATTGCCCTTTCTCTGTATCTATTTGCCAGGCCCAGCCTGGTGGGAGGAGCTCTGAGAAGGGCCTGTGAGCCTGAGCGTGATACCTGGCCTGCAGTACAGGGGAAAGACTTAGGTTGTGAAGACAGGATGCTTCTGGAGACAGAGACTGTTGGATTGTCACAGGTGTTCTGCTGGAAAGAGGAGCTTGCTGCTTCTTCTCTTATCCCCATCCTCTTGCATCACTTTCCCATGCCAAAACATTTCTGTTCATGTTCAGGTAGCAAGGTGATACTTTTTGACATGAAAATTCATCAAGTGGATTGTACAGAGCTCTTCAAAACATCTCTGAGAAGACTATGAGCTGGTCATGGAGGAGCAGATGAAATGGCAAGTCACCCAGTGGGTGAGAAGTTTGAATGCATGGTGTTCATTGAAAGGAGGCAGTGGGAAAGAGAGATATTTGGAAAAGAAATGCGAGGGCTGAGGAAAGAGAATAGAAACTTGGAGGGCAGGATCTTTTTCATGTTTAATTGGAAAATACATACAATGTGCATCTCCCCTGTTTCTTGGACTTCTAGAAACTCCTAGAAACTTCTGAAATCTAGTTAACTAAAGGCATGCTATTTAGCACCTTGCTTTTGATTGATCCTTCTCTCAAGAATGTGTGAATGAGATGCTGAGGTGTGAACAGGAATCATGAGATATACATCTATGGTGAACTAGCACACCCATTCTATTAGCATAATTCACTTGTGTCAGGTGTTTTGTGCAGAATTTTATTTATTTCATTTTTTTCAGCAAGTTTTTCTGTTGCAAGAGAAGCTTCAAAACACAAAAACAAGACATCCAAAATTTTTTCCTTATTTTTTCATCAGGAGTTCTTTATGATATAATATGCAATGGTATCTGCTTCACAGTGCTCTGCAACTTGGTTGCAAACTATCACAAGTGACCTATAAACCAGATTTATTTGACACTAAGTTCAAGCTGAAAACAACTTCCCAGAACTCCAGAAAAAGCAGTGAAACTCTGTATACTCAATCCAAGGAGGCTTGTACATCCTTTCAAATATGCATACATTTATGCATAGATATAATCATGTATCATATTCTTGCTGACCATCTGTTTGCTTCCTGTGAGCTCTGAAATGATTCAGTTTCTGTGCCTTTGGGGAAAGCATTGGGTAAGACCTGCATGTAAATGTGAAAGGATGCATTTGGGGATACTCTTAACTCCTGTGTGCTGGGACCTGTCATGCCATGCCTGGCTCCAGCTATCCCGTGAGCCCTCCTGGTTGTGCAGCCAAGATGGCTCTGAGGGAGTGGCGGGACCCCTTAATAGCAAGGATGGGTGTGAAATGTAGACAACACAACATCTGACTTAGTTTAGGTTGCCTGGAGGAGCTAGTGGGGTTCAGGAACACACAGAAAGCAGGTGGCTTTTGGTACCACTCGTCCAAGACAAAAACATGTATCTATATCTATATCTAATCTATATCTATATCATCTATATCTATATCTGTCTGTCATTGTGGGACAATGCAGACAATAAACCAGAAGCATACAAAGTGTAGCCACTTTTATTTAGGTGGTAATGATAATTTTGAAAAATAGAACATCCTTAAAAGGAGAGACACTGAATCCAAATTGTCTAACAATTTTAAGAATACTGCTTTCATGTATGTCACTTTGGTGGAATCTGGCTGTCAGAGTTGGAGCTTGGTCTAAGGCAGATTTACCTGTCCATGAAGGAAATTCTGTAACAAATGCAATATTACATTAACAGTGCATCTCTACTTATTCAAAGTTAGTACAGTTGAGAATTTCAGATAGGTCTGAAAAGACCCCAGAGCTGGCAGTCATAAAGCTTTTAGCTTATATTTCCTCAATTCCATGTTCTATGTAATGTTTTCTGTATTCTTCCCAATGCACAATGTACCTCTGTCAGCCTTTATAACCAAAAGTATATTGCTGTCCCCAAAACCTACACTGCTTTTTGTATAATGGGTTTTATTTCTGGCCTAATTTAGGAACTTACAGAAATATTGCCCTGACAGAGGAGCTGAGGCCCTTTACCTTACACAGATGTTCTGTTCTACTTTTTTTTACCAACCATGTTAAAATCACAGCTCCTGCAAAAAACTTCCCTACAGTTCTCTGCTCTGCAAAGGGCTGGCACAGGCAGATCCCATAGTTTTGTGCAGTCACATGCAGAATAGAGGCTTGGATTTTTCTTGTCAAGTCAATTCACTGTTGCAGGCAATTGAGATTCGATATTTTGATTAGAGTTTTTTCTTATTTTTCTTATTCTGAGTCAATGATGAAGGAACCTCTCAGATCCTCCCTTGTATTTTTGTCCCAGTGAAGTAGAGCTTTCTGTGGTATTTTCTTTCCTCCAGAACTATTCATCACTAACACTGTGTTGATAATGTGATGACAGTTGTTGCCAAAACTTTCCTGTTCATCCTAAATCTGTTTCTCTTGGTATGAAAATAAAGATCTGAAGCTCAGCAGAGAGGGAACACTCTGTGGTATGAGAGCTCAAGGTGACTGGCAGGAAGGTAGTTATCCAAGGACAAAACCCAGAGTGGGCGGGCAGCATTTTCCAGATTCCTGAGGGAAAGGGGAGAAGAGGGCTGTGAGGCTAAAAGGGGTGGGAAGGGTGGGATGTGCCTACTGGGGCCGGGGAAGAGAGACAGTGCTCCTCTTTTAAAGGAAAATGAGCAGCCAGCAGAAACGAGATGCGTCTCACCATGGGGTGAGGGTGGAGAACCCACCAACTGCTGAGACAGTCAATAGGCAGATTATTCATCACACATTGCTAGGCGATTAACTGAGCAAACGTTCTGACAAAGCTGATTAAAGCCTTCATCCCGTATGGGGGAACAAAGAGACACCAAGTTATTACACCCAAGCCGGATGCCAGATGATGACTACACGTGGTGGAAACACAAACTATGGAGTGATTCCCCTCCCCCTCCCCCCCAGCTGGGATGACTCTCCCTCCCTTTGTCACTGGAGTCATCACAAGTAACAGTTTGCAAATACAGCTACCTACAGAACATTTCAAAAGCCAGATTGTTGTGATGTAACAGATAAAGGACCCCCTCTCCCCAGTTTGCTTCTCTTAAAATATTATCTCAGAGTGTTATCATGTCTAGAGTCATCTCTCTTGTAAACTGCATTCTTTCCCAGTATTATCACCACAGCTTACAATTGCAGATACTTAAAATGAGCAAAATACTTGACTTACCCTTACAGTAAGGTTTGGAAGATACTCCCTCAGGCAAGTGTAAACTTTGTGAGTGCTTCCAGTATCAGTGTTAGTTCAGTCGCTAGCACTGGTAATGGGGGAAGTGGGTATGGTTTTTTACTGTGTTAGCTAATTACCATCTTTTCTAGCCTTGCCACCTCCTAAAACAGGAGAAGTGATATCAATAAAACTCCATCACTGAATTGCAGAGTTCTGAATATCAGGAAAGTCATGAAAAACAGCCTGACAAGGGAATCCCTTTCCAGACAACTCTGATTGTTTTCTTCTGACAGTCAAAATTTTAATGAGTCATGCAAGTGATCAGACTAAAACTGCCAAATATCTATTACCTCTAACAAGTTCTTGCTAACAAGTCTAAAATGTGGCACTGCTGAAGCCTAGGCACCCAACTCAGCATTGGTTTAGCTGTACCTGTGTAGATTCGCTGTTTCTGAGGCATGAAAAGTCTCCCTGTAAGTTGTCCTGGTAATGTACTGACACTTTTTGAGAGGAAGGCCATTGTCTGTTAGGACTCTGAGATGTAAAATTAGACAGCCCAGCCCCCTGGGGAGTGAGCAGCAGGAGCTAGGCAATGCCATTGGTGTCTCTTCCCTCTGTAAACTCCTGGCTCTGAGTGTAAGGACATTACAACTAATTACATCTTTGGACTGTGCTGACATGAATAAACCATTTGAGGTTAACTGTCTTGCTCCTTAATGTCATAAAGCCTTCTTTTCATAGAATTAAAGCTTTATTACATAAAATTGTGTCAAAACATTCCCTTGTGCTGTGTTAGTTCATATCAACTGGTCTAAAAATTTTGGTTTTCAGGAAGAGTTGGACTCACTCACTGCAGTAGTGTCCAAGTAATCTTTTATTATAAATTTGTTTTTTCATATGTCAGAAAAGTGAATGTCAAATATGCAGTGGCTTTTGAAAAGTAATGTATTCTAATGTAATAAAAGAAGTCTCTGAACATTAGGGAGAACACTGGGACAATTAGGGTTGTTCTGAGATTGTTAACTAAATTATCATTTGTTACCTCATGGGTATTTTTTGACTTGCATTTACCTTAGCTATGGTTGTCAGTGTCATCTCTTTAACATAAGCAAAGAAGAAGGAGACAGCAAGTGAGAAAAAGATCTTTCTATTTAATACTGTGAACCCTAAACAATGCGTTAAAGAATGCTTCACATCTTGAAGCAGATCTGATAGAAATTTTAATAACAAAATCAGAAAAATACAATGTACAGGACAGCACAGTAGTATGTATACTATAATAATATGTAAATATAATAGGAACTGTTATGTACATGAACATTTTATGGATCCAGTTGATGTGTTGAGGTACAGCAGTAAAAAATTATGAAACCTCAGGAGAATTGCAGATGGCTTACAAAATTTATAGCTGATTTTCTCTGTAGTTGTTAAATAGCTTTACCTAGCAAGATGTTGCATGTATGATAGCATTTCACAGGTAACTTAAATCTCAAAAGATGCTGCTGCCAACTGTTTGGGGTTGGTTTTTGTTTGGGTTTTTTGTTTAATAGGCAATTTATTCATCGTGCAAATGGTTCTCACAATTTTGAGGCCACACCAGTCATTAGATGATCTTTGAAAAGACAATCGTATACACTTGGATTGCTCTGGCAAGGCAAAGACTTTTTGAAATGAATGAAACAGCATCTCTTTTAAGAAACCTTTTATATCCTTGTAAAAGGCAATAAAATATATATCAAACATAGATGATACTGACTACTCTTTACAGTTGCTATAAAGATTTATGGTCCCTGAAGTTAAATATTGACTTTGGCATCACCTTGGTCAATATTTATCTCTCAGATCAATAAATCTCAATATTGACTGCAACTGAAGTCACCACGTTTCCCAGTGTTACCTCTGAATAATTTATATCCAAATATTTTCCTCTCCCCTTAGTATATATTTTACTTTCCTGTGTTCCTGATTGGTGGGGTTGGTGGATCTTTTTGAATGAGGAAACCTTTTCTCTGCATAAAGCATCCTTATTCCCATCATCTTACTTTACTCCTTTACTTATTTCTTTATAAGTTCTACTGAAACTGCATAAACTATCCAAGCATGAAAAGATTTTTCCAAGTGCCTAACTAAATGCATAACTTCTGAGAGGCTGGATCATTTTCATTATGATGTTACATACTGGAAGTTATAATCATCATAATCATCCTAATCAGTATTAGTGCTTTCTGCTATTATCCTTAAATTCCTATATTAACGTGTGCTTTCCTGCTTCTCAATGTTTTCCTTCAACTATTAGAGTTACAACACAACTGAAAATTATAGTTTATTTAAAATTTAATTATTTAGTCCCACTTGGCAAGTTTTTATTATCTTATTTCCCCAACACAATTCAGTTCATGAAGAAGTTGGTGACATGATCACAACTAGCTTTTCATATATATAATTTGCCTAATATTAGTGGATTTTTTTTGTTAACAGACCCTTGAGGCTAATTGAACAAAGCTCCTTTACTGAGTCCAATTAGAAGTGAAGGTCTTACTGAACTCCTCCTGAGTGTGGTACATAGATGCTTGTTAAGGCAAAAATGGGTTTCTGGCTACCCTTGTTGTATTATCCTAACCTGAGCCTTTGAAAAATTCCAGTATTTTTTTACATAAAAGGTATGTGTGTTTCCTCCTGAACTCTATGCTCACCAATTGAAATCTACAAGCACGTTCGATGGAAACAGGGACTTTTTTCCCCTGTTTCTTTCTGTTCTGTTTCACAGTGTCTAAAAAGCCATGTTTCTTTTGTTCCCCTGTGTGAATTCTGACAATGTTGCAGTGACTGCTCTGCAATCCCATCTGAGGGACAGAACCAGCCCAAGCACCCTGTGAACCAGAGCATCGTCCTCCTACCCTGTCTTTGATCCAGTGTTACCCTTTTTCTACTGTACAGCTCCAAGCACAGTGATAGCTCAGGTAAGCAACAGTAATGTAAATGGTCTTTGTATCCATGTCAATTCCAAGAGTAGGCATTTGAATACAAGAGGATATTAATTTTTTTTACCTATAATTAAAATGGTTGAGACTGTAAAATGTCTCTATGACCTGTGCTCACACTTGAACAAAGGAAGAGTAGGAGTTTCTATAATTTCCAAGTTTTATTCCTGCAACTGGAAAAAGCTAGAGGAATGCTAAACTTAAATAACTGAATCAAGAATACTAACCTGATGCCAAATAATCAGCTAACCTTTCTTTTGTTGGTGTTGTGCTCCCATGTGAGGGTTGCACCCTACAGAATAAAATAGTTCTCTTCTACTGAGAGTGTCATGGAAAATTTGCCAAAGAGAAACAAGGGCCTTTCTTCCACTTCCGCCTTCTGATATCAACAGCTGCACTGCTGCATGTGATAAATTATCAGAATGGATAAAAATCTTCCTTTCCTTCTGTTTTCTTTAAAATGAGATCAGAGTAGTCAGATGAACACAGCCTCTCTTCCTATCTGAGAAACAGAGTGAAAATGGCTTCTGATGACCTTCTACATTATTTGGGTAGCTCAGCTAATTAGGGACACAGCAGAACTCCCTTGTGACTTGCCCTATCATGATCTTTCCCAGCTGACACAGTTCAACCTCTGACTGCACCAGCAAAAAGCAGCTTTAGTATGCTCCTTGTAATCAAGAGAAGAAATAAGTTTTCCTCTACTAGGATGGAAAACAAAGTGGCTGGAGGGGAGAAAAAAGTAATTCAGCAGTACATTTGTGAATGCAAAATAAAACTGAGCAAGAGTTTGAAGTTGAAATACAAATAATTTTATGGTCTACTCCTTATTGCTTGTTAAGGTCCTAAACTTCTGCCATTAGCAAAACTGAATAATGTTCTATACTTCTTGCCTTCAAGTAGATTCTCCAGTAGCTACTCCAGTAGCTTTGATGTGCACCTACCAGCCTGTTGCACTCGAGTCCAGGGGGAACCTGTGTTTCCCTGGTGGTGAGCAGGCCATCCCTGCAGCTACTGGACTGCCAGGGATCACAAGAAGTGCTCTAGAAATGCTTTAAAATGTCAAGGCCAAGCAAATGATAAATAACAGTTTATTAGCTCTGTTTGGTATTATTAACATCAGTACTATTGGTATTAGATATATCATTGACAATCTGTTTTAGGAACAGGAGATAAATTTGGTATGAATATCCTGTACAGTAAATAATTTGCAAGCTGTTTAGAGGCAACAGTTAATATCAGTGAAGAGCACTTCAGTGTCATGCCACAATTCCAAACAGGGTGGTAGAGTAGCATTCCCTAAATGCTGGAATGGTGACCTGGCTAACAGTATACCTTGCTTCTCAGACTGCTAAGAAAACAAGACTGAAAATGCTGGTGACTTTGCACTGCCACCCAAGCCAGATTACCCATCTTTCTCTCCCACTGAAGCTGATGTTTGCTGATGAGGACAAGAATGTTAATGTGGAGCTGTGATGGATGCTTTTAACTTCTAGTGCAGCTCACAGGGTGAAAACAGCTCATTTGATGTGGCCTCTGTTTCCTCACCAAACTGCAGCAGAGCTGGGTAAGTGAAGAGGATGGTTAGACCCTTGAGAAACTGTAAGGAGAATTTATCTACCATTTGTTTGTGCAAGTTGGATTTCTTCTTCCTCAACAATAAGAAGGAAATTCCTTCTATAGGTCCTACAAATCGGATTTACAGCCACCTAAAGGCATCTGGGCACATGTGCTATACTTCAAAGTCCTGAAGAGAGACCTACCAAATACTGTGATGCTCTGTATGTCAGATAAGGGTATGAGGGACTGATCTGAGAACAAATTAGAGCAATCAAATATGTTTACTTTGGATAAACAGTGGGTTGGGAATGCATAACATAAAACTGACAAGTTTGAGAAGGTTGTAAACAGCAAAGCCAGTGACATAATTCTGAAGGTTCAAGTAGATTCAGCTAAAGAGTAAAGGCTTGTTTACACCGAGAAATTCACTGTTATAATTATGCAGCATAATTATACAGCATAATTGTAATTATCTTGGAATTATTCTGAAGGAAGAGTGTCCACAAGGGGAGTTATGCTGATATAAAGATACTACTGAATTTCTCTATGTAGACAAGCCTCAGCAAAAGAAAGGATTGTTTTTGTGTAAAGTCTTTGTGTGCTATTGTTACTAGTACCACAGTGCCATACAAAACAGAGAATGTAAATTGTAGTCATAGCTTTTAGTTGATATAATCTCTCTAGTTCAAGCCTTGTCCCCAGAGAGAGAGACCCCCTACCAGCACTGGCTTGTGTGGCCCATATTCCCATTTCATATGAAGAGTCTTTGCACTTTTCAGTCCCCTGATTCATCGGAGCCTGTGTCCTGCTCTGCAGTTTAGCTCAGCTAAATAGCTTACATGACAATAGCTCACTCTCTGCCCCTATGGCACTGTCATCCACAGCTGTAAGGCACCTATCGCAAACAAGATTTACTCCAGTCTATTGCTGGTACGTCAGTATCTAATAGGGGTTTTTTCATACTTCTCCTGATTTCAGTCTACAAGCTTTGAGCTTCCTTTGGTAAACAATGTCATATGCTTAGGCCTGTCTCTGCAAAATGCTGTTCTGCATTAATGATACCAGAAGAGACAAAGTGATACATTCCCCTCAGTTATGGATGCTCATATACAACCATATCTATAACCATATCCATTATTTTGTTGTCTGTCATCTCACTGGACTAGAAAACCAGGTTAAAAATGTGTGCCCTCGGTGAACAAAGTCCATCACTTCCATGCACCTATGCAGGAGATGGTGCCGCTCCTTGAGGTGGAATAATAAAACTTCAGGATAATCCAAATGTCTTTCTTACAGTGTATGTGCAAGCAGATTTATTCCTATGGTTTGTTTAAGATTTCAAACTGAGCAATCCAGAGGAGTTTAAATATTTGAAGGAAGGTTCAGAAAGCAAACAGTATGTCAAGAAATCACTGTGGTAATTAGTTTGAGTAATAACATCGCTACTCTTGCCTTGTCTATTCAACAGGAAGACTGTCATAATCTTCATTTTGTAGATGAGAGACAAAGAGAAGAAGTGGCCTACCCAAGATTCCATACCACAACCCAGCTGGGAGAAGCAAACTGGTGTGCAATATTTGTCCAACAGGCCATACACCAAGGACAAGTTCATAATGAGATGTATTTTAAATACTTTAAGAAGCTGTGTGGCTGCATGAGGAGAAGCCACTTTCCTGCTGAAAGAGGAGGCTGGGAGGTTTCATTGAAATAGAGAACTTTAAAGTGCAGCTGACTGTGACTGATGGATGAGATCAATTGTCCCAGAACTGTGTTTTTCTATGGCTAATATTTTTGCCGTTCTTTGTTAATACCTAGAGTTTTGCAAACCTGAGTGTTCTGCTTGCACATTGTTTGTTCCATGCTCCTTTATTTAAAATGACACCTTCCTCTTACTCATTTTTGTCTATTCAAAATGAAGAGTTACTTTTTTTTGTCTTCAGCTTGTCACCATGATTCCTCCTTTCTTTTTCAATTGTACCAATTTTAAACTAAGAAAGCACAGCAAAAATAACTTATCTGCCTGTAAACTCTTCCATACCACAAAAGTCATGTCCACACTACAATTTTAAAATGGGGAAATGACCTTGACACAGACTTTCTCTTTCCTAGTTTCCCTTTCCTATCTTACAACACTTTTTTATTTAATTTCTACATCACATTGTTCCTCTGCCAATTTGTGGACTTCAAGTTAGATTCAGAAAATGACTTAGGCATCATCTGGAAGGCACTGTGACCTCACTGTGATGCTTGGTACAGCCCAGGTTGTGCCTTCATGCCATCAATGCCCTGACCCCTATAGACCTGGCTGTGGGCAGGGCTCAAACAGGCTAAAGGTCTGACCTGTTAAATATAGCTCTGAGGAAAAGCTTAGGAGAGTGCTACACTCCCTGCTGCACCTTTGGAGAAGGTGGTGCTTAGCTCTTCCAAATGGGTTTGCTGGGAGCTGTGTGCCCAAACTGATGGAATGTAAGGCGTGGGACAGGCTTTGTCCCATTTTTGTCCAATGCTCAAGTGAGTACAATACTTCCTAGGATACAGGATGTCCAGGTTTGTCTTTGTTTCTTCCTTAAAAAGACTGGAGTCAATCTCTTTCCCCTCTCAAAATACTGTCATCAGCACCAGGCGCTAGCAGGAGACCTCCTCTGATGAGGCTTATAGCCTTATTGCTCCCCTCCTGAGAGAATTCCTTAATCACCTAGGTATTAGGAACTAGTTTAGATACCTCTGCAAAGCACGTCTCCAGGATGAAGCATCTCTGAGGTTAAGCAGCAGCTGAGTGGGATTTAGAATTAGCTTTGGAGAGTTAGATGGTTTTACAGATTTATCCTTTTCTTTCTTTAAAACTGTTCACCTTATCTTCAATTCTAGCTCCATCACTATTGTGTGGGTTCACCAATTACTAGTCCACGGTGCAGAATTCTTCTTTTTCTGAGCCATTATTACATTCACAATCACACTGGCTTTTAAAGACACCATGGCTTTGTCATTATGCCGTGTTAAAGTCAATGTTGATTAATTCAACCTAGCATACACTTTCCAGAATTTCACAGAGAAAATGACAGTGGGTCTTTAAACAGGGTAGGCAGTGTGAACTATAAACTCTAAGCAGTAAAGCTTAACTAGCTCACCACCTTTTATATTGCTCCTTCTATACACCCAGAAAAAGGGAGACTATCAACCATCGTAGTCTAGCAATGCACCTGGTGCAGGCAGAACTGAAGACTTCTTTTAAATTTTCTCCCTTTAAAGACAAGGTTAAATTGTGTTTTACACACACACCCACACCCACACCCATACTCACCCTCACACCCACACCCCCTTATCCAAAAATGGGACCAGTTTTCTCTTTGGAAAATATCAGATGCACAGCTTTAGGTGGAACGAAAACATTTTGGAACACTGCCTTAAATTTGGCTTTCCAGAACTTGAAAGATACTTGTGTTGGAAATAGTGTCCTCTCTGCCAGAACACTATGGCACTATGGCATAAATAAAAGATTGTAAATTATTGCTGCCTAATGTTATTAGTAATAGATTTTGCTGTGGGGAAGAAGTTGTCGAGTCAAATCTCCTGTCCTAATTGTTAATTATTGTTGTCCTTGTCTAAAAGAAATTCTGTTATGAGACCAGGCAGCTTTATTCAGTTAAAATGTTCCAGGACGATTCAACACCAATCACATTTAAAAATAAACATTCAATAAGACAATGAAGAAATATACAGTAGCATATCTATTGCATGTTTTCCCTCTTGATCTCCAAGCAGTGTTTTCTCGCATTCCCTGTCTTTTAAAAACAAATACTGTGTTGATGGAAGCTGTTCATTTGAGTGTCCTAGGGAATGAACTCTGCTTCTGTAGGTGAGTTAGTAATGCATGCTTTCTGCATGTGAACGAATCATTGTTTATAAAGCCCTGCAAATGCAATCTGGTATTTATTTGGTAAGAAGGCTTAGTTGCAAACTGGTTGTAATCCTGACTTTAATAAAATAAGATGTAAGTTTAAGTGACAGTGATCTCTTCCCCTCATAGGGACTTTTTCTCCAGTTCTGGAAAAGTCTGAAATTTGTCTTGGTATGAAATTTTACTCACAAACCCCAAGTGTGCATCCACTTGATGAAAGCCTTTTAGGAAGAAAGTCTTTCTCTTTAAGGCTAGGTCCCACTCATACCAACATATCAGCGTGTTTTTACAAAATCATAGCTCTCTGCACTAGCATTAGTAAAAATCAAAAGTCACACATATGAATTTGGTATGGTAGCTTAACAACTTGTCAGGTGTCAATTTAATTGTGCTAACTGTTGGTAGAAGGCACATGCTCTGAGTCTGCTCATCTGTGAAGTAATAAATTCCTTAGCTCCTTACTTTGAGCTGGCCATGCATACCGCTTCTCAGCTGGTGAGAAGTAACTTGCGCAGCCGTAACTTTATTGTGTATCTGTGCCTCAATTATCATTTTTTAGAATTTATTTTTTTAGGATTGCTGGTATCATTAAGAGGTACGTCCAGTGGCTGGAGGTTATAGGATTTTATAGGCCTGTATGGACCTAAAAATTGAAGCCACCAAGATACTTTCTCATGCTCAGCTATCAGACAGTAATCCTTTCAGATCTCAAGTGTCTGAACAAGACTCTAACCTCTGTGGTCGGCATTCTGACTTTACTTAGTTTGTATAGTAGAATAGTAGAGCAATCAGCCCATTCAGGTAGTGACACTGTATAAACATAATTTCTGCTTTATTCTCAGCAAATTTGCTCACTGTAGTGCCACTGATCTCCTCAAGCATGCAGAATCTATCTTTCTTTTTTTGGTCCACATCATTAGCTATTTGTGCTGTAGATCATGATGAAACATGTTGACATACATGGAACATATGGCAAATTCCACATTTGAAGCACCTTTTTATGAAGAATATCTGTCTGAATTGTGTTTAATATCTGTCCTTTTTTTCCCCTCAACATCAGCTTAAATCCACATGACTCCAATTAATTCCTATTTATCTCAAACAGTTTATTGGCAGCAATCTGTTCTCAGTATTGCCAAAATACATAAAACTGTTACAAGTCCCTTGATTTTTCATGGTTTTCTTTACAATTCAAATTTCAGATGAATACCTTAACATTACAATGAGATGAAAAGAAGTGAAAATTACCTTTCAACTCAGAAAAACAAAACAAACCAGAGCTTGGATCTAATTAACCTTAGCAAAAAAAGAAATCACTGAGAGTGAAAATCTCTCCAACTCAAAGAGGCCAAAACAAAACCCTCTGAAGTCCTAAACAAAACTCTTGAAATAGGATTTAACTGGTACATCAGTGTTGCTCAGGCTGATGTTGATGCTCTGTATGGGGATTAATTTTACCCTCATAAAGGAGGCTTCCTGCCAAATACTTGCTGTCTGTTTTATTTATGACTTAAGTCCAGAAAATCCTGGAAATTCTCCTCGTGCTCCCCTGTATTTCAAAGAATTAGGTTATGGCAAACTTTACAGGGAGTACTGCCTCATGCCTGGATATTTACTGACATTTTAAGTTCCAAAATTTATGTAGGGCAAAGATTTCTGGGGCTCCATGTTTATTCTTCACTGTCACTACAGCAAAATTTTCAGATTTAAATAAAGTTGGTACAAAGTTGGATAGATATTATAGTCAGCTCACCCCAAGGGGGCTAATAAGCAAGACAATATGAGCAAGCCTCCAGAGAAGAGTAGATGGCTTTACCTTTTACCCCAGAGATGTACTCTGATGGTTTGCATACGAATAGAGAATTAGAATTAGGGACAGGATTTTTAATATCCCCTTCAGGCAACCAGAGCATTTATTCCATCTCAGTTTTAACACAGGTAGAATCTGTTCCAACTGTGAGAAGAACTGTCATTTGTAAGTATTTTAATTTTGCTTCTCTGGTAACGGAATTACTTTGGGGAATGAGAGAATAAAAACAAGGATAACAAATCAGTTTCTTTGGACATTTGAAACAGCATTATTAGCTCCCCATCCTCTGCAAATGCATAGACAAAATACTGTATAGGTGATATTGGGGTATGTACAAAGGAGGACAGAGGTCTTTCACTGCAGCCTAGGCTGTTTCACAGATGAGATCCAGTGCTGCACAGAACTGTGGTTTCTGTTGGCGAAATCTTTGTGGAAGGTACCAGAGGGGTATGTCATGGAGATCTTGCAGGCCGAGACCCTCAAGCTGTAACCCCTTGTTGAAAACTATAGCAGCTTCAGTAGCTTCAGTACCTCTTTTGTGTGTGTGAATACTTTGCCACTGGATGAGTGGCTTTCTTCACTGTATTAGCATCACTACAAACTGTCAGAAATTGAAGCTTCCCTTCAGACATAAGCTGAGCCTCAGATTATGGCTCAAAAATAAAGAAATGGGCATAGTGTTAGAGCAGCTTACAACACTTCTGACTGTCATTATTTCTGCTGCTGGTTCTGCTTTGCACCATGCCTTCAAAACCAAATGCTTCAGTGCTGGAATCCTCAGTACTTCTGTAAAAGTATTGGAAGAGTAGGGTGAGATAATCATATTCCATTTTGATTTGGGATTGCTAAAAGCTGAACAGACAACAGGGAATAACCGCAAGATCAGGACTGTTCTATATAATAATTCCAGATGAAAGCGTCAAGTTCAGCATCTATCGAGAGTAACATAAAACATACCTAAAGAGTATAATTTTTCTAGATATCCTGCTAAGCCTGATGATCTCTTCTTTTAAAAACATGATGTATTATTGAAACTGGGAGAGCTTTACTATCAAAAGCGACAAAACTATGTCTGGACATTAGTTACAATAGCGGATTTGCCTGGCCTGGCTGTGAGATCTTGCTCACCTCATGGAAGCTGCACGGCAAACCTGTTGCATTGATCAGGAAGAAGGATTTTTTAATTGTTTTTTTCCAAGCTGAAGTTAAAGGCAGGGAAATTCAAGTTAAAGAAGACAGTACTCTCTGTGCCTTGACAGGAAGAGCGCTGCGTGTGCTGTTCTCGAGGTAAATTATGTGAGATGAGCTGCTCTAAAAATTCACAACCCACTGGAAAGGTCCTTCAAAAAGGCTCTCCTACTCAAGTCACTCACCCTCTTTTTTCAAATCGTCTCTGCTGGAATGGGGAGGTCCCATCTCTTCCACTCCCAGACTTCTCACTTGTTTCTGATTTGGCTTTGACACTCACTAGACCCTCTTTTAGGACAATTCAATTTATTAACGAAGAAGAAAAAAATTTTTCTTTTTTTATTATTTGTTTTTGCCACATTAGAGAGCTGCTTTACATAGGAGTCTGACAAACACCAGAGCTGGTGATGGAGTGGAAATGTGTGGATGAAGTGAATGGATGAATGTACAGAAGATGTATATCTGCAGGGAGGGTGTCAAGAGGATGGAGGCAGTCTTTTATTGGTGGTGCTGAGAAGAAATAGGCAGAAACAGGAACACAGGGAGTTCCACCTGAACATGAGGAAGAACTTTATTGTGTGGGTGACCAAGCACTGGAACATATTGCCCTGAGAGGTTGTGGAGTCTCCCTCACTGGAGATATTCAAAAACCATCTGGATGCAAACCTGTGGACATCCAATCCATGTGCTCTAGGATGCCTCTGTTTGAGGAAAGAGGTTGGACCAGATGACCTCCAGTGGTATCTTGCATCCTGACCCATTCCACAATTGTGTGGTTCTGTGAAGTGGCTGGACGTTCCCCTTTTAGCCATAAGGACCTGTTAGATTTACTTATTCATCTTTTATGGCTTAATCCTTTCTAGCAAATGGAAGTACTAAGAGAAATTAAACTTATTTAATTTGCACATGGGAAACTGATTTTGGAGAGAGGTGCTCTGTTTTATTTTCAAGATCCAATTGGATCTCTGCTACAGTGCCTTTCTACAGAAATTTACCAAAATGAGGGATTCAGTACTAACCTCACGTGTTTTACATAAGTACCATTTATATTTTCCAAAGTGGGCTTTGAGGGGAGAAAAATAACTGTATGAAAACTGTTCTAGAGGGGAAAATACAGAAACATGCTCCAAGTCAGCAAAAAATGCCTGCAAACTTTCAATGAAGTGTTATTCTGCAGGGACATCTACAATTTTATAGGATGCAATTTCACAGTTCAAGCTTGGTTTGCCATGTGTGGAGAGGAGGCTGATTGCATCAGGTGGTGGATCATTGTTAACTCATTGCCACAGAGGACATAAATGGCCTTTCTCCACAGAAATCACTAACAGTGACATGGTAAAGTGGTTTGGCCAGGTTGTTATTGGTGAAGGGAAAATTCTCCAAGCTGAAATACGAAATGAGTGGAATGAAAAACATAGATTTTTTTCTTTTCTAATTAAGATCTTAGGATTTTTGTAGTAATGAAATGCTTTACAGTTTAAGAACAATGACTCTCTCCTGTCCTCTCCAGTTGCAGGACAGCATTTGCAACCTCACCACCCAAAATACTCCACAGTTTCCCTTCAAAGTGCTTTTTAAAAAGTCCTTCTTCCCTCCCATCCTAAGTATCCATTGGTGGGCCACTGGTAAACTTTGAATTTTTAGCTAACTGCCAGTTCCAGTAATTCCTGTATCCTGAAACTGTTCTTGGTGGGATCTTAATTTTATTCTGTATTTGCACAATAACTTGCACCTATTTTTGTCCATAAATATGATGAGCCAGACTAATGCAAATAATAAATATATATAATAGCAAGCCAGCTGTACTGGCCTGAAAGTTTATCTCTGTATTATTCAAATACAGATATTGACATACAGACCTAGTATAATGAATCATCACATTTTGACAAACTGCATAGAATAAGATATAGCAGCTGATTCTTAGGAGATGAATATAATGTGCTGAAACAAGTCATTCTGCTAACCTTCTACCTGACAGGAATTAATGGAAGGCAGATACCAGAGAAGATTGTTTGTCAAAACCACATGGAGGCCTTTATGTTTATCATGGAAGCAGGATGCTACAATTTTTAGAAGAATTTCTGAACTTGTTTGGAGTGATATTTCTTTGTGTTAATATTATTGGTTTGCTTACCCACCTCTGCTCTCCATTTTCCTCTTTGTATCCCAGCAACATTTCCAGTGTATGCATATTTCACACAGTATTGTAAATGTAACCCAAACCTGCAACTTATTTTCAACATAGTGTTCAAAACTTCTAAACCTTGATTACATGAACTTCTGCTGTTCAACTTGGCATGGGCTTGCAGCAAGATGTGATCCCAGTGATTCCCTGTGTCCAGGTAAAATAGTGATGTTGCAGTAGCACTCCCTTAAACCATGGAAACAGAAATAGGTAACTGCTATCTCTGCACTGGGTCATGGGCCATCAGAGAGATGATAAAACAAAGTGAAGCTACTTGGCTAATACAGTAAATATTACAAGATAACAGGCAGGGAGCCAGACCATTCCTAAAAGTGTCATGGGATGAATAAAAGAGCAGATGACAGACCATATTTGTGGAGGTCAGAGGACCACACAAACTTGAGACAATAGTAATAACAATAGGAATTATTAATAATATTGTTGTTAGCATATTGGCCAAGACAAACCACAGCATCACAAGAGCTTAGATAGGCAAGCCAGTCTGCTTGGGGGGATTAGTTGTCTGTAATGAATCAACTGCCTGACCAAGTGTGCCAAGAGATTTCAGAGTTATTGCAAAGCACGGAATTCCAGTTGTGTTCTGGAAGTGCTCTAATTTAGAAATAATACTGGGACATGGTGGGACATAACCTATTACAGTTTTCAACAAGCATGTAGCTACCCACTTGTCAGTCTTTCTGTCAACAAGTTACTGATGAGGAAAGATGGAAGCTGAGGACATGCCTGTATGTGACAACCCGATTTAATGTTGAAGGTATCAAGGCAGGGCATAAGAACAGCCACAGTGTGTTGAACCAAAGAACCACCTAAGATGCTATCTGAAGGTGGCCAAAAATGGGTAACGCTTTTGGATAAGTGATGGACAATACTACAGTTAATGAAATCATAGTTAAAGTAATAGTTAATGGATTTCTAGCAATCTGCAGTTCATGTATTTCCCTAATCATGAAAATTTTCTCTGTTCTTAACAGGTATTGATGTCATGTCCTTTTATTACTCTATTAAATACTTTTAGGAATGATTTTGGCATTCGTGATGTGCTGTGTCAATAAGTGATTTAACTGTACTTTCAGAGAAGAATATCTCATTTCATTAATTTTCAACATACCACCATAGCTTATCATTTGATGTTCCCTAATTCTAAAGAGACATATCTGTTGCAGTTTTATCATCTCCAGTTGTATCTTTGCTATGTGTTTTTAACTGTGCTGTGGCTGATTAACAAACTTCACTGCAAAGGCTGTCAGTGCATAATATTTTCATTGGTATCGGTAACAGAGTAGACTCCAGATATATACATCCTCCATGTACAGGGATTACAGATATTAATTATCATCAGACAGTATCAACAAGATGGCATTCCACTGATGAGCAGCAGAGGACAAGGAAAAACTGGAAAAACCACCTGTTAAGGTGGTCTGGAAAACGGTTTACATTTCTACACTACAGGAACATCATGGAAGTAGGAAATGCATGCAATTAATGCCATAACTGAGAACTGAAGCTGAACCCCATTCCAAATTAATGGTATACATTGCCCACTTCCATGATATCGGCATTCACCTAATTCAAGCTGTCCTAAGGTTCAGAAAGGATCTGACAATATTTGTGTAGCTGAATTTACTGGATAGATTTTCAGACAATTGTGTACTTTTGAAGAGAAATAGTGGTACTGCGGGATATTAATGCAAGTAGTTGAACTGGGATTTCATGGAATTAATTGTTTGTGTTGTTTATATGGCTTGTTTTATACTAGCAAGAGTTCTTGCATTGAGGGAAAACCAAAATACAATCAGTTCCTAGTCACACCTTTATACTATTGATTTCTACAGACTTCTGTCACATCCTTCTTTGGGCATCCTTTTTTCAAGCTGAAAAACCATAGTCTGATTATCTGTTCTGTGTACAAAAACTGTTCCTCACGTTTGATCTCCCATATTTCTTTTCCTTGAAATTTTCCAGTTCTTGTATTTGGACAGGGGGCCCAACATGGCACACAGCGTTCAAGCTATCTGTCACTATGTGTTTATACATAATAATGGAATAAGGATGATTTGCACTTTGTTCTTGCTGTCCTTTTTAGTAGATCCAAGGTAATGTACTTTTACAAGTCTTCCTGATTAGCAAATTGACACTTTTTCCTTGCCGCTATTTGACTAGCTGTATCTAAGATCTTAGGAATCAATGATTTATGTAGAACCTCAAACAGAATTGATCACAAATTCGTATTTCCCATGAACAGCCTCTAGGACTTTGGTGGCATTATGCAAGTGGTAAGAGCTTCTGGATCGTATCTTGTTTTAAATGACAATTGCTTTGTCAGAAGTACTAACTATATGAAATACAAAACACATCTTGCTAGTTGCCCAATTCCCACATTTATCTTCTAGAAAAGTAAAACTAGATTAATATATGATTATTTAGACATGCCTCATTTTGAACATATTGTACCTTTTAAGATCAGTTTTCCGTATGATTTTCTCCATGATTTTGGGTGGGAAAAACTCCTAATTCTAGGTGAGTTCCATGAAAAGAATGATTTCAAATAAAGTTTGCTCTGAGGTTTTGAAATCATTTGGATCTGAAGCTCCCAGTGAGACTGAAAAGGGTAAAGTTGAAACTGTGTGGACTCAAATCAAGAAAAAATGTACAGATAAACTCTCCATGAGAGCAACCTCTTGAGTTTCAATGAAATCTAGTGACAATGAGCTGAGATAGTTTCCAAGTCCCCACTGCTTTGCCTGCAGCATGAAATTACCAACTCTATTTTCATTCTTACCTCGACTTGGTTTTCATGGTTCATTGTGCAAGAATGAACAATGATTTCTTTTGTCAGTCATCCAACTGAAAATTGTTTTGCTTATTATTCAATATAAATTGTTCCTCTGCTAAAACATAAGATATCAGCATGTGAGGATTTATTGCCCAATTTTACCTCTCATAATTCTAAAACATGAGAACAGTACTTGATGCTTCGGTAGAGAAGGAGAAACATGGTAAAAAGGGGGAATGTAGGTTTCTGTACTGTACAGAGACAATATTAAATAGCGCCAAAATTTGCTGTAGTTCATAGCATTAACTCTGGAAATCCATTACTTTGGAAGTGGATTATGGAAAAATGCCATCTTCATATTGAATATGAAAGGGTAAGTTTTCAAAGTGTTGTGGTGAAATAGGAGGCAACATCCTGTAGACTCAGAATTCTTTGAACTGGAAACTCCTAATATAGGACTGGAAAAGGTACAGCTGAATTTATGCAGACTGAACATAACATATGACATCTGAGTGCAGAATGACCTCTATGTTACAGCTAAGTCTGGCAATCCAGCTCTAGGAATTTAGAAAGGTAGTGGTCTTAAGTTTTCTCTTTACACATTCCACAACTAAAATAAGTATTATTCTTGATCACTTTTATGTGGACAACTGAGAGTTCAGTCTGAGCCTGATTAAATTTAAAGACCTTTAGTGAGGTAGCCTTTTGCCTTGAGCAGGCCCAGAGGGTATAATTATAATGAAGTAAATGTAGATACCTTACTACTGCTATGAAACTCCTTAAGTTATAGCTGTACCAACTCTGTGGTGTGACCACAATGAGAGATTAACACTTCTCTGACAAAGAAATCCAATAAGAGCTAAAACCACTAGACAAATTAACTGTTTGTGATCCATTGAATGTATCATTAGAAGACTTTTTTTGGTCTAAGTTATAAGAGACACAAGGAGGAAACTGGTCTTATTTTCAAATATTTTTTGTATATTTTGCATTAAACAGTTACTTGATAGACATCATAAACTGTTATTGAAGAATAGTCAAAAAGTCAGAAGTATTTGATTGAAGTCTTCTGTTGTTAAGCTGTAGAATAAAGCCTTTCTCTTCTGTATTTTCTTTCCAAACAATGTGTTTTGAAGTTTTTTTTCTTAGCAGCAAGACAGGCTCAGCAGAAAGAGCAGAAGTTATATTTTTATCCAGTTAATAGTTCGACTATTTAAACTCCTCTGGAGCTTCAGGGAAGGGCAACTATAGAGTTTGAGCGAAGAACCTATTTTAAGTTAAGGGGTTCTCACTTTGTTGCCTGTGCTGCCTGTCACAGTCTCAGGAACCAATTGAAAAGGGCTTTCAGAAAGAGTCATTTTGGGTTGGTTGTAGAAAACATCTGTACTTTTGGATTGTCTTTGGAAATTTACTGGGGGATTTTTTTTTATGACCACTGTCATAAATGCTTTCTGTTGGTAGGTACCACTACTCAGAACAGCACAAACTGGTGCACAGAGAAAAACCACACTGAAAGATGTCAGGTGGGTGTGTGGGCTCAAAGTAAATACACAGAACTGAAGGCTAGAGAAGTTTTCACTCAAGTGAAAATCACTGCTGTGATAAACTCCATGTTTAAATTTTTAGAAAGACATGTCTGTTTCAGGGAGCAGCAAGAACAGGTTCCCTTCAAGGGGGAGGACAAGTCAGGAGTCAAAAGTGAGCTTCACAGAGGCAGGATACTCATCAGTTAGGCACTGTCCCACAAAGTCTGAACAAGATCAGGTGAGTAATAGCGTCAGGCTTCACCAGGACAAAACTTGTGGATGCCCTTGTTCTGACATAAGGATACTATAATCTGAGCAAAGCTGCCATGAGTCTAAATCTTACTAGTTTTGCTTTGTGTTTATTTATTGTGGTATTAGTTTAACTTCAAGCCAGTGATGAAACATCTAAAAACTGATGAGAATTTGTATTTGGATCCAAATACTCTTATCACTATGGGCTGATTACTTGAAAACAGACTGGAATTTTGTGCTTTGTTGCATCTCTTCAAAGCAAATTCAACTCATGTGTCCTCAGGCAGGTTTGCAAATGGAAGTCACTTGAAGGATTCCTGGTTTCAGTGGCAACTATTCATGGTATCAGAGGATGCCAAAAGCAGTACCCAATCCTTCTTATTTAAGTTGCATACTTCATCACTGGGCATTTGTAAAAGAAAACAATTCCCATTACTTCTGCAACTCTTGAACTGAGATTATTTGTACCCCATCTGCTGACTCCAAAGCAATAATTAACTAAGCACACTATTTCCTGAGCAACTGATAATGCTGGCAGAAAAAAAAAGGTTGTTTGGCATGACTAAAGGTATCTTTTAGCAGAGATATATTGTCAAGGCCTTGATTTCCTATAATCAGTAAAATTCTAAAGTGCCATAGGTGTTTTGGCCTGATTTCACTGGTTAGGAAACACCACTGTAAAGACAGCATATTACTGCATAGGTCTTGTTATAGAAACTGTAGATATTAAACTGAAACAGATGTGTTGATTTCAGTTTGGCTCAAAACACACACAAGAAACCAATGTTTGCCAAATGGAAAAGGATAAAAAGCAGTTGATAAAATGTTATTTTCATGCATCTGAGATAATTACAACCAGTAGGCAGTGAAACAAAATTAAAATCTATAAAGAATAAGCTGGCAGTAGCTGACAGTAGATGCTACAGAGGGAGGTAAAATCCTTGTCAGAAAACCAAGGCAGTAGACAAGTAGAACTATGTAAGGAAAATTGCATTTTCTATATAGCTCATGACATAAGGTTTAGTAGTAATTTATGATGACTTTCATATCTACAGAAGGTATTAATGGTTGTAACATTAGCCTTCTTTTTCAACTCTATCCATAGTATTTCACTTAATGACCTTGTGCATTGCTATGTCTCTCATAAGTAAATACTTCTCTTTCTAATTGGAATTTATTGCCTTTTAATTTGCAATTCTATGTTGTTATATGATGGGACAAGTTTAATAAAAGGAGAGATTGATTAGTTTATTACTATACTAGTAGCAATTTTGTATACCTCCATCAAGTCTCCTGTTACTCTTGTTCTGTCTGGGTTAATCTCTCATCCAATATAAATCCCACTTTACCTCTATCTCTACTCTGAAATTCATCAATCTCTGCTTTATCTATCTTGAGAGTGCATCAACCACAACTGAGCTCAATATTACCAGTCAGAATTGATCATTTTTATATGGTGCTATATATTTCCTATATTGTTTCTATCAATTTTAAAATGCAGTGTTTTAAAGTAATCCTTAAAATGTGGCATTTTTCTTTAAGGCAAGAAGTCTTCGTAGAAGTTCCAGCACTCAGAGGTACATGCAAAATGAATTTTTATTTTGTCTTTTCAAGAATATTTTTTATAGCAGCACTTTGTTTTCCTCAAGAGTTGAAAACTAATGAGCTCTGTCAAATTGGACAGCACTGTGTCTAGGAAACTGTTAGAGGAAACGCTGATTAGTTAGTGAGCTAAAACCATAGCCACAATTTGCTGTTGATGTTCCAAGGCAGGCAGTTACTGAGTTTATCTACAAGATAACTCTTAAACAGAATATATTTAGCTAGTTAGATTCAATAACAGGGAATCACATTTATTCAATGGAGTGGGCAGAATTATATTTTGAGTGATGGTCTAGGGAGAGTAATAGAGTGTGTGCTAATGTTATTCGTTTAGAAGCAGCTATTTTTCTGAATTGGGGTTCTGAGTATACTTACTGTGATGTGGAAGCAAGTCAGTAAAGTATCTCGGTGTTTAGATAGGACTCGAAACCACCTGAGATTCTAAAGGAAATCAGTAGCAGATATGTTTGGAAAAAATTTAACAGGAACTTATATGCATCTTAAAATGGACAGATGTGGCCTTGGTGGTGTAGGCAGATCTGCCTTTCTCCTGTGTGTCCTTCATTTGGAGTACAGTACAAAACGTAGGTCTGTATGTTAAGTCTGCTTCGCCCTATGTCTTATACTGATCTCACATAGAAGGGCATGCCCTGCATGTACTAAATAAGCATAATGCTGGGTTTTTCTTTGTTCAGTGGGAACAGAGTAATACAAGGGTGCTTTTGGATTTACTGCTGTTCAGAAACTCATGACTGAAAACTACTATGTGTTCAGTATTTATCCAAAGAGGATAGCACTATATAGAAATGTTTTTTATTAGTATTCTGTCTCTGATGGCTGTTCTAGCCGCATCTCTGAAGGGTTTGAAGGCTTTTAGAGTTTTGTGATGGATGTTTTCCAATAAGAGACATTTACATGATCAACTGTAAATGTGTTAAAACAAATCTTATACTGAGTCCAATTTGTAGTGTTACTGTTTCTTTCAGTGCTTGATCTACATTTTGACAAGGACTACGTACTAAATCAATTGTTTCACTTTGACCAAAATGTTATTTTATTGCTAATATTTGCAGTTCTATCATATTTCTCAATTTATTCTATCTTCTTTTCTAAATCAGTCTCAATATAGCAAAATAGGAAAAATTATTACAGAAAATTTTTTGGTTTGAATCAGCTGCAGACACAATTTTGTGCTAAGCAAACTGATACCATGATGAGACAATTCATTAATTGAAGGTACTATAAAGCTTTCCATTCTTTATAAAATTTAGTTCTGTTTAATAAAAGCAACTTGTGAGCAGCTGATCATAAGAAAATGAATGATGCCTAAAAGCTATGTTGGAACAGTCATCCCACAGTCTGACATCTTTTTTTTTTTTTATTAGATCTATAATTAATCCTCACTTATAGCAAGTGTGTGTGACTCAGACACACTGACAGAGGGATGATGACAAAACATGTTATTGTTGATGCTGTAAAATATGCACTATGAGCATCTTCCAAGGTTTGGAGAGCACCCCCTTGTTCAAGCTGTTTACTCGGTAATCACAAAATCACAAGAACTGTCTCAATGCACTCTTCAAAGCAGTCTTTTTCTTAAAAAAAAACCCCAAACTTTTAGGATTAATACAGTCCTTGATGAAATTCCAGAAATACTTCTTTCCCTATTTGCTGCATATTTTTTCTATATTTAGGCAATTGGTAAGAGTAGCTAGCTCAGGTAAAGCAGCTGGTCACCCAGGCTTCACGTCTCTATTTACATCCCTGAAACCCTGGAGGACAGAAGAGTCTTTTAATTGGTGACTCAACCTCAGTAGGAACATGCTTTTAGGAAATGAGGCCTAGACCGTTCCCTTCACACCGGGCACACTTGCTCTGGTTGCCATGGTAATCTGCTGGAGCATGCTAGGTCCAATGATGTGGAAAACAAGATGGCTTCCTCATTTGTTTAGCCTTAAGGAAAATTACAGATATTAACAAATCATTACAGGGCTAACAGACACTCTGAAGACCTGACCTAAATAAACAGCATCTTGTCAGATTGCTAATAGCTGCCCAAGTTTTACTTCTGTGACTCTCCTGGAAGTACTTAGTTAATGAAGGTTTTAGTACCCTAAATATTTGTTTCTCTCTACCTGCAAGTGAAATACTGTACTTTGAATGTTAGGGTGGACCTCCTATTCAGTGAGGTGCATTTAATTTGTCAATCATTTGGAAAGATATTTCAGTGTTAAAAAAACAACTGACACTTTTGTGCATATAAAACCAAAATAATGGGTTGTTCTTGTCACTGTCTCCTGGGCAGGATTTTTTGTATTTCGCAGAAAGCTCTTCCTTGGTGCAGAGCAGCTGGCATGCTCCTCTTGGTGGTAGGGTGAGGTCTCAGCCTCCTTGGCCTCCACAGGGCTGTGGAGGGTGACGTGTCTCTCAGAGAGGAAACATTCCATATAAAGCTGGTGCTTTGAGGAGAGGGAAAGAGGAAAATTAAAAGCAGGCATGAAAAAAAGCATACTAACGAATGAACCCATCTGTTAAAAATATAGGAGGAAGTGACAGCCAAAATCTGTAACTGCAGATACAATGGTAGTAGGCTCATATGGGGGAACCGCAAGGTCAGTAAAAGAAAAGATTATGTCTTTCAAGTTTTTTCAGTTAAATGGTCTGTAATTTCAAAGCAGCCGATTTGTTGGTGCCATCCACTTCCTCAGAGCCTGCTCCCTGTGGAACGAAAGATGAAGGTGAGGAATTTAACAAGTTGCTGAAAGGAACATTTAAAAAAAACCTTGTTTTGGTAAGCCTTCTGACATACCATGTCTTTACTAGGGACTCCCAGTGTCCTCTGGAATCTGAACAATAGAAGAAAGCAATTAACAGAGAAAACACATGGGACAAGTTTACTGCTTCCTTGATTGAATTGTGTCAGTGACAGATACACATATGAAGGCACATGCTCCCCCATCTAGCTCTGTGCACTTAAGTACATAACTGGGGAAACTATTCATTTGGCTTCTTTGCTAGTTTTAAAATTCAATTGCTCTTGTTTCCAGTTTAGCCCAGGTGTTTGAGAGGTTCTGGGTGGAAATGCCTGCATTGTAATCAATTTTCTAAACTCTAGAAAATACCAACACAGAGTACTCCTTTTCACATCTAAAAGAGCTGTCCAAGGACTGCAAGACCTAATTAAATGAGATGACCTCCCCACAAAAAAAATTAACCACATTCCAATATCATTGTACTTATGCTGAGAATCTGAGTCGTTCAGATTCTTACTAATTATTTCAACAGTGATTCTTTCCATCTCTATGAATTTCCTTGTTCTAAAATTCACCCTTGCAACTGAAATAACAGCATGAGTTTCAATTGTTTTTCAAGACAACTTGCAATTTCAGCAGTCAGAGCACACATGGGCTTAGCAGAGTGAACAAGAAACATGGTGGATCTGGACACTTAATACAACCATCTGAATGTTGTTTATTTATTATGTTCTGGATGTTTTATTATATTAATATATTATGATGCAGTACAACTTACAGCAGGTATATTACCTGCATACATAATTGGACTTACACTTTTCCTTTCATATTGTGTATCAATTATGTAAATTTCAAAAAACAGCAGTGGGCATTGTGACAGATTTCTCTTCTTAGATTACCAAATTTACTTAGTTCAAATATCTTTTAATAAAAAAGAGAAAATGTTGTGTTTGATTACACGCATTAGTTGTATCACTACTTCTATCCCAGAGGTCTCTAAATTTTTAAAAAACCCCATCTTTTATGTGTGTCTTACTTATCAGGTGTAGCTGTGATAATATTGCACTGTGATTCTCTCTGCTCTGACATGCAGATGTAAAATTTCTGATATGCTTTATGAAGCATAATGTTAATGTGTCATCTTTAATGATGGACGAGATTTACAAATTGAGCAGAATAAGGAGAATTCTGGTTTGGTCATGGGTGGACTTAAACCAATTTGATATACTCAATTATCTAATCAAAGGTTTGGGTTTACAGCTGAAATACACCCAAATATTGGCTGTTCATATGGAAAGCTACAAACATCCTGAGACAAATTCAAAAGTATTTTACAAGAATTCTGACATATTTAACCCTTTGTCTTGGGAAGATACAACCCTTGACTCTAGATGTTCCTTTGGAGCATTTGTCTTGTGTCACCTAGCATGTTAAGAGGTAATGTGAACATGTATAAAGAAGGAATTACTCCCTGCACAGTTTCAACAGTGAGAGCTTGGTTCTGATTCATTTAGGCATAACAAAAAGCTCTGGGTGCACTATTATTCTCATTTTAAATGATTTGTCTATCACAATATCATTGAGTTCTCAACCTTTTAGATTTGAGAAAGCAAAATATTTGGATGGTATTCTCAGAGCTTCAACTGGCTAATGGATAAAAATCCGTTAGTTCTTGCAAAAAGGTTGGTTATATATTAAAAAGAAAAGAAAGGAGGAGAGATAATTTTAAAATGAATGGGGAAAGAATGAAGTCAAAGATAATGATATTAATAGAAGATAACGATTGAAAAAGGAATGTGATGATTTGAAAAATGTTTAGAAAATCATTCAACTACTGCTCATAAGGAGAGATGAAGTTGTTGGATATGACTTTGTGCTGTTATACTTTGTAAATCTTTCCTCTGTAATGAATCACCTCTTTCATTCTGGTACAGAGGAGGAGTAACACATTTTCCTCCAATTACACCATGCGTTCATTCCTTAGTGCATTCCGGACCCTCCGGACACTTGGGCCCTCGGAACTTTTTAGAACTGAGTACTGTGGAATGGGCTCTTGAAATTCTTGGATGATTGTAGCTAGGATGACTGTCTGGAAGGGACAAACCCTGGCTATAAGTGTCTGATCTATGGACCATTGTCTTCAATTTGGGCCAACAGCTTTGTCCTTTCCCTAGAGTCCCTATTGTCATTTCTAGATTTTTTTTTTCTGTGATGGTAGGTTTTATGAAAAGAAAATATTGTTTATATATTATAAATATATATATAGAAATACATCAATATAATATAAATATAAATATTATATATTATAAGATATCATATTGTGGAAAATATTTTGATATTCCTTGCATTTTTGGTCATGTAGTGGGTCATAGGAATCAGAAATTTATTTAATGTCAGTTAGCAAAAGGCCACAACAGCAAGAAATGATATAAAAAAATGGGGGAAAAAAAGAGAAAGAAAAGAAAAAAGAGAAGAAAAGTAAAGGAGGACGAGAACTTTTTCTGTCTGATTCTGTCTGAGAAAGTGATATTTTCTCTGCAATGCAGAAACAAGCGAAGGATGACGTTACCTCATCACATGAGCATCCTTGGTGTGGGGGGTGGAGGAGGTAGTGGGAGGGAAGAAATTAGTATGGAACCACTACTCAGAGCAGCCTAAAGCCTTTAACTGGTTGGGGATCCTTGTCCTGATTTATGCTTGGGTGGAAACAAATGAGATTTTCCACCCTGGGGGGCAGGTGGTAGCAGAGCTTTTGACTTAACAATCGACCATATCAGAGCCAGGCTCTGTTCAAATCAAGGTTAAATTCAACATGGCTTCTCTACTGGTCTTTCTTTTCCCATGTGTATCGGGAAATTATTATTTTTTGCCATGTCTAGAAGTAGATACTACCTCTGCCTGTATTTAGGAAATTCAAATCTTTATTATTTCAGGCAAAGTAGACAGTATCAACTAGTTCCAATTGTAGTTCTTGTTATTATTGCCTCGCCACTATTATAAGATATTCATACCTTTCTGAAATGAGTCTTATCTTGAATTCTTCTGGCATAGTTTCTGTCCCAGTGTGGTTTTTATGTTATTATTTAAAACTTGAACATAAAAGATGGGCCATTTCTGAACAAGTCAGAGAAAAATTCCATTCTCTTCTGTTTTCCTTTTGCTGTTTTTGCATTTCATTAAGAACAAGATTTGAAAGGTGTCATTTGACATAAAAAGTCTTCACTAAGAGGCAGTGAACCTTAGACTGTTGGAGAAATAAATATTTCCTGTGCTATGTGTAATTCTGAACTTTGGAATATGATCCAGTCATTAAGAAATGCATTGCAGCTTAAAAACTAACCTCAGAGAGAGGGATAAAGTTGAAAGTAGTTGTGGAATTCTGGTGATGGTAATCCCTTTTTCTTGAAGGAATAACTGTGCAGACTTCATTTTACATTTGTGTCTTTTTAAACTTTTAATTCATGTTACTGAGCTTTTTCTCAGTCTTCTCTCTGTCTCTTAAGAAATTATCCTCCCTTTCCATTATTTGCCTAATGTCATGGTTTGCAACAAAAGCAAACCACTTTTCTTCTTTTTCCTGGTTATATCCTCCCCCCCTCTACAATTTATATTCATTTGGTTGTCTGCCCATTATAATAGATGTGTCACTTGCACTCACTGCTGTATGCCAACTGCATGTGGACATTAGCCGCTCTTCTTCTGACCAAGCCTGTTTGTTACAGACCTTTTGGTATTTACTCCTTCTGCCGCCAGTAATTGTGTTTTTAATTCTTTTGTTTTCTGTGTACACAAACACAGATTACTCAAAATCCCTTCCTTCTCTCTCCAGGGACCAATCTTCATCATATGCTTTCATTTTCATTATTACCTTCTCTCTCTCATTGTCTTGTTTCTAATTATGGTATATGTTAGTTGTGTTTTGATAGATGGTTGCCCAAAACACCAGAACGATGTTTAAATTACCATGGTCAGACATCAGCTGCTTTTTCCTGAGAATGCAATTCCTTCCCTTTTTAAAAGTATCCCCATATTTCTGCTTGTCTTCATGTAAAATGCTAATATATACCTCATGGGTACTAACAATTGAATTCTATAAGGAATAATTTTTCTGAAGTCTAAAGTTTTATCAAAAGTGGTTAGAGCCACTACAGCAGTCCAAAGAGGTTTTCTTCAGTGCAGGTCTTAGGGGAGGACAACATCAATCTGGTCTGGAGTTAAGATCAGGAAGACTTTAATTATCACTCAAGAGTGCAGAGAGTGCCTTAGTTCTTGGTTGGGGTTTTCTTGTTGGTGTTGTTTTTTCTTTTCCTCTCTTCAGATTACTCTTGGAGACCAATGAAAAATGTTTGCTGACACTTTCAGGAAAAACGGCTGGGGTCTACTTCCAGACACTAAGCTGAGTATAATCTAAATATCCTATAAATATTCATGTTAAATCAACCTGTTAAACTTGGTGTGCATCCCACAACCTTTGCACAGAACTTAAAAAAAAAAGTTAGATTGGCTCAGTGCTTGCCAGTGTAATACTGGGTTGATGCTGCAAGAAGGGAGCAAAAAACTATTGCCTTGAATCATGAAGGAAAATTCTTCCTGGGTGGCCAGGGAAGATCTACACTGCTGTCAAGCCAAATCAGGGAGTGTGGAGATATGACTTGGAAATTGAAATTGTTCTCCTCAAAAACCTGCCTAGTCACAGGGATCTCCTTTTCAGCAAGAAATGGCCCAAAGGGAGTCACCAGTGTGCATTGCTGACCTGGGAAAGTACAAAGTGTACTTTGGTTTTCATCCTACTCTGTCCAAAGTCAAATGCTTTTCTGTATCTATATTCTTCTACTTAAAGCAAATCAAAAAGTTACCACAGCTTTGCATATTGGTGTCAACCACTTTCCTTTTCTGTCATGCACTCCCTTTGGTCACCTGTATGCTCTGGCTTGTGAGATTCTGAAAGCTGAACTGTGCTTCTAACATTAACACACAAATACAAGCATGGACAGTTTGAGTCATGTAGAAACCTTATGGTGCATTCAAGTCATGCAGTGCATTGAAGACTGCTCTTTTTTAGTAGCTGGTAGTCTTTTCCCAAATTAGGATGAATAATTGTAAAATGCATTGCATTTCCTAGCTGCAGACTTTGCTTCTCTGGCTCCCTTTTGAGCAAATATTTGGAAACTCTGGTATGTGCCTATGTCTTTATTAGAGCTGCAATTCTAAACTGTGCTGGAGGCAGTGATATAGTACAAATTTATTCAGAGCCACATACAGAGGAAGTTGTGCAAACTAGTGAAATTTTGCACAGTAAGGTCATGATCTGTGCTTTGGCCATGTAGGAACTACAAGTTTCTGAAGAAGTTATCAGAGCGAACTTGCAGGATTTGCAAACTGAGACCTGAAACATAGTGTTCTTGTGCAGTCTTAGAAGAAAAATAAGCCATGCACATTTTCAATCTGGCAAAAATTTGGCAATAATATTAGAACACTTGTCTCTATCAAAGCATTCAGAAACATTTTAAAGTAAACAAATCCAGCTAGCAGCAGACTAAAAAAAAGCAAAATCCAACAAAATCCTACAAAATGTACTTAGTCCCTAGTTATTGTTAAATAGTTTATTCTACTATTACTAACTAATAATGGGTGCCAAAAGCCATATATATAATGCCTTAGGTTTGCATACAGTATCTAGGTGGATTTGAATTTTCAAAATCTTTGAATTTGGTTTGTTTTATTCATGCTTTCTATATATACTCATATTATATATACATGTATGTGTGCATTATATATATATACATATATATATATACTCATGTATGTGTGTATGTATATTACAGTGAGGGAAAATATTTAAATAGGAGACTTATGGGTTTGTTTATCTCATCAAGAGAGGAATAAATGGGAGAAGTTTTTCTTTTGTCTTTTTTTCTAGAATCCTAATGAGTTGGATCTAATTTTTGTAAATTCCAAGGCTGATCTGACATGCCAAAGCAGGGTTTGAGCTGATGAGCAACTTCTCTTTAGATTCATGTTCACCCTGAGAGGTTTAGCAGTGGAGTTTCCAGAACTGCTAAAGCACTTGAGAAGCAGAAGTCTTATTGAACTTGATGGGATTTATCAATACCCTGCTAAGATAAGTGATGTTTTACATCTGACTGTTTCACAGACAACCTCCTAGAAAAACTGGAAAACTGACTTAAAAAGGGATGCACTCCCTTCCACCAGTAATATGCCCCCACTGGAGGGGCTTCCTGTTGGTGTCTGCCAAGGAGAACAAATAGGATCCAAAGGGCTGGTGTGAGAGGAGGCTACTTTAGCTTTATATATGTAATTTGTTCTCCCTGAGAGCCACTTCTGAGAAAAGGAAAGGCATGTTTTGGGTTGGAAAATAGATTGTTTTGAGTATAATGTCAGAAAGTGTGTATTAGATGGTTATTGTTCAATATTCCTAGGGAGAGTAAGGACAGCAGAGTAAGGTAATGGCTTCTTCTGTAAGTGTTGAAAGCTAGAGGTGAAAATAATATTAAAGTGCCTCCTGCTAATTTGCATAATATGAAAACCTGTTTAAGAGTCTTGCTTAGGAAAGAAGAATGATAAATTTCTTAGTGCTAGATGTATTTTTATTTAGAGGAGAAAAGCCAGAAAATTCAGCAGTTAACTGACAAAACCAGAGAGGTGGTGGGAAAGAGGAAGACAGAAGAGTAGAAGTAGCTTGAACTGATATTATTATGTGGGAAAACTTTAAAGCCTCAAAATGGGAAGGAAATGTTACCACAGGAAGGAGGAAGTAACTGGCTGGTGCAGCTTTGCAAAGCTGGCTGTGAGATGGTCATATTTCATGGCTTAGGTAGTGCATATTAGTTGGTTGTTTTACTTGGTTTTCCCTTCTCCGTTTATTAAAATATTGTTGTTGCCATTGATTAAAATTTGCAATTGTGGATAATTATCTCACTGAGCACCAATCTTGTCATTTAAATTCCTGGGTGAGAGGCTAACCTTGGGTTTCACTGGGAGCCCTAATTCATATGGGATCGGTCCCTCGCTGCCAAGTCGAAGGAGAGCAGCTACACAGTGTGGCCAGCCTTACCTTGCCTGCTGTTTCTGGGCATAGCAGGGTCCTGAGGTAGGTGTATGGGATGTGCTGAGGAGGCTGTGCCCCAGGGACATGGCAAAGCCGGCAGTGGGGCAGCTACATGCACCTCAGGGTGGCAGAGGGGCAAAGACACTGTCCCACTTGCCTTTGAAAATGCAGCCCTGGGAAGGACTGTGGATTCTGTTACTTGCTCTCGCTCTTGTGGAAAGTCTCCCTCACCAGCTGTGATGCTTCATCCTCAGAGTCCTTCACACCCTTATGTTTGCTAAGTAGTGGAGATATCTGGGGAACCTGAGGCATGCTGTGATCTGTTCCAGATTTCTGCCCTACCACCTGGAAACCAGAAGCAAATGGAAACGAGAGATGCAAAGTTTTGCACCTATAAAACATTGTGGGTGCAAATTAAAAAATGTAAAATTTTTCTAGGAACATGGAGTTCTCTACAAAGAAGACATTAAAGTACTTGTGACAAGGTGAATGGACAGGACTCAGTTTGTCAGGAGTTAAAACTGCCTCAGTCAGCTGGAGGCTTACCAGCCACTAGCTATTAGGATAGTCATTTCCCCTCAGGAAATACCTGCTGGTGTATCAAGGGTAATTGCTAGCAGTCAGCTGTATCCCCAGAGGGTGGGTATATAAAATCATCAAGAAAAGACTGAACTGTTCCTAGTAGGAGGCAATAGCAACTGTGAGAGAGAGAGAGAGAGTGTGTGTGTGTGTGTGTATGTATCTATCTATCTATCTATCTATCTTGGTTGTTTATAATAATGAAGAATCTTAATATAATGTAGGCTTTTGTTTCAGTTTTAACCCTGGTTAATCTTGTCTTTGGGTTTCTGCTGAAACTTGAATTTTACAGACTTCTTTTCTTATCTGAGGCCACCACTTGCAACACTGGCTGGTTTGTCACAAGCATTCTCCTCAACAGAGTAGATAATTACATCATCTTCCTAAGTGGCTTGGTGTCACTATGTGGTTTTATTTCTAAAATACTTGAAACAGAATTCCTAAGTGACCTTCACTTTGTTATGCTTCTGCCAATTTTTCCTCTCACAACAGGAGTAAAACCCCCTTGCTTTCCTGGGTCTTAGTTAAATTGTCTGTGAAGCAGGTAGATCAAGTAATGTCTAGTGGTTACCCTTTAAAGTTCATTCTAAAATTTACAGCATTATAAAGATGAAAAACAAGCCAAAATTTTAGAAGCACTTGTGCAAACAGTTTAAAGATTTGCTCACTCTCCTGCCTAGGCAGAGGTCTCCCTGGAATATTGCATCCATCAGTGTTAGCCTGTCAATTAAACTACTCCTTGCCTCTATACTTTCTGCAGTAATAAATTTCCCAGAAGTGCAAAGAAAGCCAGACACTCAAAATAGGTCATCCTATCTGATCCTTATCTCTTCATTTGGACATATTCCCACACGACCAGGCTTTTATTCATGCTTCCTGGGCTTTTTCTCCCCTGTCCAAAAGAATCCTTCAGACAGCAAGTTGTTACTTGGCTGTTACCTCACATGGGGGCTCTCCCTGCCTTTCTGTCTTCTCTCGCTCCCTCCTCCCCACTCCCACATCTGTTGCATATGTGTTTGAGTAGGATCCACTGCCTCCTTGCCAATGGAGTGAATTTGTCAAACATTGAAGTGAGCTTCACTTGGTTGAGAAGTTAGGTGCCTCTGAGATGTAGTCAACACTTGCATCCTCTCTGAAATGAATAGTAAAACCTGTCACAATCAGGTTATGAACTAACCACAGACTAACACGTTTTTTGAACTAGAGTAAATATCAAATATGTAATAGATTTAAGAGAGTTCATGAGCCATTTTCTAGTAAGCCACAATTGGGGAAAAAGGAATAAATTGATGAATAAACTATTCACAGTGCAGATGTGTCACAAAAGCAGTTTCTCAGCAGATAATGAGATAGGATTCAGGAGTAAACCATCATTATTTACTCTGGTCTTTCTTTCTTGTGTTCATTTCCTGAGATGAGGGAAAATATCTCCTTTCAGACTGCTGTGGTTGTCTTAGGAGTAGTGAAGTCTTCTCTGAACACCTTCAGATACTCAGTTTATAATGAAATCTTAAACCTTTGTGTGTACATGGAAGTATGTCAGCTTCATTATTCTAATTTCCAGAACTCAGCAAACCATGAAGCTGAATTCTGGAAAAGTTCTTGATTATAAAGTTAAAACCTGCAAACTAGTGATAACACTCCCAACAACCCCCCTTCCCAAAGCAATGGGGAAGGGAATACCTTCGCATCCAAACTGTTCAGATGATGCTATTTTTTCCTTTGCTTAGTATACTTTTCCTGGGACACTTTGTAGAATGATTGGAAGGAAGAAGCCTGAGGAAGGCACATGATTTGATTGCCTGGTTAATTTCCAAAACACTGTGTTGAAACTCTTAGTTCATTGCCTTGTTGCCCTTTATAAGTGGATGGGATCTATTGATGGGAAGAGATGAATTCTCTCTGCAACAGTGCAAACCTTTGTGAAAATGGATCCCCTTATAAATGGCCCAATCCTCTCCCTGAAAAACAGATGCCAGAAGCAGTTGTGGGACATTATGTTTCAGTTCTAGAGACTTCCAGTTCTAAGAATAAAGTAAAGGAGTCATTATTTATCTAAACAAGGCCTTTATGCTATGGTTCAGTGGCTGCTGGACAGCCATGTGATCTGTCTTGTGTAATGCCCTCACCCCCTCCTTTGCCCGTTTGGAAAAGAGAAAAAAGGACTTGTACTAGCTCAGAACATGCTCACACATCTCACTGTCTATTGTGCTCGGCCGCTCTATGACGGTCCATTAGATAAACGTGGAGCTGAGCAGCCTCTCAGCTGCCGACCCGCACAGCAGCGCTGATAGCGCGCTCTATGTTTAGAAGGGAATCAGTGCGTCACCGACTGTGTGGGATATGTTTATACGTACGTGGTGTGTGCTTTCTCCTCAACAACAGAGAGCTCCCATCACAAAGCCCCTCCCTCTAAGGGAACAGGCGGGTTTGGAAACCACAGTGTTTTATCTTTTGTGATGGATGTTTTTCATGCTGCTTCTCAAAATAACGCCTTGTATTTCTGTGTCTGAGGGTAAATGAAGTGAGATACAGATTCCTGATCTTTCCCTTCTCCTGTAGGAAGCTGCATTTCAAATACAGAAGGAAGGAGGCAGCTGGCTGAACACATACTTTCTGTGTGTTACCGAGTCTGTCAAAGTTTCTGTGTATATGAAGCAGCTGACTTCTCTCAGGAGCCTAGCGGTCAAACAAGTTACATTTTACAAAATAACATGATTTTTTCAAAAGTGACTTAGGCACTTCAGAGCCAAGATCTCTTTATTTGATAATGGGGCCGGGGCTTATCTATTCAGGGAGGGAATACAGCTTTGCTGCATTTGGTGTTGACCTCCTGATATGTACACAGCCCAACACAAAAGCTCCTCTTGTACTTCTGAAAATGTCACCCAAAGCACACAGTGCTCTGGAAACCACGTTTTGTATAGGGCTAGTCCAGGATCAGTGAGCACAAACTTGCAAAGAGCAGACAGACTCTGCTCTGCCCTCAAGGGAGGGCTTGCCAGTGTAAGAGGGCAAATAATCAGGAGCCACTTGCTCCTTGATTATATAGTGCAACAAATCGAGCACTGAAACTGTCTAAATTGTGAGAAGTTAGGTGTTCTCATTTTGCACATGGAAGAGGGTGCCGATTTTTTTTGGAGCCCAAGTTAACAGGCATTGCAACAAAGCAGGAGCTCAGCATCCCCATTTCCTGGCCAAACTTGTATTGAGCAGATGTTATGACCAGACAGACCACTGGTACTGCAGAATGACAGTGACCAACCTGAGGTGGCCATGGCACATTTCCTGCTGTGTGCTACATCAGCTGGACCCAGGGTGTATGCTCAGAAGTATAAAAATTCTGTTGACTGCTCTGAGGCTTCTTGAGCAATGACCCGGTTCCAGTGTGTGGTAATGCCCCAACACAAGGTAATAAACTAATGTGTCCATTAACACATACCTTACACAGTAACCCAGTACTTGTTTCAAAACACTCAGACTGCAACCTAATATACTATACTACACAGCAAGAAATGCTTAGAATGTGATGGTTCATTACAACAGAATGAGTCCAGTGGATCATTCATTCTTAATACTTTTTTTGCTCTATAATTGTGATGTTATTAACAGAACAACAAAACAATTCACCAAAACCTTTAAAAATTTCAGAGTTGTTCCCATGGAAGAGAGCTCAATTTTTCTTTCAAGATTTTCTTGGCAACCCATGCTTATGATATTTTTAATTAGCATTCTAATGTAAAATGTACTAGTTACAGTATTTTGATTTTCAAAGTATTGGTAAATAAGACAAGCCACAAATGTTTTTAATCTCTCCTTTATGATTAGAATCACAAGAATTTATTGAAAGGGAAAAATGTTGGCAATGCCAATACTTTCTCACGAGTATTTTACCCTATATTTAGCACTATAAAAAATGGATACTTTTTATTTGATAATATTAAAAATTTATAACAATATCAGTTTTGTGGACTACCTATTTTACCTTTTTCCCCACTGAATCCTTTTGAAACCTGGAAAAGCTTTAACACTTATATACTGATTCTGTTTCCACTTCTTTACTACTTCTTGAAGAGTGCTAAAGTTAGCTTTTTTACCTGAATTGTCCTACTACAAGATTCCTTTTATAGTGTCATGAGGAGTCATATTAATAGCATGCCTTAATTTCCAGTAAAAATTTTGGTCACAATCGCAGACTTTGAAAATCAGTGTTTTTACTTGGTCTTATTTCCTGATATTCATATTTTTTTCTCTTCCTTTCATCCACTCTGCTTTTGGTGTCAAAGTATGTAGTATATTTTTCTGGTGAAGGATTAATTCAAACTCAATAAACATAAGAAAATAAGACAAACACATACACAGTGAAATTCAGTCCATGGTTGGAATGGTGCAGCATTTACGTAGAAGTCCCAAAGAATGTAGGGTGTATTTTGGATATTTTTGGCTATCAGAAAACTTCTGGTAGTTTCCATTACTGTATTAGATGTCTTTGTTTGGACATTTGCACAAGTGAGTGAAGTTGAGCATGAAAGTGAAATCTGTTATTTATTAAAAAAAATCTCTATCTCTATCTATACCTATATCCAACCTGTTTTACTTACATATTCATTTTACTACATAACGACCTCCAGTGAATTTGACTTATAACTTATTTTTTATCAATGTTTGGGTTATTTTTAAAAAATGTACAATTATATCAATCACAGTGCAGGTATGTGAGTTAGGTGCCCCTCTGAGCAGGAAGCCTAATAAGAGAAATGAGAACCAGACGTTTCTAGCAATTCCTGGTGCTTATCTTGCCTTGTCTCGGGTAGTAAACACCATTCATTCAGTGCAGCAGCACAGAGAGACTCTGCCAGGTCTGCTCTGTTCCCTTGTTACAAATGTCATATGGTGGAGAGTTTAAAGACAGAATTGTGGAAAGGAGAAAAGAATGAGAGACAGACAGAAAATGTGAGAAAAGACGGTATCCTAGCCTAAGAACTAAAATCACACTTGGCCTTGCTTTTAATATAGCCCATGTAAGAGCTTCCATTCGTTCTGGTACACTGTTCAAGCACACTGTTTGGGCATACTGTTCAAACTAGAGTGACCTGCTTCCAGATTCCATCAAGTCATGATATCTCCAAAATATCTCCAACTGGGCACTTCTTTTGCTATTATTCTCTGATTTCCATTTAATTAGATGTTTCTGATGGTGTGTTTTAAAGCAAGAGTTGTTTTAGGTAGAACATTCTTCTCAAGGGCAATTAGCATCAGTAGTTCTCTTCTAACTCTGGCTCCTTCATCTGGCCTCCTGCAATGGTTATAAAGTTTGGACAGGGAAGAAAGCAGTCACACATGAGAAATAACTCAAGCATAATCCTCAGTGAAAATCTATTTGTACAGAATGCCTATTCTCCTTGCATGCCTCTCCGGCAACAGTATATCACTACATAGTAGTAGTGTACAGAAAAGCTAAACTGAGTCATTCATACACAGGAGAAGTGCAGTCCTGACAAAAGCAAGCAATCTAAAGTGCTAGTGTACCTATGTAATCAACTAGTATAAATCTTTTCTCTGCTGTAATTTGAGTGAAGTGTTCAGCTCTATATGCAAATACATTCGAGTATATGATTCTGTTTAGATAGATGTAGTCAGGAAATATTATATTAATTATATTATATTATAATTATTTCTGGTTTAGACATCAAAATAAGAATTCTTTTGAGCATTAGGCAGTTGGCAGCTTTTCAAATAATTTCTAATTTGGTTATATTTTCACATTATAACACATCCTGCTTTCATACAGCACATTTTCTTTAGAGCTGTCCAAAACTAGCATTGCTCATTAAAATAAAATAAGAGTAGAGAGGGCAGTAAAGTGATGGGGTGGTGCAGTGGCAAATACAAGCCAAAATAAATTATAAAATATCTTCTACTCTTTGAGTTTATGAAATATTACATTGGCATTTCAGTTCCCAGCATCCCATCCAGTTCCCACCTTCCTAGACTCATATGGGCACACACACTCTTCATACCCTTTTCCTTGACCATGCCAAGTGAAGTTCAGCAACAGAAGGAGATTTCTGTTTCATGCTGCAAAGTCTACATGACCACCATGGAATGCTGACCAGAACTAGTATGGGATTGTCTGCACAGGTGAGTAATAATACCAGGAACATGAAAAGTCTGGTCTGTTTCAGTGGTTAGCGTAATTGATTACAAGTGCTGTTGATTAAAGGCATATGAAAAATAATAAATTGCTTTGATGATAGCTCTAGCTTCAACTGTTATAGTTCTGTGTGGATCTGCTGATCTCCTGAGTCTTTTTCCTGATGTAAGCTGCTCCTGTGTGCCAGTGGAGACCAAGTGTTTGATGATGGTGGCTCTTCTCAAGATTGGTGCTTTCATGCAATTTGACAGCCATGTTTTGTACAAATATCTGCAATTGGATAGGGAGAAAAAATGTTAGAGATATTTGGGAGAAAAATGCTGTTTATTAATAACAGCCATTGAAATGCATTCTTCAGACCAAAAAAAAAATCAGAATCTCAAGTGCATAGATTCATCTTCTGTGCATTTCTTACTAGGTGAATAGCACCATCTTGACTGAAGTGAACAGCTCTGTACTCTGGTGTGGAGCAATCTCTTGTTCGAATTAAAAATTTCAAGATTTGACCTCAGGAGAGTTTTTCTTGGCTGAGGACTTTGAGATCTGATTAACAAGGGCCAATCACTAGTCAATAAATTGTCATATTTAATCAAATAATATGTTTGATAAATCAGTTACTCTTGTATTCAATCAACTTGTTTAGGCTGCTCATAAAATGTGATACTTGTCGCAGAAAGCATTTGTCAAACAAATATTATTGATAAATTTCTACAACATCCATTCATGTCTAGTTTACAGGTTTGCCTTACAAAGCTCCTTCCATTACTTACAGTTGTCTTCCTCCTGCATGCTTTCCTCCTGTCCCCTCATAGTGCAGCAAGAGGAATAAATATTTTCCTTGTCATCACTTCAGTGTTTCTTCACAAGGTTTTGGAAGAAGAGGAAATAAGAAGCAAGGGCAAAGATCAGAACTTTTTATCTTTCATTGCAGTACTTCCTTCTAAAAACACCACAATTTTAAACAGAAATTTATTTATGACTTCAGGAACCATTGGAGATGCTGATGGAAATGGAGAATCAGTTAGACTCCATGATAAATTTGTAGTTACAGTAATTATATGTTACCATATTGTGATTTGATCAAATGTCTGGGAGAGGTTTACAATAAGCAAGAGACTCAGGAAAATTAGCCCATGTCTGATCTGCCTGTGGGGATGGGTCAGGCAAAGTATGGGTTACAGGACACCAGCTGTTAAGAGGAGTTTGACAGAGCCTAAGGAAAGAAGCTCAGTCTTGCAAAACAGAGCTCTGTTTCCTGAGGGCTGATTCTGCTGGAGCTCTGAAATATTCCTTGTAACTTCAGGAGGGTGAATTTTGAGAGAAGGTGTTCAAGATCAGAACTCGTGTGTGTGGAGGTGGTGATGTGGGGGAGGTGAAAGTCTTCCCAGTGGAGCTTTGTGAATTCATTGTTCCTACATGCTGTGCAAAAAACCTGAAGGTCCCTACTTAGAGTTTTCCATCACAGAACTGACACATTTGTCATCACTGTGTAGCTTTGTCTTATAGACCACATAGAAAAGAGACCTCGACCTGTCCACTAGGAATCTTAATTTTAGTGGGAGTAGAAATTGTCTGTGGTATTTTATCCATAGTTTTTGCCTAAAGGGCCACAGCTGACTCCTCAGACCGGCTGTCTGACACTAGCCATTTCTGCTGGAATCTGAGGTAAGCAGAAGTTGGTATGTATCCAAACCAAGAAAGACACAGGGCCACTCTGTGTGCAGTGTGGCTGCAGTCAAACCCAGCCACTCAGACGCAGTGAGTGGTACGGTTTCCTTTGGTGGTATAGGTGTACACCCACATTAGCTTCTGAAGAATGTCTTTAAAATGTAATAAAGAAATCTGCTTTCTTTGAGTGCCTGTGTCCTTAGAAAAGGATCTTCATTAGGAGGAAGGAATATGATTTTGTACTGGCTTACACATTTAGCCCAGCTTCCTGAGTAAATTAGCTTATCAAATTATGTTGTCTGCTCCGTCTGTCACTTTCCCTTTAGCTTCCTCCCAACAGCCCACACCTTTCATGCCCAGTAGGTGTGAAACCCATTCATCAGCTTAGGAAATATTGGTAGCAGAAGGATAAAAAATATCATCCTGGGTAGATGGCATGAAATGGCTATAATGGCTATAAACCATAATGATGAACGTTCTGGAGAGAAACCCTGCTAGGATTCAGTCCCTTACCCATTCTGGGAGGGGTTATCTAAATGGCCAGTCAATATATGTGCTGACTGGCTGAGCACTGCAGCATAGGTCTGAGCCAGACTGCTGCATAATTCTTTGTGTGTGGCAGGAGAAATGAGGAGAGCAGTATGTGAAAGATTTTTTTTTTTTGGGAAATTCCGGAATTATTAAAAGAGAGAATTAGAGACAGACAGACTTCAAGTTTCATTATGAAAATAACAACATGTTTTTAAAGAAGCAAAAAATTGTGTGTTGTGCATCATCCTGTTTATTGTTGCTGCTGTTGCATGCAGCTCTCCCACAGGAATGGCTACTTGCAGGGTATATTTAGATTACAGGGATCAGATTCCACTACACCACTCTACAGTACAGGTCAAAACTGTCCTGCTTGTTTCCATTTTCAGCAGAAATGTTAAACATTTCATATGTGAATGCATAAATTCTTTCTTTTTAACTAAGGATATAAACAGTAATATCTCTTCCCAAGAACTTTTTTTTTCATGTGGGTAAAACTAACTGCCCTCTAATTCAGTGTTACAAGAACTGACTTTTTTCATGGGATCAAAGCCCTACAGCCTTAATGGTGACTGGAATATCTCTGTACTGTCAATATTAACTCCAGCCTTGACTTCAGATGCCTCCCACCATAAAATATCTTACATGGTTTACAAATTCTGCTTGTCTAATTGAGTCTTCAGATGGAGAAATTCCTAAGAGTCTACAAAGCCTAGTAATTAGCTTTGCTCAACAGAGTGTTGGGACAATCCTCACTGCAAGCTTTGACCATCAGGCATTGTCAGAGATTTACTGTGGTAATAAATCTTCCTTCATAAGCTGCTCAGAAAGTGAATTGCCAGTGATAGTCAACTCCTACAACTGGCTTTTAAAATTCTGGGGGGTATGTCTGTAGTTGATTAACATTTTCCCATAATCTTGTAGGGAGAATCTGAAGATTAAATTTCTGTGACTACTTTGTGTTTTAAGGGAACTATACTGAAAATGTTGGAAGGACAACTGGCTGGTCTGAGGAGCTCATCAGGAACAAATGTTGTGGACAGAACACGGTATCTCAGAGCAGGAAGGTCTCTGAGGACTGGTTCACCTCCCAAGCCTCATCTCAGATGTGTGAGCATTAGAAACCCCCAACTATCCATGTGTGTAGGACACTGGCAACCTAGACTGCACAGAAGATGTCAAGCAGCATGATCTGGTCTGATGATTGCTGCAGAACAATTAACACATGTAACTGGTGTGGCTAAGACTGTGTCTACTGCATGCAGTGACAGGCTTCTGGAGGCACTTGTTCAGTCTGCACATTGGCAATGAAGATGTAGGATGGTTCTTCAGGCTGCCAGCAGTTTCCTGAAGCTTGCAGATTTTGCTAGTTAGATGAGGGATGTCTTCCTGCTATGTCCCTTGGGGAGTTTCTGAGCTTTGGGTTGTGACTGGAATTATTGCTAGTAAAGGCACTGCAGCTACAGATGAAGGCAAATCTAACATGCAGCAGTGACTCTCAGTGGTCTTGGACAGCCTGGAGAAGGCAGCAGTGCTTGAAGACCAGTGGTGGCCAACTGGGGGCTCTGGGCTGAATTTTTTTCAAAGGCAGCTTGTGTATAGCAGCTCCGCTGTGAAATGGGCTGGAATTCCTATGCCAGTCACCCACACCAACACCTGAATCCAGAGGGTCACTTGGATTAGCAGAACATCACCTAGCCAATTGTTAGGCAGGCAGTAGTGAAAAAGAGCTGGAGCTCCATTAGCACTGAGTCATGCCAGCAGAGGCATGCTGGCTTTTCTTTTGCCTGGATTTGCTAGTTCTCTTTGCTCCCACAGTCTTGTCTACAGGATTTAACACATCCTGAACCTGTGTAATAAGTGGCACTAATTTTATTTTAACTGAGGCAACCTAAAATGTAGGCATGTAGTCCATTATTCTGCAGTTGATAAAAAAGCATCTGATTCACATCCAGCATCTGACTCATCTTGTGTGTCTTAGGCACCTGTCTTAAGACACACAGGGTTACCTGTGTGTTGCCTGTTACCTCTACCATGCCAAACGCAGCTGAAATTAGAAAATAGTATAAATCCAACTGAAGCCAATGAGTGTAAAATAACTGAAAATGTTGATGATGCTCTTTGCCATGGCTTGTGCTAGTGTCTTTAGTGGCTGTGATGAGACATAGTGATGAAACTTATTTTCTCCATGATCGATAGAAGTCTAGCCAAATGATACTGCTATCGTGCGTGGTGACTGAGGCAAATGCTGAAATCTTGGTCAGGAAAAGCAACCCACACAGGATCAAGAAAGAGACTTCATATATTGAGGACCATCTGGTGGATGCTGTATCAGTGTTTTGAACTACAGTTCAGTCTTATACCACATTTCTGAGATGTAACATATGATTGGTAATTATTCAGGAGGGGAAATGTGAATACAGGCTGGCCTTACTTCACCAAATGCTTTCCTGTCTATAATGAACTGTTACTGAGATTTTTGTACATGTGTAAATGTCCTCAGACATTTGTAAAAAAATTGTCTTTTTGTTCCAGCCCAATCAGTTGTGGAGACTGTGTGTGGAATGAGTATGACTCCAGTTGGGGTGGCTCCCAGACCCAAAGTGTAGGATCTTTTTGTTGAAAACCCTTAATGTGAGGTAGCCTTAGACAAATAGAATGGGGCAGGTGCAGGTGGGTGACTGTCAGCACAGAACAGTCAGCTTTTTGGCCATGAATCCAGGGCTTAACTGCATCCCCAGAATATGACATTAAGGCTTCCTCTCTAAATGACCAGAAAAAAAGGCTACATTTTCTAGTCTGTGACAAGCTGATCAATTGCTTGATTCTGGTTAATGGGTAATGACAAAGTTCCACTCTCTGGATAGCCCTGTCATGGTTTTTTTGGGAGGTCTCTCTTCATTGGGTGAAATGAACTAACATTAGAGAGATCCTCAGGCACTCTGAAGTGCCTCCTACTAAAGGTATGCTAATCTTGCAGCACCAGATTGTCTATTTTTTGGCTTTATCGTAGCCCCTTGTGGAACCCAGTCTTGGCCTGTCATGTTCCAGGTTGCTTTGGAACCTACACTGAAGCATCTGTGCAGAAGAGAATGGCAAACAATTTCCTAATGTGCACTGCCAGGGTTCTGGTCAAGCCAACAGCTCTGGTTTGGATACCAAAAGACAGACCTTCAGGATCAGCAAAGCACCAAAAAGACAAAAGCAAAGTCATGAAATGGACAAACTCAGACATTGTTTATGCCAGCTGCTGGGTGCCAAGGGCTGGCTTAGAGCTGGCACAGAAGTCCATGATCAAGAAAGGTTCAACCACGATGAAAAACAAAAATGGGAATACAGCAAAAATAGAAGTTCTGAGATCATGTTTAGAGAAGGCTGGTGACATGCAGAGTACTCTGAATATAAAGAGCAAGAATGGCAGGACTAGACCAAATAGGGAAGTCCAGAGAAACTCTTTCACAGACCAGATGTTCACAAACCAACATATCTGTATGGAAGCAGCTTGTCAGAAAAAAATGGGTAAATTTTTTGCAAGCCTATGAATTTCAGGCAGAGCTGGACTGCGTGCCATATTGCTACACCATTAAGTTGGAGAACTCAAGGCAGATTTATGGTGCCATCAAACCTGAGCCATGGTTTTACTAAATACTCTGTCTTTTTAATGGTGCTTAAGGGCTTTACCGCATTTGGGCATTTTTACTGTGTTTAGACATGGTTTTAACAACTGAGTTAGCTCTCATAATGCTGCCAATTGCTGTCAGTGTGGAGAAATAGAAGTGTTTTTTTCAGGACCGTAACCTAGTAGACATGGTTATATTTTTGTCTTGCAGGATTTAAGAATGACTAGAGACCATTATGTCGAACACAGCTTCTCCCTGTGCTTGCTGACATCCAGTTCATATGGTGTCCACTAAGCTCATTTGTTAAGAATTTTATTTAAACCAGCTAAAAATTTCTAATGGAGCAAACCTTTAGAAGTTTGTTCCACCCTTGTGTGACTCCCCATGGAGATTGTGAGCTGGGAGGAAGTGACAAAGAGAAAAAAAGAAAAGGGAGTCAGATCCAACCTAAAGTCAAAATTGTTGCTCCATGCTGAGAAAAAAAAGACTAACTGTTCTCTTCTAACCTTTCTTTTAAAATAGTTGAACTTATTTGAAAAGTAATAATGTGGCTTACTTGACTTTTAAAGCACAAGATTATTTCAATTTTAAAGGACAAACACAAAATCTAAAATTTATGAAAGGGAGACAGAAAATTTAGCTGCTATTCCACAGCTTCCATGTTCATCCAGGAGTGATATACCCTGCAGGAGGCTGACTCAACTTTTTTATGACCCATCAATGATTTAATAGAAATCCTGATGTTGTTCCCCAAGCAACAAACATATTTCATCAGGCAGCACGAGATGGCATAATGGACTATCTGTTGTCTTGTTCTCCCTTTTATCACATTCTCTCTTCCCAAAATACAGTTATTATAATGCAGCATTGGGTAGCGATGTGAGTTCTGGAAGCCAAAAAGTCCAAGGGATATTATTTGGCATGGTAGCATTACACTAGGCTTTGCTAAAATCAGGTGTGAAGCAGCATACCTTAGCTACTTTAAATAGGGCAGAAACACCCTAAATTTATCCTAAAAAAGGGTAGCGTAAGGTTACTATTTATTATTAGTCACAGCTGATTATTTCAGCGATAGCTTTGGCTTTATTCAGGGGTAAATCTGCTGTCACCAGCTATACACTGTGGCCACTTTCCCTGCCAGTAGTCAGCCTTGGGCAGAGGATCAACTGAATACCTTAAATTCTCTGTTGAACCTTGGCATTATTATGGAAGAAGTCCGCAGCCAACTCGTCCCTGGTATAGCTCCAGCAACTTAACAGATGGATCACTAGCAAGCCTCTTCTCAATTTCTCTGTTAAATATTCATGCAGCCAGCATGTGCATAGGCCCAAGTGTGCCCCTGGAGGTGCCAGCAAGGGTCTCTGATCTGGGGAAGATGTCAAATTGGCTAGTGGAAGTCTGAGGGCAGAAATGTTTTCCACAAGGATCCATCCTTCAGTGCAGAACATGGAGTGACAGCCATATGTGCAACTGTGCTGGTGAATATGTCTGCAGTGCATGCTTGTACAAGCTATTAATAGGCCAGTGCCACATCGAATGCTAATGTGGGGAAACAGGGAGTGAAAGACAATGAAGAAATGCCTTGGACTAAGTTGAAGCATCAACCAAAGTCTTCTTGTTAACTTGCAGGGAAGGTGAAGGAAAAAAAATAATCTGCATTCCCCACTCACCTATAGGATATACCACTCTTATTTTCCGAATGTGCTTCTGAAAAAATTGCTAAATGCAAGCTCATAAAGCCCTGGGGATTGTTTTCTGTTTTTAGATCCCATTCATAGCTAAATAATATTTTATTTGTTATTGTTTAATAGCAGTCAAGTATGCTTCTGGCATATCAGGGTCCGTAGATGAGTTGGACTAGGGTTTTGGGCAGTACTGCAAACCAACATCTAAAATAATATATATATATTCTTTTTTAAAGTCTGCAATATCTACAAAGCCTTAGGAGTGCTCTTTTAAGTCTGCCTGGGGTGGAAAGGAGGTTGCAGTTTTCTTACTTTGACAAATTTCTGTTTCCCCTGCTTTACCAGAAAGAGTGTTTATCATTATGTCTCATTAAAAATGTTGCAGCAAAGTAATTTGTGGTTGTTCCAATGGAGTGTACAGCCTACAGTATGGAGAACTAAAAAAAAAAAAAAATCCTGGGAAGGAACATACTTATTCCCTTTTGAAAGATTTATGTCCAGCCCTCTGAAATTACACAATGCTGACAAGCTACTGTAAAACCAGAATTCCTAATATAATAAATTTGAATAAAATTGAAATATTTGAAGTCAATGCAAGCCTGTTAGTAATATGATATTACAGAAGATACGTAATATGCCTGTGTTCTAATGAAGAAACAACCATTTCTGTGTTTGCCAGTGCTAGTCATAAGTACAATATGCATTAACATTAAGGTGGGATACCGGGAAAAGGTTGTATTGCAGCCTCGTTGTTCCTTCTACTTCACAGTGCAAAACTTTTAATGCTTCTTAATTCAGTCTAGTAAAGAATGACAACAGAATTTCATCTAGAAAAGCGAGAATAGAGCGTATCACCCAAAGGTGTCTGTATAATCTCAGGAGAGAAAAGTGGACTTTTGTAAATAAATATGCTTGAAAAAGTAAATTCCTTTGTACTTTAAAACCGATTATTTCTGTTGTGCTTACAATCAGCTGGATGGGGGAAGGAGAAATAGGGAAGTACCGCTAATGAAAAATTTTGGTTTTTTCCTTCAATGAAGATTTGTTCCCTGTGGTTGATTGTTCATACGTTCTATGAAATTCCTTGGTAGAGAAAAATAGTGAACAAAAACTGATTTCAAATATAGCCAGAGTACTGGCATTCATTTCTGGAATTTGCAAGGCTGGCTAGATGGTTTCAAAGCTTCTAAGCAGTTACAAGTGATTTGACTTGCTGGAGTGTACAACTCTTCGGTATATTTGACCCACTGTGTTCAAGATGAACAGCTTTTATTGCTGATTCTATGTGTGACCATGATGACTTCACTTAATTATTTGTATTTCACCATGTCTATTACAAAAAATGAGTAATAGTTCTTGCCTGCAAGTTGATTCATTCAAGCATTGAATCATAAAAGCATGGATTACTGACTAATTACTGATTAACTGTATCAACATCTTTAGTCAGAATATCCCCTCTAAGAGTGCAAAGAACATATTAATCAAGAACATATTATCATATGCTTTTGGGGAGTAATTTAGAAATTATTCTATTCCTTGAATACTAGCAATTGAAAAACTGTTTTTCAGAAATGTTGGGCACCTAATTTGAAACTTTTTAGAGTGTAATTTTGCTTAGCTCTTGAAATCTCATGGCTCATTTATTACACAAATGGAGTGAATAGAATAGGTCACTTTGTGAAAATTAATCCAGTAAGTGCAAATTTTCTTTTGTTCTGGAATATATTTTTGTTTGATGGGCCTTCAAATTTATAATCTATTTCTTAAGAAAGATACCTTTAGCAATGGCTATCATCTGCCTTCTGCCAGTGTTGGAAAATTTTAGTTAAAGCTCAGAAGGAAACAATTGCCATGTTCTAGTAAAACATCAAAAAACCTGAAACATATCATCTGGCTAATCATGAAGTTTTAAATTTTTGATGACTGCTACAAATGAAAAAAACAAAATAGGAAGGAGATTATAACTGGAGTTATTTTCTTTTTGTAGATATTAAAAAAAAAAGTTGAGATCTTCAGAAAAATGTCAACAATTTTTCCATGTAAAAAATGTATAAAACCTGATCTGTTCCTGGGAACAACTTTGGCTTTTGGCAGTCTGTTTTCAGTAGAAAGCAAATTATGAAAAAGCTCTCAAATTTTACTTTTAGTAGTATTTTATTAGTATTTATTTCACAGTTGTTCTGTTAGTTAGATAAGTGAGAAGTGAATTTCACAAACATGAGTGTTAATTATAGTAAGTTAAAATAATTAACTGAAAGTTCTCATTTCCACTTTGATAGCAAAATAGCCTATCTTGTGACATTTTGAGACATCTCTTTAAAACACTCTGCTAAATCAGGATTATAAGAAATAAATATGTGAAAACAGAGAACAGAGGAAAAAATATTTTTAAGTATCTGAGAAGGCTTGAATTACCTTATTATTCTCATCAATGTTTATAGCTAATTCTTCAGTAGAGTAGAATTTATGACAGTATGTCATATTCCCTGATTGCTGGCTTGGTGCTACCACAGTATTTTTTTGGTCTGCCTACAGTAGATCATACAACATATACACACACACAGAGAGCTATTTAAGATAGAAAAAGAGGGTAGAAATAATGCAATAGTGAGAAACCAATGTGCTTACACATTGCAACAGAATAGGTTGTTATCATCTGTTCTTCCTGATGAAAATCAGTCACTTGTATTACAGAGTTTTATTATGGATATTCGGGAATTGTGTAGTAAGTGCATGCTCCAATGTGTCCCATTGGGTCCTATTCCTCTCATCATCCAGGTGTGTGGCCAGCACTGTTAGGCTCTTAAGGCCACCAAACTCAGTTTTCATTCTCAAAGGAAACAGTGACACAGTGGAGAAGCAGAATACAGCATAATTAGGTCTCGTTCCAGCAGGGATCTTGGCCAGAGAAGTAACTTGGACTTGTGCAGCTGAGAAGCATTACCAGGTCCCTGACCTCTAGATGACAATGTTCATAAAAGAACCATCTAGATCCTTAATGAAACTCCTAAATTACTTTTAAGGAAACCACTTAAAATTTGAGTCAAGAAGAAACACATAAGTCCAAGCACAAAAGGAGCGCTATAGGTTTTCTTTTCTGCATTCATTTATGCCTTTGTGAAGTTGTTTTCTGCACTGCTGTGATATAGTTCCTTCCATTATTCTCTCAAAGGAATTATAGTCTCATATTTTTTTCCCCCTTTGGTGTGTTTGGCTTCCTGCTTTAATCTAATTCTTACAGCTCAGGGGAATCATCAGGCCTGGCTGAGATTTGTATCTTTTCAGAGAGCTCATCAATAGTTTACATAATGCCGTGGCAGGGCCAGGGTTCACACAGCTGGAGTGGTACTCGGCAACAGTCCCATGTTAAGGAGAAAAAGCTTTATTGAGAATCTCAACTTTGTTTAAAGAGGATTTTCTTCTGAAGAAGCCAAAACAACACAAAAGCAGTGTGTGCAGGTTTGCTGGCAGCTGGTGTGCTGTGACTGATGATGCTTGTGTTAATTACGCTCTCACTATTACCATGTGATCCACCCATCTGCTTTTTGAAGCCAGCTGTTTTCCTTTATCTTCCTGTTGAACTACCAGTTATTCAGGGCAGTGACCATCTTTATGTGGTGAGCAAGGAGAGAAGCAAGAACACTGAAACTCTGATGTGCGGGTAACACTGTCATGGCTCAAATAATCAAAGTAAACAGCTAGTAAAACACAGGTTTGGCCACATTATCTTTTCCAGGTTTTATGTCTTTAAATTTTAATTAGGACTGGACCAAGAATTATTGAGAAGATTAAATTGTTAAGTTCTATCCTTCCGAGAATTAAGAAAATGTCCCTAACCATCGTCTAATAATGCAAGTTTCAGTAAAAATACGTCTTCCATACAATTAATGTAAATGTGTTTTACCCAATTAACTTACCTCTCTCTAATTTGTGACTGATTGCTGAAGTTGTGCAGTATTCTTGCTGCCCTTTATAGAACAAGCCATACCATTTGGCCTAGAAAAGCCATACCTTTTAGTCTTTTGTTATATGAGAACACTGGCATTCATGTGGAGAGCAGCCATTCTCCAGGCAGTCATGCCCACGCCAAAATAAATAAACAGATGAATAAATAAATGAAGACATGAATGCTGTTCCTGTAAAATAATGGAAAAGGTTAAAACAAACAGTCCTTCAGAACTAAAAAATAAAGTTTGTGAACTGTTGCTTTGCAGTGTTTGTTCAGTTCTTGACTAAACAGCCAGGGATATATATATAAACACCCCAAACACAACAGCATAAACAAAGCTGTTATTATAATTCCAGAATTCCTGTTGTGGCCTTTAGCAAATATGATCTTCTTCTCTCCCTTGGAAGAACACTCACCTCTTCCACCTTGCCATTAATTGTTCCCTGTGTTTTTTCTTGATGTCTTAAAATATTTTCCTCTAACAAGAAAAAAATCCCAGCCAACCATGAAAAAACAAATTAGTTAACAATATTTCTAGAAGATCTTGCCCACATATAAAGAAAAAAACTACACATTATTTAGAATTATCTTAATGTTGCCTGTGGAAATTTTAGAAATATTATTATTGTTCAGATTAACTTTCCTCATTTCACTGATTTCTGTGAACGACACTGCAGAGCCTACTTTTCTCTTGAACATGCTTTGATCAAATTGGTTAAAAGAGAGTAGAATTTGAAGAGGAATAAAGTTGCATGTTAGAGACTGGGAATTTCTGCAGGATAGACTTGTTCACATTGCACGAACATTTAAGCCTTTCCTTTTATTATATGTGCAAAGTAAAACTAGTCTGAACATATAAGATGTGTTGATACAAAGGCATGTCAGAAACAAAAATTTACATTTATCAAGGTTTTTATTGTAATTGAGAAGTATCAGAGATCCTTGAGGTTTTCCATGCTTTTCTTGAAATTTCATGGCATATTCACAAATCTGACTCAAGTGCTGTAATTCTTAGTTGAATCAGTTTTTTCTAGCTTTTGTGAAGTAGTCTTTGCTAGCAAAATAACTTTTGTAATTGCAAAGCTCTTTAGTGCACAATTTAAATCAGAATTTTGGAAATACAAAAAATTTAAAATAGAACAAATTATAAACAATACAATATAAACCTTCAGAACTTTTGTAATTGAATGAAAAATATCTGCCAGTCTGATATTGCTATATAATTATAAAATTTGTTTTTCAGCATATGGAAAATCTTATGCCACTAACATACTGCAGTCTGGATTTAAAACTGGGAAGGAAAAGGCTATGAATGAAATAATTCTCAAGGGAAAACTGAAGTCCTCACTTGAAGATGTGACTGCTATAGCTTTAGCTTACTGCATTTGTGTGGGTATTGGAGGGATTTATGAGGAATGACTTCCCTTTTTAGCAGTGGGTTACTAATAACTTCAACATGGCAGCTGAAATAAAGGTGACGATTCTTCCTGTCATCCTAGTCCTAATGCATTTAGGTCTTGCACTTCTTTTTAGCACAGATTTTGATCTTAAACTTCATTCTGAATTTTTGCAGATCTTGATTTTTCATAATCTGAACCAGTGGAATAGAGATTTTTCTTGTTTTATTTTTCATGTGTTTTCTTTAAATCTTTGGCCTCTTGTTTGTGAGAAAAGTCACTAACTGCCATGTGCATTATTCTTGAATAAATCAACCAGTTCCCATCAGCTACCACCTGTCTTCAGTTTTTCAGTTACACATAAACATTATTCCATGCTAATTCTTCCTGGGTGCAAATATTACTTTGAAAAGACTGGTGTCTGGACTGCTCTGTGTGCATCTAACATCTGAAGCAAAATGGACCCCTTACATGTATATTCAAACAATTAACCTTCTTATCATGTGCTTGGGAGCATGCAAGGTGAAGTAGCACTCTGGTGACATCATTGTCAGGTCACTGTACAAGAATAATGAAATCATATAGAGAGGTGTGCCCTGAGGCATACTCTGTTGCCATAATTAGGTTGAAGGCTCCCTTGGAAATGATGCCTTGTTGCAAGAACACTTGCAGGAACTAATTGTGGTATGTTTTTGCATCAGTATTGGCATACTGCATCATTTATGATCTGAAAATAGCTGTAATTGTGTGCGTGATTGAGTCATTTCCTGAATTTAGTATTCTAAGCAGAGTACATATTAAATGACTAACACACTCTTGACTTTGTCATCTTTTTTATCTCTGGCTGGATTCTTAAAAAGATCTCTTTGTGCTTTTGCATTTTTAAACCAAATTAGATTTGGTGTATTTTAGTGCTGCTGAGACTGACAGGTTAGCAATAATCCTTGTTCACAGACAGAGCGTGCGCAGGTGCTGCAGGTTCTTCCCACCATCTTGCAACTCTGCCAGTGCATTTCTGATCAGCACCACCTCTGCTGTGCCAGGGACGGCAGGTTTATTTTGAACAGTAGGTGCAGTGAATTTTTGAAATGGAGAAATGGTCAGTAGGGGATGAGGCTGAGGTCATCACTCCTGTTTCATTTGCAGCTCAAGTTGGAAACAAATGTACTCTCCTCAGGTACTTCCACTCTGGCTATAGCAGTCTGCATCTTTAGGAAGCCCTGTTTCCTCTGAATTTTTTTCCTGTGGTCCCCTCCTACTTGTAGGGGCACCTTTTCTTTGTTGTGAGGTTGCACTCTGGTCTTTTTAACTGGCAGATCCTCCAGAAAAGATGAAATGACAGTTGTTTGCAGTCTTGTGAAAGCAAAATAAACAACTGGCAATGGTTTTCAGAATACTGCTAAAGATCTAAAATCCTGCTGCCACTCAGAGGGTGCTGCATATTAATTATGAATCATCAATATTTTTGGTAGCATCATTATCAGACACACAAAAAACCGCAACCTACAGTACTTGCATTCATATCAACCCTTTTTATTTAATTTATTTGGACTGCTTTTCTATCCTGTACCAGTTAATGGCTAGCCCTATTTCAACTCAGAATCTGAATGTTATTTACCATCTGTCTCCAAGGGATGCACTTGCCAAGTTCCTTAATTTGCTATAATTGGCAGGTTTTCAGTGTACATAATTTATATTAAAAAAAAAAAAAGCTGCAATCCTGAAAAAAAGAAGATTAATTAAACCATTTCTTCTGGGCCCCTAGAAGTGTTCCAAAAGGATGGCTTTAAGGCCACAAGGTCTACTCTGTGTATGTGCTGTCACAGCTGATCACATTAAAAATGTATGTTGGGTTGGTCCCTTGTGCCTCTGTGCTGGTCAGAAGGATGTCACTGGCACCTGGGTAACATCACACATAAACAGTGAATTAAACATCTTGCATTTGCATTTGTGCCTTTTGTTCACACACTACAAACTCCTAGGCTGCAGTATAATTTATGGATACCTCCATGTAGGGAATTCTGTAGCTGATATGATAGGAAATGCTATGGAAAAAAAAAAATCAACCCCCCAAGCAGATGTACAGAATACTAAATAGAGCTACAGAAAGACCACAAATGGACTGAAAGACATTGCACATGTGGTTTGTAAACAAGATTTATACCTCAGTTTCTCTTAGCTCCTTGCTGCTGGCAGCACCTGGGTGAGGAGGAGCGCGTGGTGCAGCGATGCGGTGCCCTGGGTAGGCAGCTGTCAGTCCAGGGGATGTCAGCAGCGCTCCTGACCTACCCGGATCAGGATGACTACAGCTGACTACAATGGCTCTTCTGCTGCAGTTCTCCTACTGCTCTTTCAAGGCAGTGACAGAGGAAGGGTTGATGGAGAGAGGGATGGATATGATTCACTGTATTTGCCCTGGAAAAAGAAAGGCACATATGAATGTATAAATTTCCTTGTTGCCTTTGCTGGATCTGTGATGATATCCAAGAGATATATACCAGCCTCAAAAATTGCTGATATGTGACCATGCAACCTTCTTTTGTGTCAGTCACTGTGTATTTATTTATATAAATAATCCAAGAAAAGCATGAATTAACTAAACTCTCTAAAAACAAAGCTGGATAGGTCTGTTGTCTCCCTGTTCCATTACAATTTGCCATGTACCATTACAAAGTCACATGAGATGTTTTTCCCTCATAATGCTCATTTTCCAGTGGTTCAAACTGCCCCTTTTTCAAAGTTGGGTACCCATCCATGTTTGATAAAGCTAACTCTCCTAATGTAGGTGATGTTGAAAGGAACTTTCAGTTCTTCATTGACCTTTTGAAATTTAAGTCTTCATTTCATCAGAGAAAACATATTTTCAGAGAAAACATATTTTCCAATGTCATAACTATTTCTCAAAGTATTTCAAATGGAAATACTTAGGCTCTGTAACTGAACATAACCTGTATTGATAATGATGTATTTGGAAGTCATTCTGGAGGGAGGAAGGCTGACTTCAGTGATTGTAGTGTATACTAGATTAGCTACTGTCAGTTTTTTGAAAGTCACTTTTTAAGATTACAGAAAACACATTCATGGAGTTTCATCCCTTCCCTTACCTGAAAGGCCTCGTTAAACAAAATATTTTCCTTGTCATGTTAAGGCCTGGGAAATAAACATGGTCTGTGATGGATGGTTTCCCTGTTTTCCTGTTAAAATGGGACTAGCTACTCAAGTGCTTTAGGATATTCTAAACTGTACTACTGTTCTGCAACCGAAACACACTAATTCAGAGCCAAGCTTATTAAATATTGATTTACATCAGGGATGTCATGCTTTTTTCAAATAACATTTTGTGCAGACATTGGGGTGTATATTGCCAGATTCCCAATGTAAAATTGGAAACTCTACCAGTGCCTTCAAGCACCTGTACAAGATTTGGGCAAATGGATGGCTAAATATGTACAGTAAATATAATAGGTGTGGACATATTCCCTTTTGCCTCTTTGTGAACTAATTACACCAGCAGTAAGTGAATATTCTTATACAAGTCACAAAGAAGTCCAAATGGTCGAAAAAGAGAGGGTAAGCTTCCAAACACAGGTCTGTGAAAACAGAAATTATTGTCTAGACTTGTTTTCTATAATCTTTTATATTATAGGTCATATTTTAAGACAAAGTGCTTAAAATACTGGTGCCATGATGATCTGATTATTTTTCTGTTTCCATGCCCATTCCTTTCAGTGACTTAAGTTCTTGCAAATGCAGTGCAAGTTCATTTGTTATTGCAGGCTTTTTTGCAGGGATAGCAGAACAAACCCCAGCTTTCCTGTCATTTTTGGTAAGATGCATAGAATTTGATCTGCTCTAGGTAATTGCTCAGAGTGTCTGAATCATTGACTGCTCAGTGCATTTTGACAGCTATGAGAGAGGACGAGGACCATAGTTATTTTGCCCAAACTGATATAAGCATGAGTGAGACAGATGGTTAGCTTAGATAAACCTTGCACCTTAGGAGAAACTGTCCCATACATTACATGGCAGTCCTAGATTAAGTTTTCTTCTTGACTGATGGCAAAGTCCATATCACAAATCTGTTTTGCGACTAAGAGCACCTGAGGCTAGGGCATTTCAGGAATTTCAGTCTGAGAACCCAGCACCTCTCTGTGTCTATGTATCTATCTACTTGTCTATCTACCTACCTATCTAATCTCATCAGACTATTGCCATCACTTTTAAACAGCACCGAACTTCTCATTAAAATAATTTTTATCTAGCCTTTCTTGCAAGCCTGGAAGTGTCTGATTTTGCATGGATCTAACAAATGATTTGGAGGTTTTTTGAATTAGCAAGATGCCAATCTTAACAAATTATTTTTCAAAGCACGGAGATTAACTTTGATAAACGTGTCATGTTTGCCTATTCTTGTACATACATCTAAGTATCATCTAAGTGGTGTAATTTGGGTTTTAGTCACATTCAGAAGAAACAGATACAATGTAGAAAATCATATTGATCTTTTAAAGGCAGGAAGGACTTCAACTTTAATCTGCTTCTGGCTTGTTCTGTAAAAAACAGGCTTTAACTTTAAAGTTAAAGTGGAACATGTTTGAGAAGGGTCTTTTGTTGTGTTTATTTTGGGAGATGTGAGGTTTCTTGGCTTTTTTTTTTTTAATTTTTTAATATTTCATCAAAACCAGTCACATTCTAGAAAAACCCTTGAATTTTCCTAATACATCTTCTATAAAGAATATCTAGAAGAAAAAACAATTCATTCAGAGATAACCAGTAATGGAAGGAAAAATACAGAATTATTTACAGAGGCTGCCTATATATACAGGCTACAGAGTTCAGCTAAAAACTACTTCCTTTCATACCTAGAGTGTATCAAGCTGAATTAAAATGTCTTTTGTTTCTCAAATTAAAAAAAAAAAAAAGATAAGGGAAAAAAGAAGAGGAGGAAGGAGAATAAGGGTAACAACCACACTCCTACATTTCTACATAGAATTCTCATTATGCTATCTATGAGGAGGANATTTTTTAATATTTCATCAAAACCAGTCACATTCTAGAAAAACCCTTGAATTTTCCTAATACATCTTCTATAAAGAATATCTAGAAGAAAAAACAATTCATTCAGAGATAACCAGTAATGGAAGGAAAAATACAGAATTATTTACAGAGGCTGCCTATATATACAGGCTACAGAGTTCAGCTAAAAACTACTTCCTTTCATACCTAGAGTGTATCAAGCTGAATTAAAATGTCTTTTGTTTCTCAAATTAAAAAAAAAAAAAAGATAAGGGAAAAAAGAAGAGGAGGAAGGAGAATAAGGGTAACAACCACACTCCTACATTTCTACATAGAATTCTCATTATGCTATCTATGAGGAGGACTTTTTTACATATAAACTTTTTATGGTACCCAGATGGTCTCATCTAAATATCAGTGCTAGCCCTCTGAAAAAAGTCCTACTGAAATTCTGGCTTGCTGAGGTCTTTAAAACTCTGAGAGTTACTCTCATAGTACTTCTTTAAGGGAAGCTGAGTCCTCTGGGAAATCTGGCCCTTGACGCAGGCATGGTGACATTTGTACACAAGTCAATCTATGGGTAAGATTTCAGTGCTTGGTGTTTTCAGAGCAATGGCTCTCCTCTAACCCTGGACGATTTGTCCTTTGCACTATGGTGCTTTTATTTTGTTATCAGATTCATGCAGCTCTCAGTGGCTATTCCAAAGAATGTCTGCAAGGTCATGGGAGTCTTTGCTGATTCAGGAAAGATGTGTTTCATTGCAAAAGGCTGCTTTTATTTTGTTTTTGTTTTCTAGCATGTACGCATGGAATGCTGTTGTGGTTGTTTCAATGTTTACAAGATATTTCCTTTAGTGATAGTTTCACTTCTGCCAAAAGAAAAGTTAAAAAAAAATCCATTAATGAGCTGACAGTGCTTTTAATACTGCTTCAAAAGGAGAGGGAATTCTCGTGTGCCAAACAAATGTTTGGAGCAGTCTCAGACAGCAACATTTGTTCTGCAAAGGAATGAGCCACAATAGGACACTTCAGCTGCTGAACATCTAAAAGTACTCAGATGATGTAGTGTTCAGATGCCCAGCCAGTTTCCAAGATAAGTAGCCTTTCTGTTAATGTGGCAAAAGGCTGTGCTCTACTTAATGCAAATGTTGGGAAAATCTCCCAGCTCAAGGTTTAGGACTCCCCGCAGGAAAAAGTTACAGAGCTTTAGGCAGAAGTGTGAAACTGGGAGTATTACATGTCTTGGCTCATCAAGAAGGGGGATGCTCTTGACAGAATAGAGGCACATTCTTGATGTTTGTCAAATTTTCTGACACATTTTTATCCATTTTGAGACAGTGACAAAAATGTTGCAAGCATTTTTGTAAAATGTTAGTCTCATTTTCTGACCAGAATTTTATAAGAAAATGACAGCAAAAATTGAAAAGTGGGATTTCTTGCTTTCACAGGCACTGTCTCAAATCATCCCCAAAATAGTGATTATGAGCCAGAAAGTAACAAATACAGCTTCTAAAACATTCATCCTCTTTTATTTTTAATTGTTGCTCTCTCTTTCAACAAAGTTTCACCAAACATGGAATTCTGCGTTGTGCTTTGAGGATTAGTCAAGGGCACAGTTGTCCTTTTCTGGCTTTCACAAGCTTAGGCTAGCAGTCAGGCAACATAGTTCCTCTGTCTGAAGACCTGAACGCTTGAAGTTGATGGCTACATAGGTTTTGTTCATGCACTCAGGATGAAGTCTTACCTTCTAGATAATTTGCTTTTCTGTTGCAGGAGCTCTTAGCTCTGAGAATCACTAACTTGGAATTATCCTGATGTTCCTAACAAGTACAGGTAGCTAAGTTATACTTAGACTATGGTAAGGAGGGAATTTTTCTGCAGACTGCAGTGGAACTCTTTGTACAGCTCCACTTGGGAAAAGCCTCATAAAGTGGTCCTGCGCACTCAAGACAGATTTGCTGTTCCATTAGACCAAAAAATGTGGATAATCTTACTGATATTAAGGCACACAGCTTTCAATTTACTCCACAGATCATCCTTTGGACCAATATCTCAGCTAGTGCTAATTGATGTAGCTCTGAATTTAATTAAATTTTGAAAGCCCTTACTGCCTGAGAATCTGTCCTATAGATTGCTTTTGGAATAAGCATGTAAGCTTGATCTATTCAGAATTGCAATTTATGCTTTAACTGAAGGTAAATGATGGCTATTTGGTGATTAATATCCTGTTCTTATGCCAAGTCAACTTAAGATGTGCTAACTTAATTTATCACTAACCAGAAGTTACTATCTCACCGCAATTATTAAAAAAACCCATATCATTTTGACCTTTGAGCAATCATGTGGCAGACTATCCCTTAAAGTTTGCCTCTAATTTTCTGTAACAGTAGCACTTCCTTTTCTGCAGAAGTAGCATTACAGGGAAGTGGAGGCTGAAGTCTTCATGGTGGTTTATGAAGCTGAAACTGAGGAGGGAGACTTTCAGAAGGATCAAAGGCAGCAGAGGACAGTGTTTGTTAGACAAAAAGATCAATTTCTAATTACAAAATTACCACAATGCAGGCGTGCATGTAAGGGGTAGCAGTGTGTAAAGTGTTAATCGAGGTGCAGAAGGGCCAATCATAAATACAACAAGTTTTAGGTCCCAGGGACCCTTATGGAAAAATGCTGTGGGTGCAGTCAGTGCCCTCATCACCTCTGCCTCTTTTGGAAATGGCAAGGAGTTGGGCTGCTTTGAACCTTCTGTGGAGTCCCCGCTCTAAGCACTGGTTGCAATGGCATCATTCACTGCTGCAATGGAAGAGCTTCAGTAATTATTACTAGGGGGTGCAATGGGGACCTTATTGTTCTGCATTGCATTTTAAGATTCATTAAGATGAAAATTAATGTCTGCTCAGATGTACTGCGTTTTGGGGACAAAAATCTGCATGCGTGTTCTCTTTTCAAATAATAGGAGAACTCCAAGTATAAAAAAAGCTGTTTGAGCTCAGAAAGGCAGTAAAGAGGTGAGATTGCCTGCAGTTGGGTCCATGCCTGTCTATTTCCAAAGGCAAGGAAATTATACTTTTTTCAAATTCCCTCAGGCAGCAGTAACCAAGCCAAGTTGGCTCTAGCCAGCTCTTGTTTGTAAAATGTAATTCTGTGGTAATGAGCTGGTGACAACTTGAAGAAAAGAGTCTAAACATCCTGAAAACAATTCCAAACATGACTAAATACGAGAAAGAGACTTCTAATAATTGCCTTATGATAATAAAATATAATACATATAAACGCAAACATAATTTATTTTCTAGATAAGAACATATATGTTATGATTCTCTTCCTTTCTTTTTCTCTCTGAATATATAGGTAAGTATACATCTCTATACCTGTTATCTGTCTCTCCAAATGACCTATATTTCATGCAGGAGCTAGCAGTTTTGTCATTGTTGGAAAAAGCAGAAATTGAACTCTTAGCCAACACCTGATGTGACCACAGGAGATGCTAGCAGATTAAAACTGTATGTGTGATGATGTATCTGCCTGGAGATTTTTATGCTATTTTTATGCTTGTTCTGATTTCACAATTTATAAGGCTTGCCCAAGGCAACAATGCAGCAAAAACAATCCAATAATATAGAAGAATATTGCATTACATATTTTAACAAATAATGAAATAATCAACATAATGCATGCTAGGTAGAACCAAGCCAGTTTTTTTCCCCTCTGAGAAAATCCACTGTATTCCAAAGCAATTTAACTCCCTCTTCTTTTTCCAATGCTTTCCCCTTTACTCATTTGTGTCTTGCTTATGTAAGGCAGTGTAAATTTCTTGTGTTCCTGATATGTTAAAATAAATATCTAAGAGGCAAGGAATTTTAGTTCAGTCTAAAACACTGTGAACAGTGGTTTTTGGACCTCAGGATCATAGCATGGTCCTGGTGTCCTTGTTCTATGTCCCAAACCAGTAGGCCATTGGAATAATTTCTGTCAAAACCATGGGGTTTGGGGTTTCTTTCAGCCTCCTGAGCAGTGAGAAATGGTTTATAGAAAATCATGACTTGGTCTTAAAACATTTCAGACCAGTGCAAGACTTCAGAGATGGTTTGCCGGGAGTCAGTGTTGTCTGTGTGTGAGTGAAACTGTGCTTGCATTAGCCATCCTTGTTCAAAGCAGGTCAGGCTGTAAAACAGCTTGCCGGGGGTTGAATCTTCAGCATTACCTTTTAGTGGAATAGTATAGGGCACTAGTATTCAAACCCTCTTATTCCAGAGGCAATCACAAGCAAGTACACTCATTGTGGAAACCTGACACTCATCTGAGGCACAGATGAGCATTTTATTAGTGATTGCATTTTAAGGAAGTTCTTGCTTAAAAAAAAATTATTAAGGAAGCATGAAACATGCTCATCATAAGGAACTCATGAAACAGAAATTCAGCCTTCATTCTGCTTTCTACGGCTTGTAGTACATGTTTAATACTTAGGGGTTCTTCCAGAGTAATGGGAAGGTAGGGGGGAAAGGGGTAGGAAAGGGCATATTTCAGATGGCAATCTATTCCTTTTATCATAAGCCTTTTTTTTTTCTCTGTGAGAATTATGCTAGACAAGTCTGATAACCAGTCAGTAACACCAAGCTGAATTTCTATCATGGTAATTACTTTTGTGGTGGTTTGCTGTGAAAGATAATACAATGAGGTGGGTGGCTATTCAGTGTCTTTAATATCCACACTATATTCTCACTAAATATAGCCTTGAAAGCTTTTTATGTAGTGTGAGAGTGCAGAAATATAGCTGGATGTTCCCAAACTTAGAAAAACAAAAGCAACAAATAAACTGTAGGAAAAATGAAGACTCAGTTGTAAGATCCATTGTAGCAGAGACTGTGCTGGCCTTTATGGTCCCTGCAATATTAAAGGAAAAATAATTTCAAACATTTAATGATCCAGCATCCCAGTCCTATCATCTTCTCCATGGAAGCCAACAGTAAACTCTTTAAGAGCCTCTCCTACACGTTCTGAAATTACTACTTAACACCAAGAGTGATATTATTTTTTACATCACTGTGTTACAAATCTATTTAAATTCCAAATACCTATTGTATGCCCGCTGTATGTGTAAGCACATGGATTAAGGGGAACTGTACCAGGCCATGTGAATGTGTTTTGCTTTGTTTTGTTGCAGTAAGGGAGCTCACTCTTTGCAAGGTTGATATAAGAAATTTTCTCTGTGGTTGTCCAACTGGAGAGGTGGAGTATCAACACTCACTGCAGATGAATGCATGCGCCCAGCATAGCTGCCCCCCAAAATCTCTGATTGGGTATATAGTTTAAAATCCACTATAGCATGAGGTATTTTTCCTCACATTCCTGCCTCTTATTCGGGAGATGCCAACACCTTTTACACCAGTGGGTAAGTAAGCCTCACGGATTTAGTATTAATGCACATCACGCAGCAAAGTTGGAGGGAGCTGCTTGGGGACAGTAGTGAGTCAGCAGCAGGGCTGAAAACACTCAAGGAGCATCTGAGGTAATCGCTCTTATCTATTTGACCACCAAACTGCAGTAAGTACTTGCTTAAGTGCTCAGCTGCTGTTAAACCCTGAACTTTCAGGGACAGGAGGACAGCAGATAAATGCTGAGGAGCCCAAGCGCAGACATCCACTTTTTTCAGCAGAGGGGAATGAGTAGCCAAAGGGTTAATAGTATCTGCTGGAAGACCAGCAGCAGTTGAATGCTTGCTGCCTTCTTCCCGGGGCTGTCTCTGAGGGATTCATAAAAACAAGGCCAGGACTCTTTGAGGGAAGCCAAAAGGTACAAATGGCAGAGGTTTCTTCGGCCACTGTGGGAAAAACAACTGTATATTTGCATTGTTTGGGGAATTTTTATTCAGATTCCAACCCTCTTGATCCTGCTGCAGAGCATTCAGGGCTAACAGAGAGCCGGTGGTGGCCACTGCGGCTGGGTGGTGCCTTGGTGCTGCCAAACATGAGAAGGAATCCTGCAAGCCCCTATGGACACTCGTGGCTTTTACTGCTTGCAGAGATATTTCCTTCATGGAGAAAAATATTTTTTCCCCTCTCCTTCGTTCTTTGAAATCAGATTTACTCAAAGCCCCTCCAAGAGGACTGTCTGGGTTGAGGGGGGTCTGGGGCAAATCTAAGCCCTTGAGTTTGGAAGGCGCAGGCACATGGTGTTAATGGCACCACTTGCTTCGCATTAAATTAATCACGTCTTTTGCAGAGCCAAGACTATGATGAACTGTCAGAGAGTATAAAGCAGAAAAAGGGCTGATTTTACAGTTGCTGTGGATGCCTGATATCAGCTTCTCTGGAAACATTCAAGGATATTTTTGGTTCAAGATTAAGAAGTCACCAGATAAATTATTAACCAACTGAATCCTACTTATTTTATGTATATGAGCAAAGTGCACTATTGAAACAATATTCTGCACTCAGGGCTGTCAGTGGATATTCACACATTGTTCTTAATGTGTTGCTTCTTTCCTAAAGCAATATCAGTTTAGATGTTTTAAACATGAACCTGATTTTACATCTTCATTTGCAGCCTTTTTTCCCCAATATTGACAGGATGTGAATTTTCTTTCTACAATGAAGCTGCAGACTGGATTTTCACTCTCTACCTATGGTATTGTACAATGTGTGTCATTATACTGGTCTAAGAAAATGTTAATAAAGGTGTTTTAATGAGGTTTGAGCCTTTACAGACTGCCTGCAACAGACTAAATGCTGCCATGGGGTTGTCTCATGCAACATTGTTGGGAGTCTAGCTCAGATTAACTAAAGAGTTGTTAATTTTAAATTTGTTTAGTTTGAAAAGAAAGAAATGCAAATATAGAGGAGACAATGCCTTAAAATAGATAAGAGTGCCAAGTTATTCTTATTTAAGAAAAACTCCTGTCTCCTCATCTTCACCTCCAGCTGGATCTCTTTGAAAAATTTGCCATGTGGTTTAAAGATTGTTGAAATCTTTGCTAAGACTGCCCCCACTCCAGGTCCTGAATGTCTTTTGATAGCCCTCTGCAGCTTCTGAAATATGGCTGTGAAAAAAACATAATGAAGCAAAAGAATTCTCCTGGATGCTCCTGAATGACCTAGTGTGCCGCAAAAGGGAAGGACTGCCTGATTTTATCATGCAAGGCTTTCCTTGCTCTTATCTTAGAACGTGTACTGTCTCTTTTTTCCACCTTCATATTGTTATGGTGATCCCTGGTTTCCTCCCCCCTCCTCCACCCTTCCCTCCCCCTCCCCAGTGGCAGTAAAGCTAAAGGGAGAAGGAACCTTTAAGAAGTGGTGTAATTATTAACGAATTTTGATCTTGGGAAGGAGAGCAACCAAAGTATTTCCTGTTTCCTATAATTAAGGGCTCAAGACTCAGTTCTGCCACACACACACACACAAATGCATTGTTTATTTTTAATGTGCTCTCCATGGAATATAATCTGCTGTTTTATTTCTATATCTTAGGCCAAATTCATAATTGGTGTAAACAGCTGCTGCTCAACTGACAAGTTCTAAAATGGGGGCAGAGGAAAAATGAGGTTATAAGGTTTCATCTGTGTACATCAGGAATGCATTTGTCCTTTTTGTTCTTCCCTTTATCCACCTAGTGATCTTGGGAATAAAACCAGTGGAATCAGGTGCATCTCTGAACTAGTATGAAGCAGAACAATTTGGCCTTGCAAATTCAAAAGAACTGAGCAATCTATATATCCATGGGACAGGTTGTGAACATTTGGCTACTAAGGTACTAAGGATGAACAATCCCATAAATCCTGCTGGTAAAATTTCTACACAGTCTGTAAGAGCTGGAGCCTGCTTAAGGAATCAGGCCAATCTGTAAATATTGGGGTGGAAAAATTAGATGCTATAACTTGGAATGACTTAAATAATTTCATTGGAAGATTCCCATACAAGTTGCTGAACATACCATTGGAACTCAATAAATAGCAAACAGCCATATGTGTGCTGTTTTTAGTGTGTTTTATGTGCTGCCTGTTTTTCTGTGTGGCTGAGCACCATATTCTCCCCAGAATGGAACACAGGATTGGCTGAACCATTGGCTTGAACCATTGCTTGTTTTTGAGGCACACTTGAATGCATTGCTGTTGAGAGCTGAACGCTGTACACAGAACGCCAACACCTCCTGTCACCATTAGGCTGCCATTAATGCAGGCTTGGTACAGGAAAGAGTAGAGGGATGTGCTTTTGGAACTGGGTGCTGATGACTAGCAGTCAGAGGAGGACATGTCTGTGACTGTAATCTCTCCTCCCACCATCTTCCTTACGTTTGGTGTACCCATTTTCCCTCTCCTGGGGCACTGAGGTTATAACAAATAGTAACAAAGAGTAGTAAATATTCTTCCCAGTCACCCTTTCTCAAACAAGGGGCTTGAGAAGTGGTGGTACAGAATATCCATCTCTCACTTTACCATTTGAGCACTTCTATATTTTTTTATATTTCATTTTATTTGACACCAAAGTGTGTGTTTATCCACTGTGCTGCCTGCATAGGAACACATTTCCGAGGTTTACTCCCAAAAGCAGTCAAATTTTCTCAGCAGTATAAATCTGTTTGCAGTGTATAAATATTATTCCACCTTAGCAGCTCTATCACACATAAGTGACACTTATGACTTTTACTATCACCTGCCTTATACATACTCACTATTTGAGTAATTGTAATTTCTCCATACAGCATGTATATTCATTTTTTGCAGCTGAAGTAATTTGTTATTCTTTACCCCCAAAGTACTGAAGTTGCTCGTCAGCAAAATTTAGGCTGTCCTGCCCCCATTTAGCCTCACAGCAGAGCAATATCCATTTCCTAACAAACAATAAAAGATGTTTGAAAGCAGCAAGACCAAACTGGAGCTCAGTAACTGTGACTCAGCAACACTAAATGCTTCTGCAAATTTAAACCCTGTCTCTTTTGTTGCAGCACAGATGAGAGAAGTGAATGAACTAGTGCCAGCTTGAGACTTCTAAATTAATAAAATAATGACAGGGTGATTAGAAAATTTTGGCTACATAGCTAGAAAATTCTCCAAAATCCAAAAAGAAACCCAAAACTAGAATTTAAGAGATCTAGTTTTGGGTTTCTTTTTGGATTTGATAAGCAACATGAAAACCAAGGGCAAGACAATGGTCATGCTGCTTCTCTAGGACATAGACCTGATGGTGATGGGGATATTCAGGGATATCTCCAGCAGCTGCATTTCTTTAGCAGCACAGGTCTCAGCAGCGCTTGAAATGGTGAGACTTTCAAGAGTACAGTATCACATAAAGACATTTACCATCCAGCCATACCCTCAAATGAAAGGACTTGGCTTCATGGACCACTCTGAAAGTGGGGAGAAAGGACTGCATTGCCTCAGCTTCCTGCTGATTGAATGCTGAAAGATGAACTTTGCAGATCTTGCCTTACTGTATTGTAAAAGAAAAAATTAATGAGTTTTGATCTGTGGACTCCTTCTGAAATCAAGATTATTCACAGCCAGTTTGTTCTTCTTAGATTTTCTTTGTATGCCATTTAGCCCATGGCTTTGAGGTGAAACTTGTTTTGGAAAATGTGTACCTGATTCCTCCCCCTATCTGCCTTTGTCCCAAGGAGTCTGAAAGTCATGAAGTACTTTGCAAGAATATTCAAGGATGTGAGGAATTGTGGAAACTGTCACTATTCATATTTTGGGATGATTTTTATTCTTAATAGAAATTCTTACCACTTGAAAACTGATTTAGAAGAGTCAGAAATCCAAATCACTGGAGATCTCTTATTTCCAATACTGATTTACTTTCCAAGGATCATTCCAAAACACATTAATTACAGACACAATACACAAATTCGCAATAACATATCAATCACTAGGCTGTTTGAATTGGGAGACTGTTGCCCTGTTCTTCTAAGCCTTCTGATGTTTACATTTTTGTAATGGAGTTTCTCATGCACTTTTAATGTAAATAATAATTGTTTGCATTTCTTTCTGGAGGAGGAGAGAATTGATGGACTGTTGGTTTGACCAGTGTGGTTGGAGAGGTGGCAATTTCATCCTCCAATCCATGGTCACTTTTGGAATTGTATAAATATTGAGGTCCGGAAAAATACATGCCTTTTTTGCCTTGGAGATTTCAGAGTGTGCGTGTTGTTCATTTCTTGTTGAATTGCGACAGGAAACAAAACTGAAACTGAACAATATAATTCAATAAAATTACTGGTATTTTAATTTATTCATTTAAGCTATACTCTGCTCTGATTCTGCAAATAGAACTGCTGAAAAGCTGCTCTTACGTTTCTGCTGTTTCATGTGTGATCTGTTGGAAATTTTGAGTGCTCTTGTTTCATGTAAAATTAGTTTATTACTGTTACTCCCCCTGTTCCCCAAAAAATTGTGAAATAAGAACAGAATGGAATCTTGGATCAAAACGGACATCAGTGAATTGACAGTGCTGTTAACTTTTTTGAAAGTGCATGCATTTTCCCACGCATGTATCCTTCCTCTGGGGTTCTGCAGTTATGTTTCCTCCTCATTTGTGTGTTGATATAAAAATACAGCTAAAAAGAAAAGGTCTAGGAAGATGACCTTCTTGTATTTGGTCTACTTAGTCCTAGGCAAAGCCTAGCTTTTCCTTGGCTGTCCAGGGATGCTGTAGATTTTGCCAGTGATGGGAAGGAGCCTGGCAAAGGGATCTTCTGTGTCCCTCTCGCCTGCAGTTACCCTGTCCTCATGCTGGTCCCGTGCTGTGGGACAGGTAGTGCCAGCCTGGGGGCTATAGGGTAGAGAAGCCCCAAAAGCCAAAGGGACAAACCAGGCTGGCCCCTGGTGACTGGCATGGGAAGGCCACAGAGGTCTTGCTGCAGAGCTACCTTGAGGCTGCCTTTGGTAGGCAAAATTAAGTTACTCTACCCAGGGTGGTATTCCAGGCATGCCCTGGCATGCTCTGTCATGGGAGGAGTAAGGACATGCCCAGAGACAAGGAGTGGCAGGGAAAGGTTTAAAAGTCCAGCTTCATGGGGAAATGGGAAAGAAGGAGCAGCAGGGCTTTGTTTAGTGCTTCTTTCTTTAACAACAGCAGTAGAGCCAGGCTATTTATTGGGAAGAAAAAATAAAAATAAAAGTAGGCAGTGGTGTCCTGGCCTTTGTTTCTCCACCTGCAGCTGCTTCCTTTGTCTGTAGCTGTATCTGCATACACACACTCACACAGAATTATGTGTACAGCCAGGTATTGGTGGCTAAGTCCTGCACAATCCATCATCAAGCAGACAGGATCAAGAGATGGATATTTTAATCCCATGTTGCTACTCTTTGGTTTCCTCTCAAGGTGGAGGGTCTTTACAGGGAATTTGCATAAGCTTTACATATATAGATAATTTCTGCATCCTGCTCTAAGCTCAGTTCTCTTTGATACATGTACTCATGCAAACCTGTTTCACCCATTCTGGGATCTGAGCAAGGAAGCAGAACTGTATTCCCTGAGGGGAATGATACAGCTGCTCTCTGCTAGGGCTATAGCTTAAAGAAACAGTGTTATCTATTGTTAATTCTCTTCATCTACCAGATATTTTCTCATTTTCCTGTGTTGACAGGCTAACGGGTAAAATGTGGTCCTGACATAAAATAACCATGTAAACTATATTTGAATATTTTACTTAAGTGTTTGTTTTTGGTTTTTTTTAAAGTAACTTATAAAACAAGATTTAAAAAAAAAGTTTCATTTCATTTGGAATAGTTTTCCACTATGCAGAAAAATAAATTACGACTTCCAAAATGAAATGGAGCCCTGGAGCTGCTTCATCTTTGTCCTTGAAACTTCTGAAAAAGTTTGAATCAAGGTCTACAGGAAACTTTTTTCCCCCTTCCTTGCAGCTGAGCTTCTTAGAATCGCACACACACTTTTCTATTTTTACTTTCTGACCCGGGCCCATTTCCAAATGCGAAGCTGAGGAATTCCTGCACTCCTACATGTGTGAGTCCCAGACTGAACTCAAAGGGCTGGCCAGTTTACCCCCCTTTTCCTCACAGACAGCCTACTTTCATCACAGTGCACAATTGAAATTGGAGACCACTTGGGTTTCCTTACTTTGAAAGAGCTCAGAAGGAACCTTTACAGCTCCTAATGAAATGCTGCAGAGAAGAGCTGAAATTAAGTCAGCAGAGTTCACGATTTGTCTTGGAGCAGAGCCTAATTCAGTTTATAATGCAAGGTCTATGCTGGAGTCCCAGCATCAGGTAGGTTTGGGCTGTCCTCCGTGTGCTCTCTTACAGCCATCCAGTGCTTTAGTGTATTTTTGCCACTCTATAATCCAGTGCAGTGGTAAGCTCCCTTCCTCCTCTGTTATTTGAGGAAGAAAGATGTTGTCAATGCCTTTTGCCTTGAAAGGGATGACAAGCTTGATCTACAAGCTGGGCTGGCGTGGGGGAGGAATGAGAGCAGAGCTCCCTTCCCCCAGCTGCTGTTTGTCTGACGCAGAGCTTGTACTTCTGTTGTTATCAGCTGCTTTGGTAAGATCACAGTGTGCTGGGATTGCTCAGAAGGTTAAAATATGTTGACTGAATTTTCTTCAGCTACCAACGCAAAAGGCTAGCTAATAGCATCACTGGCTGTCAAAAGCAGCCAGTCCCTTCATTTCTCATGGTAATGAAACACACTGGAGTTTTTCATGGTTTATATACATCATGATACCTGTGCTGTGTGTGTCATGTCAAGGATAGGAACAATAGGCATTCCGGCCAATAGATCCATCAGAGCTTGCAAACAAACACAAGAATTTGCCTCCTTCTGTGAATTACTTGTTTTGTATTGATTTGTGATGATGTATAGAGGAGATAAGGACTTTTAATTTTGAACCTTTTTCTCCTGGTCTTTCTCCCGTGAATATCAGCTTCTGTAACAGATACCCTGCTGTTTGCTTCGGTGACCTCCTGACTGTCTTCAAATCCCATTTCAAGAGCAATCTTTTCTCCCTGGCCTCTGACTCCTATGAGTCTGTCTAATAAAACAATCAAATGGTAGTCCCTAATCCTGCCAGTTTCCCATGCTAAGTTCTGCTCTCCAAACCCCTCTTTTCTTGTGTCTCAGCATCCGGTATCCGTGGATATCTAAAAATAGGCCTTACACAGGCATCAGTCCCTCTCCCTGAAAAGTTCAGCTGTGGGGCATTCATACACGGTGTAGGAGACCTCGGTTGAGCTCCTTTTGCCAAAGGTGATTTGAAATGATATCTCATCTGCCAGGAAAGTGCCTTGACATGCATGCTAGTCTGGAATGTGTTTTTATCCACAGTCCTGTTGATATTGTACAATTTTTGGGAGACATTTGGTGAGATGGGGTTACATCTGGAAATACCAGTGTTAAGGTAAGAAAGCTCTTAGATAGAATTTAAAGAACCAAGTCCTTAAGCCATCTTAATTCATATTTAAAGCCCCTTCTATAAATCCATATTCATATTCAAGGCAAATATAGACTGAAGAGGCATCTTGTCTTTCTTGCATTTTCTCTACTCCAGGGTACCTTACAGAACAGTCAGTGAGTAAGATGTTTCCTTGGGAGATGAAACACATGCCTTCAAATCTCCTTGTGCTGAGGAGGGATTTTAACCCGAGTTTTGTTCAGCCTCCATAAAATCCCTACTAGCGAATCTACTGTGAAAAAAAAGTCACTTCTGCTGCTTCCTTCAGTACCAGTGTGGATTTAGCTCTTTATTTCCTTTGTATTTATTGCATGTGCCTGTAAATGAAGTGCTTCAGAAATGTCAGGACAGTTCACTCAGTTCACTCAGATTTTCCACTTTCTTTTTCTTTGGTTGAAAGCATTGGGCAAAACATAACCTTTGCTATCAAGTAGTTTTGACTTTCCTGGAACAACTTATTAAGAATATGTGCCCAGTTTTACCAAGAAACTGTAGTCATAAACTAGGAAAAAGCCCCACACAGAACAACATTATCTACAACAGCAAAGTCCTGCCAGTAATCTATGATGAAATTTAACCTCATCTCAGCAGAATCATCTTGTTGCTCTGAGGAAGGCTACCCTGGCTTTATCACACAAAGGTTCTCAATAGTGCAGTTAGAAATGTTGCTTAAAATTCTGCTGGTGCTGGGCTCTGCCTTCATTTGTCTGAGGTAAATTCAAGACTTTTGGGTTGTGTGTTTTTTTTTTTTTTTGGTTTTTTTTTTTTTCCTATGAAAGGTCTTGCATGAGAAAAAATGATGTTCAGTGGTCCTTATTGTGACAGCATAGATCAAAGTGTTCTTGACCCAAGTTACCCTTTCCCATCAGTTGAGGGAGAGTGCTTCCTTGGGGCTATGATTGCATGGCAGCCAGGACCTACTCTTTTTAACCAGTGCCGTACGTGTATATCACAGCATTAAACTGCTTTGGGCCAAAAACATAGATGGAAATAGGAAACTTTATTTTCATACTTAGCAGTTGGGTGATATATACGTTCATATGGCACCACATAGCTCTATTAGATGATCCTTCATTTCCTACAGAGGTGCAGAGGTTTTGCTGTGAGATCAAAGCCTGGGAAAAGGGGAGGGCAAGCACTGGCTGTAGTATTGTCACGCAGCATCACTCACAGACATTCACAGTGAGGAGGAATGAAGTCACAAACCCTTGTGTGAGATTCCAAAGAAGAGAAAGAGAAATAGTATCTGCTCTTTATTAGAGATTCAATTAGATGCTCTTTTTGGGAGAGTAAGATTTCTAGGCCTCTTATAAATAGAAGACTGCATCTCAGCTTGATTACTTCAAAACAGCTTCCTGCAACCTCCCACTAGGAAGATGAGCAATTAGTATAATCACAGCAATAAGTCAAAGATGTTTAATGCTGAAACTTCCGTAACAACTTTTCTGCTCCTGGTTCTCTGCTGGGCTGTAGGCAAAAACAGTAAAATGCACATTCCCATTGCCGAAGATGCACTGTCCGACAGGTCTTCTTTGCTGGATGCAGTTCATTTGATGCCATTAAATGGTCTAGCAGAGGTGTGGGGTACTGTGGTTAGGTGGAGGCCTTTTATTATGAAGCACAGTCATGCAGGTGGAAGTGTTGTTAAAAAAATGGAAAGCAAAGTTTCTAACTGTGAGTCAATCTGCTGGTAATAAAGGTGCTGCCAGAGAAGATTCCAGTTTATTTTCTGTCAGAAATATTTCAATAACCCAAGGTCAGGAAGTAGTAACATGTTTTTTTTAAATCGTGGAAAAAAGGAATGAGCTAGCCCCCTCTTTTGGCTAATTGGGAAACAGTAGCAGGAATTGGTATTGGCTAAATTGCAGGTCCTGAAAGTACTCCTCCTCCTCTCACACAAGAATCTGTTGTGCTCTCAGATATCATTTATCCATGTAGCCACTCGGCCTTCACTGTAAGTAGGTGTTATTTTTAAATGTAGGTCTTCCAGTTAAATCAAGATTTTGCATCTTACAATGTAAGCTCCATGTCTACAAACATTCTCTGCATCTACTAGTTCTGCAGCTGATAGCATTTACTAGCACAGGAACTTCAGAGATGTGTGCAAGATCCTCCTAGCACAGAATTTACAGAGGTAAATTACCTGTGGGAATAATCCCCTGGAGACTGTTGTGGGTCTGGAAGGATATTCTGTCACTGCACGGGAAGGCACAATTTTATACAACATTTTTTTAAAGATTTGAGGAGAAATGTTTATTCTTGAAAACGAGAGAATCTCTAACATTAAGTCCACAGCTTCCTGCTACTGGAAAATGGCAGGGATTGGTGACAAAATTTAAGCTTGACAGAAGCTATTAATGCTTTCCTGGGATATCGAGAAGCACCTGCAATGTTTTATAAGCAATAAAACCAGCAAGGCAGGCCTAGTTTTCTGCCTTTTTAGTGGAACTGTTTTGAAAAAGCTACATCATGCAGAAATTTGGTTTTTTTACATTAGTTTTCTAATACAATCCTCCCAAAATTTTTGAAAAATAAAATCCTGTTCAAAATTTTCAAAAGTGTTCAAAAATTCTCCTCTTCATAAAGAGAAAAATACTCTTGTATTAATCACAACTTTCAATTATCTTTAAATGGGTATGAATGTACATGTAAGTAATATGATAATCCCAGAAGACAGATCCTGTAAAATATTAATAGAAACTGACTGAGTTACATAAAAATACAGATGTATATTATAAAGCTTTTGCTTTCAATATCTCATAATATTGTCATTTAAAAAGCCATTTATACAAATATGCAAAGATCTTTGTGCACTTAGCTACTGTTTTAGCACTTAGATAAAGTAGCTGTTTCCAGGAAAAGGAAAAATTTTCACTTATTTGAATTTTGGATTTTGTCACCACAGTTATTAGTGGCATTTTCATTCTTGTGTTCTCATCTAGTTGTGTTGGATCAAGAAATTATCACCTCCAGCCCTTTTCTCTCCAAAAAGAGTCTACTCATTGATCAGCCAGCTGAATTCACCTGCCCCAGTCTAAAAGAGCAAGGTTACTGAAGAATCAGTATTTGTACTGTCTAAGATAACAGATGTCATTTTGTTTGAAGTGGAAAAAAGCATGAGCACCAGCAACAGACTAGAGGTGACTAATGTGGGCAGTGGGGTGCTGCCAGTAGGACTTGGTAGCTCAGCCCAACCTTTCTGACTTTGGTCCTGTCAAGTCACCTGGCACTGGATCTTGGTGTGAGCCCTGTGCTTAAAACTGCTGACTCCATGTTTCTCTAAGTGAGCAAGCAGAGCCAAAGAAATGTGGTGTCAAGGTAGAAAAGTTGGTGTAAAAAAGAAATAGAGTTAATAAAGAAAGTCAGGCTGTAGAAGATGTCAATGTGGGCTTTGTTTTAAGAGTTCAAGTACTAAAAATTAAAAGTAAAATCATCCATCCAAAGTTTAAGTGATCACATAATTTAGAGACTTTTTCTTGCAGTATTTTTCTATGTCACAGTATGGATATTTACAGGACCTAATCCTTCATGCAAAAACTTTGGAATTAAAAGCTGAATCACTAAGCTTCACAAACTCCCATGACTGAACTGCAGTCACCACGAGACAAAAAGTGGGAAGTAAGGAAGAAATAGTATGCATATCTGAACTTGATAAGAAATACCGAAAAACACAGTGCCAGGAGTCTGGAATTAGCCCCAGGCTACCTGACAAATGCAGGGTCTGTTTTATGATTGCAAAAAATCAGGACCTTGTGAGAGGGATGATGCTTTTGTGTTCCCTAACATTGCTGGGCCATATGTGTTTTGGGAAGCTTCCCAGGGATTATATTGAAAATGATGCCACAGCTGCTATTCCTACATGTTCTTAACCTCCTATCCAGGGAACTGAAACACCAAGTAAAGCTAATAAATGATAGTTAGACTTATTGTTCTAATCTAATTACTAACACACTCTTGCCTTCACCTTCACCTCCATTTCCCTTTCCCTGCTCCCCAGAGTCTTTCCAAGCTATTCTTTTGGCCCAGTCCTGCAAATATATTTCTTTTTACAGGACATCATATCTCATTATCACCTGGCTGTTTTTCTTGGTTCTTGCTTTTTCTGCAGTTTCAGTGCTCAGGTTTCCAAGTTGTACTTTAAAGGAAGAAGACTAAGACTCAAAGAAACTAATTTTGTTGTTTTGGAAAAGAGCAGATCCTTCAATGTTTTGACCATTAGCGGGTGACACAGTTTGCAGTAGTCAGTGTGGGAACTTTGACCATACCCAATTACCAGGGAGCCCAGAAAACACTGGCCCAGCTCACCTGCTGTGGAGTTACCTCATCGGCTCTCATACCTTCCACCAGGTGATAAACAACTATCAGTGTGTCAGAGTGCAGCTACTGGCAGCAGCTGGGGATGGGTGATCTGAGAAGAGCCAAAGGCGTGGCCTTTTTTTAGTGTTGCACTGGCTGCTCCATGTGCCAAGGATTAAGAACACTTTTATAGATCTGCCTGACCTGTACTTGTCCGTAATACCGCCTGTGCTCTATGTGTAGGCTTGGCAGTGAAGAGGACCTTAACTGGGGAGGGGGAGGACTCTCATGAAGCATTGCCAGGTTTTTCAACCTGCAGGCATCACATTGCAAACTCCCTCACTTGCCACTCCCAGCACATGTGATTGTGTGCCAAAAGGCCTAGAACACTTTTAATGACACAAAGTTCCTTTCACATTTTATATCAGCCTTTGAAAACATTTAGGTGAAGGGTCCCCAGGACTTTTACGCTGTCAGCTCTGTGTTGGGTTAACAGGATTCCTCCATGGAGGACATTATGTTTGTGATGCTCGTACTTGGCTTTTTTGCAGGCACTGGGCTGGTGGGTGAGATCAACAGCATCTTTCTAGTGCTGCAGGAATTTTTGAGCTACCTGGAGGAAATACAGTCACAGGAGTAGTAATAGATTTCCTTGGCACTTTGTATCATGGTTAGATCAATTGGATTCAGAAATACCATCAAGCATCATCACTTCCCAGGGGCAAAATCATCTATTTAATGAAACTAATTAAATGCCCAACATATTTCTAAGTTAGATATTTCTTTTTATTTTACAAAAAAAATTTGATACAGTGATAGTGTGTGCATTTCAAATGTTTGTGCTTTTTTTTCCCCTCACTTGACAACTTGATAGTATTATTTAAGACATTTTTCTATCTTGCAAGAAACAGACTACCCTGAAAGTGTCCAGGTGCTGGGTCTTGTTGAGAACTTTTTCATTAAAAACATGTGAAATGAGTCAGTGAAATACTAATCTACAGTGACCCATGTCTGATACTTTCCAAGTCAGAGAAGGCATTACAAGAAATTCCTTTGAGCTTTATATTGACCAGAACAGTGCCAGTTCATTGGATCTCTTAGTCATGCATACTTCATGGCACAGTAGTGAAGGTAAATATCTGCTTGAAAAGGTGGCTTTGATGAGGCATAAATAAACTTTCTGCTTGAAGAGGAGGCCAAACTGAGGATAGGTCTGTACAAGGGGATGTGGAGCTTAATGGTTGGACTGCAATGAAATTGTTATTGACCATATGAGTTGGGATGACCCTGGCAGCAGTTCCCTTACTACAGAATGATTCCTTGCAGAAGTCCATTGAGAGGCACAACAGGGATGTGTCTCTAATGTCTTGATATCTTTACCAGGTCCTGAGACTATGAATCAAAGTAGGAGAGTGGAATTAATCAGTTTTTCTCCCTTGGTAAGTTGCAATTTCTCTCACGTATTTGTCTCCATTCCGCACATGCTGGGCATAGTGCAGCTCACTGCTCTTTCTGCTGACACTGATCCAGTATCAGCTGGAGAGTGTCTAATCAGAGGTTTTTCTTCAGATCTGCAGTTTGGTGGCCCCTTGTAGATGTTGAGGACATTTGTTTCTCCTGCTTTCATGACTTGACAAAAAGAATCCCAGAATAGCAGCTCTTGCACCGAAAAAGCCCAGTGGCTTCTGCTGTCCAGCAGTGTTACTTTTAGACTATATGCTGCTGAGAGGACATAGGATGGCTGCCATCATCAGTTTTGCACAATTCAATGTTCCACAGGGAGAGTCAGTGCACTCTACATGATGTTTGAGGGGCCTTTTGAAAATGGGCAAAAGAATTACAGTGGCCTCCACTGTTCTGGAGCATTTTCATTTAAACTACTGCTGGTGGGGATGTAGAAGGGCAGTGTTGTTTTCCACAGACCCATAATGGAGAAATGCTTGTTATTGCATAAGAATGGCTTGAGGTTTTCAGTTTTCAAAAGCCCGAGTACTTCATTCCTGTAAAACACATAGGCCTTGAGTGGAAGGGAGGGGTGGGTTTCTGGGCCAGATCTAATACAGGGTGGTGGTGCCCATAGGTCAGAGTCAAATGGCAAGTGACAGACAAAAGGCATCTACATTCCTCATTTCATACACTGAAGAGGAATGTATTTCTGTAGCACAGGTACTTACTTGCTCAAATTCATTATTACAAGAAGCTCCACAGTGAGGCAGGATGTAAATTTGATGCTCTAAGCCAGGCCATGAAAAGACACGACAGAAAAAGGACAGATTATTTTTGCATTCAAGGTCAAGTGACATTTAAAGAACCATTCTGCAGACACAGTGGAAAATTACAGAAGCAGAATTTTTGTTGGCCACTTCACCCTTTTCAGCTCTACAGCAGAACTGGAAAGAGGTGAAAAAAAAGATCAGTCCCTGCTCCCTGCTTGTGACTGTTTGCTTATTGTGTCAGCATTTCAGGTTTTTATTACAGATCTGCCATTTTCTCTGTAATTATTTTAAAGCCTGAGTTTTGTGGGATGCTAAGGTTTGTCCACTCTGAAAATTCAAATTTTTTTCTCCCATGATGCAGGACTGATGATGGGAAGGTTAACCCTCAGCCCCTTCTCTGGGCACTGAAGTATTTCTCAGCACTGGCTGGAGAGACTTTCATACAGAAAGATGTGTGTTCAGATTCCCTGCTCTCCCAGTCCTTGGCCTTTCAACTGAGACTGCCAACAAATGATTGCTGAACACTTGCCAGGCAGCAGTAACTTTCAGTCCTCAGTTTATAATAATGCAAAATCGGTATTCTGCTGTCAACCCCTGGTTTATAATAATGCAAAATCAGTGTTCTGTTGCTGGGAATGCCTTATTCATTATGGGCCATGTCCAAATCACTTGAACGTGAATCTGTGGTGATGCACATCAGCTAATCTGCTAGAAATTGCTTCATAAATGCAGTGCAATTCGCCATACTGGCAACATGTAATTTATGAAGTATCCTTTTTCAGACAAAAATGCAGGTTGGCTTATTCTAAGGAGGCTAAAAAAGATAAACTCCCAACCAGCAATACGATTCAAGGGAAAATGGATATCTAATTCTATAAAGCACTTCTGAAAAATCCCATCTGTTAATGCTTAAAACAATATATCTTCATAAATATTACGTTGATTCAAACAACCAGTGCACGCATGCTCTCTCTCTCTCTCCTTTCATATTTTTCTTTTTTCCATCTCATAGTTCATTTACTTACTTTCTGGAAAGATGTGGGATTGATACCCAGGCTTGGGACTGGCCTCATCCTGCCATGCAGTAGTGATTCTGTTCCCACTCCCACCAGAGCCCTCTTGGCATACATACAATTAACCCTGGTTAAGTATTGGATGTGCAATAGTGTGTAGGCAGCAGAAGAGCTCCTCTAGTTGTTTAGCACTCTGGCATCAGATGAGAATAATACAGGGCATGACCTGGCCCTTCAGGTCACTGGCCTAGATCTAGTAACATATAGACTGAAGTTTTTCTGTGTAGCTGACATTGATTCGATAAGGAAACTGCCTGAATGCTTAACATAATAGTACAACCATCGACAGGATTTCCCCAACCTTATTTAACATAGATGTGTGTTTATGCATATGCATGCATTCACATACACACTGTTCTTTCAAGATTGTAAAGGCTTTTGTGGAAAAAAGCATTATCAAACTTTGATATAAAGATGGAAACATGGAAACATGCTGTGGATGGATTACATTTATCTTTGTATTAAATCAATTGACTTCAGTGTCCCTCTGTAAAGGAAAGTTTAGCCACTTGTGAATTATAGATGTACCTGTTGCTTTATATCTACTCATAAACATTTGCTTAAAATGATTTAACATATTTTCCTTCATAATTTGTAGAAATGGCTTCATACAAAAGTTTCTAGTTATGAAAGGTATCCAAAAGCAGTAATGTTTCTACATCTATAGTTTTCCCAGACATGTGTAATGCGATTGTTTCCCTGTAAGTTTCACTCTTACTGTATAATGTGAAAATAGTTTTGGTGTTTCTTCATAACCGTATGGAGAACATTTAACAATATGTAATTCAGAGGGCACATCTCTGTGGAAACAGAACCACATACTTCTGTTCATGACCCAGCATATAGCCAGCAGGTCCAATACTGCATGAAGTGCTCTACCCTTAGAGCTGGATCCTTCCTACTTTGGGAGGGGGAAGAAGTCTGCTGGCGTGAGTACAAATACGATTTTAATGCCCTAGGAAAAGATGGATTAAACAGCATGTTCCAAGATTCTTTGTCTTCCCTCATCCTTTGCTAGCTCTGTCTCAGTGTTGTTAAACTGGTTTAAGTGCAAGGGATGAATCGGGCTTACTGTAGTCCCTTTTAACAGTACAAGAAGTGTACTGGGAAAAACCACAAAAATACACATAAGGATATCAACAACAAAAGTATTTGTACAGAGCTAAGCTTTATGTCAGGCTATATTGGTTTTCAAACGCTCTCACTTCCAGCAGGCTAGACTCCCTGCTGATTGTGGTGTAATGAAGTTTACATAAAGGAGGAAGATAAATTTATTTCCATACCAAAAGACAGTGGGTTGAGAAAAATGTAAAGTCACTAAAATAATAATGAAACAGAATGGGTGGAAGAAGAGCCCCCTGCAGCAGCCCATGTTAATTACCCTTGCAGCTGGGAGATCAATTTGCATATATATTCTTTGAAGCCTGTCAGGTATGAATTGAACCACTGAACTGTTACATTTGATAATCTAGCTCTCCAAAGCATTTCTGCTAAAGATGTTATGTTTCATAAGACTAGTTATTTTTTCTGTCTCAAAGTAAAAAGCTGTACTTAATTTGTTCCTGTATAAACAGATCTGTGTTTGTGGCTTCCTGGAGCACCAGGTTAGCCACGTAATCTCATCAAAAGCATTGGTACTGCTGATTAAACATGAAAGAGATATAGTCAAATAGCCCTGACAACCGGTGAAAGCAAGGAAATTAAAACTTAAAGCTAGTGGTGACAGGCATGACTCATGGGATAGTTAATGAGTTATGGAGCTTTTCAGCTCCAGGACACATATTCCATTATGTTCTGTACTAGTGGTGACAAAATTGTTGCCATCTGATGGCTGCTTCATGGCTGGAATAAACCTACTGTGTGGTCCCAGGAATTCTGCAAGTCCATTTGTTTTGCACTAAATGTTAGTGTAGCATCCTGATGCCCATGCTGCAAAATTGTTTGCAGTGAATGGTAGCAGTTTACCACCTGTTGGCAGCAGTTTCAGAGCAGCATCAGAGATTTATAGAACTGTCGGAAAACCTGCTTCTCTGTCTGAGTAATCTAGAGTTGCTTGACTGAAACCAGTAGAAATAAGGGCTTCCATGGAACAAAACACATGCAAAGGAAGAAACTGCATGAAAATGAATTTTACGCAGGAACAGGATATGAACTAAAGCTTGCTTGTTCTTGTTTAACAAAACTGTTAGAATTGCATGCAACAGAATTCACACAACTCAGATGAACTCATGTTTTTAAACATTTTTTTATAAACAATAACAACAAAAAAACCCACAAAACCCCCCCAAAAAACCAGAAGTAATACCTTATCTGAGTTCTTCAGAAAAACATATTACCTGTAACGCATTCTTCTGAGCACAGATGACCCCTGACTCTTCAGATATTTCCTAGCATTAGATCTAGGACAATACTTTTCTGATAATAATTGCACGTAATATTGATGTAGGACAAATGCTCCATTAGCAGTGATCAAGAGCCTTAGCAACTCCTAAGAAGATTAAAAACCCAGTGCAGAACAGAGTGTTGCTAGGTCTGGTGTGGGGGACCAATGATTTCCATGGTTTCACTCTGGACCTATTAAAAATTCAGCTTTTCTGAGGTTGCTCCTTTATGTGGTTGCCTTATCTTTTTTCCTATTTGTGAGGAAAAGTTTTATACAGAAGTTCTTCCCAGACATAACAGCTCATCCCAAGAGTTTATTGCTTTCCCATTTCTGAATGGGAAGAGTTAGACTCAAGGATGGTCAGGTCAGGACATGGTGCAGGGTAGGTGGAGAGTACAGTTAATTTGTGTGTACAGTTTGCTTGAAATTAATAGTTCTAAACATCTAGCACCCATATGACACACTTTTCTGGAAGATTTATTCTGAAGGTGCAAGAGAAATACTTTGCATTTTTGCAGAATTTAAGCACTGTTGGGCCCAAGGAGAATTTTAATAGTCCTTAGTGAACCCTAGATTTGTTAGCTGACAAATCTTGTTCATGCCACTGGTTGTTACTGGCAGTTAGAGAAGCTTAGTTACATTTTCTCTCTTCATTAACAATGTGAGAATCACTGGAAAAATGGGACATTTGGGGCTCCCTGATTGATCTAGGATTGAAAAGAGAGGTTGATACTCAGGTCTCGTGGAAAATTAGATGGGGTTGCATACTCCTGGCAGAAACTCAAAATATCTTACCCAAAGTCAGCTACGAATTGGAGTCGTTTTATATCCCAGGGAGGACTGTCAGGTTAGCATGTAAAATAATAGAGTTTTTCTATTATTTTAGAGAGAAGAGAGAGAGAAGCTGTTCTTATTATTTATACCTCTCTACATCAGTATTACTGTATTTCTTCACTTGTACGCAGTCTTTCAAAATAAAAGATCTGGCTGATATAATTTTAATACTCTTTAATATAACAAATCTCTTGCATGAAAGATGTTTATTTAATGATCATATATTAAAGATAAGCACATTCCTTTCTTTTCCTGGCAAATAAAATTTCAGGTCTAAAATGAACTGCAGGTAGTTATAATGCAAACCATGCCTAGAAAAATAAACTCCTTCTGTATTAGCTTAGGCTCTTTGAGATTTAATGAAGTCTTACATTTGTTGATCAAATGTGCAAAAGGTGTAGTGCAAGCAAAGCATTCAATTCATAACAGGGAGAAAGTTTTGTACAGCAGAAATCTTACCTTACAATGGAAATGTAGGTAATTATAAGCATTGAACTTCAAGTCTTTTTGAAGGGTGTGCAGTGAATGAAATAGTCCATATAGAAGACCTAAGATGTAGAACTATTTATTCCCCTCCAATTTCCTTTATTTTAGCAAGAAAAGTAATATGAAGGTAGGGTGAGTGTAGAGGAGGCAGGATATAGATCACAAAAATGTTTGCTAGTGTTTTGAAATTTCCATTTTTAGAGATGCTCTTTGTTGGATTCTTGTGATGATTCCATCTGGAGTTTCTTATCAAGAATGAGCCCATGCTTTTCCCTCCCGCTCTGTTAGGGTTTCTCTTGACATCTCTATCCAGCAGTTACTTCAGCACACAGTGTCTTTCAGGTTTACTCACCTGCTAATTTTTTCTGTTGTTGTTGTATGCAATTTATATCCTGCTTTGCACAAGTGTTATTCATATTTCTTTTATGGTTGAATTTCAATTGTTCACAAATATTTGTTATTGGACTGGGTATTTTGTAATATATCATCAGATAGTGCACCATGTACATCATGCTTAATTACTGGTCTGACCAATAATGTAATGAATATTATAACTGAATGCGCTACAGAAAACAAAAATTTATATATATAAACTAAGCAGGGTAGAAGCCATAAAATTTTGTCTTCAGATATGTTTCTTAGCTGGAAAGTCTCTTTCCATTTAGCTTTCCTGCATGCTGAAGATTAACTAGAGGACATGAATCCCAAGAGGGTATATGAAATACAATGCTTGTTGGATTCTGAGGTGAAGAGTTCAAGACAATGTCAAGTTTTTCTGATATCCCCATGAAATCTGGAAAAAGATGAAACAAAACAATCAGCTTGAAGGCTTATTCATTTGTTTTGTGTTACAATGACAAGGCACAGAGAGAATGTTAAGAAGCAGCGTTTAATAGGCATTTGCAAATAACCTTTACCAAGGGGAGCTCAGAAGAAGGGAGGTCATCTGAAAACAAGACAACCTTGATAGCAAATCATGAGGCTTTGTTTGTTGAGCTCCTTCTTTCCCTAATGGTGACTACTTGTACTGTTGTTTATCCTTCAGGCCACAGCTGCTTTAACAAGGACACTTTCAGACTGAATTATGGGTGAGATTGTATAATAATAACAGCAATGATGAGAATGGTGAATATCATCTTGCCATTTTCTGCCTGTCCTGTGTATTCTGAGCAAAGACTATTATTTTTAGGCCTACATAATTTCTTCCTACTTTTTAACTTTATAAAGTTATTAATTTGTAAGTTAATTTCACACTGTCACTGAAAATGTTGAAGACGACTACCTGACATCCCTTGCCACATTACTATTTGTTGACCTCTAGCTGGTGGTTGTGAGAGGGACAAGCACTGACTACCTTCTAGGTTGCCTTTTTGTCAGCTGGTGCTGCAAATGTAGAAGGACTTTGGTTGATATCCACATTGTCAGGGTTGTACAGGACAAATGCTACTTATAAATCATTTGGGTTCAAATATGATATTGTGCTTTCCCCATATATAAGAGAAATATTAATGCTGTGCTAACTTTTCAGTTCTGTGGTCATCTTGTGCAGATTCTATAGGAACATCCTTTTGTTTAAGGTTGGTGAAAAAAGCAGAGTAGAAGAAACAAAAATGTTAAGGTCTGAACTTCTGCATCTCCATTTCTTCCAATTTAAGAAAAAAAGACCATAAAATGAAACTGCTAGAGGACAGGGTCACAAACAGCACTATGGAATTTTCCTTTCCAATATATATTTGAGATACAGAAATTTTACATGTGTCACAGGAGAAACTGGACAAGTAATTGAAAGAGAGATGTATTGAGTGTCATTAAACAGACAAATCACATTAGAATCAGGAAATCCCCATAGCTGAAAATAGCTGTGAAAGTATAATTTATCATGTTGTTGCGTTTCACTTTGTATCCATTTATGGTCATTGCTGTTGACAACATTCTGGGTTGCATGTATGTTTTGTTTGCACCAAAATGGCCAACGTATGTCCCAGAGTCTTCTCTGTCCCTCTGGCTTTTCTTCTGAAACGTGGATACTGTCTTTGTACACTGTGAAGTCAGTTCCTTTTTTCCTCAATATTGTCAAGTAGAAAACTATTTCCATTTCTTTTTGTTCTGCTCTCCTGCTGTGTTCCCTGTTTTTATGGGCATTCCTTTGAATTCTGCTTAAATTACTATAACTGTTCTAAATCCAGGATTAACTGATTTTACTCTACTCTCTCTATTTGCCATTCCCCAAATATAATTTTTCTCCCTCTCATTCATAAAGGCAATTTAAACAAAACTAGTTTCCTTTTGGTAGTGTGAACACCCTGTACTAGAGTCTTCCCATTCAAGTGGGATTCATCCTTGATCCATCAGTTTTGGTTTGCATGATATAGGATATAATTCACTCCATGTACAACTATGGTTTTCATTGCTACACTTCATGTGCAGTATATTGACTTTACTCACATTATAGTTCTCATAATCTGAGAAGTCAAACCTTAAGAGTTCAAGTTGGGAGTAGTTTAAATGCTGGAGTTAAAATCAAGGATGTCTGAAAGATGAGCAAGTGCCGGGTCCCGGTATTAATAAGATTTTTCGCACAAATTCCTCAGTTTTGTATGTTATTTCAACTTTATTTTTCAGGGAAACTTTTCTCGATATATTTTATGGGTTCTATTGGCAGGTCAGGGGGGAAACTTCCACTAGTTTCAGAGATTAAAGAGCTTAACAGACTTACTAATGAAATTCAAGCTGTGGCGGGGGTGTTTTTTTTTTTTTTTTTTTCCTCAGACGTGGAGAGCAGAAAGAATGAGAAGTCAGTGAGGTAAGCTTATATATAGTGGAATTTTATTTTTTTTAAATGACCTGCAGAGTGATAGTCTTAGGGAGTTCCAGAGATGATTATTTCATATACTGAAAGTCTGCCTGTACCACCTTGGATGAAGGCAGTGGTATTCATATCTCACCAAAACCCCCTCATCTATACCTTATTGGGACGGGACTTGTGTGTTCAAAGACTGATGGAGAGAAGATTGCAAGTTGTTTTATTTGCAGGGTTCATGTCTAACTCTCAGAAAGAACAGACACTGCTACAGTTTTCTCAAATCTTTAGAGTCTAGGTGAAAAAAGAACATGAAATTGTCTTTGAATAGAATTCAAATGTAAATGTATTGATATGTTTGCTAAAGATAAAACATGAAGGTGTTGTGTAAAAACCCCACATGGGAATATATGTGTAACATATACTGTTAAGCTGAGGAGGCATCATCAATAATTTTAGTGTTATTATTTCTGTTTAAGCTTTCTGTCATTTTTCAGGCAATATTTAGACTGTTTTATGACACTTTGAGTATAGAAATTGCACTTTGGTGTGTGAAATGTAGTCAGTACCTAGTTTCGGTTTTAAGTTACTACATGCAGCTTAATTATGCTTAATGTCTTAGAAAAGACAAGAGTGCTCTCTGCTCCAGCAAAGAGTTAACCCAAACTTTGAGAAGGGAGTTTAATAGAGCTATACAAAATATTACCTCAGTATTCCACTCCAGTCAGTTGTTTGTGCAGATGTGAATTAATGGACTGTTATAAAGGTAATGTGATTTCTGTCTTTTCAGTTAAGGAGTGATGATGGCCAAAGTTTTGTTTTGTGTGCTACCATTAAGTAAAATCAATGTGCTAATAAAAAATCTCTTTGTATCGTTGAAGAAGGAACTTAAGAAATATTAAGAACAGTGGAAACATGTGCTCTGTGAGAAGAAGAGCAGTATTTGGTATTCAAACATCAACTGAATCTGTTTAAAACTTCTTACATCAGGTGGAAATGTTGAGGCTACTGGAACTAATGCCATACATTAAGTTGGAAACATTCAGTTGTTTGTGTATAAGCATTTTCTAGTACATTCTGGTCTACTTGAGGTTATACAAAAATATTTTGCAGAAGAAAATATTTCAAATTTCTGTCAAACTAGTCATCTGTTTTTATGACATATTTCTGAGGGTTGATCTCACTCTTGCTGTGTGTCATGAGTTCTTGCTGTGTGTCATGAGTTCATGAACATTTTTTCCTGGATATATGTCCCAAGCTTAAACATTTAACTGAAAATTCTGTTTTAAAATGAACGTAAATAATGCATGTTAATGTTTAATGAGTCTGATGTGCCTTCACAATAAATAAACCAATAATAACAACTTCTTTTTGGTTTGAAAAGGTGGTTATTCTCAGAGAGAAATGTTCTTCCATGAACAAAATAACTCAGATCTGCAGACTTTTGAGCCAAACTTATAAAAGGTTGTTATGAGCAGAGCACAGCTGTGGAGGTTAGGGCTCCCAAATTCCAATTCAAACACTCATTTGAGGTGAAGAATTTCTGACTCTCTCATCACTCCCCAAACACTCTCATGCCTCCAAAATATAGTGTGAAGTACACAATAAGAGGCATCTAAACCTTGTACTATTCCCTGTGCAGGTTTAGATATCATCCAGATTTTTTACAGCTTTGTGTTTGTAAATGTTTTAAAACTGAAAAGCATTGTGTGAGAACGAAATCTTCTTTTAATAGCTTAAGTAGTTCTAGAGAAATAACATAGATTTCCTCTTATAATTTTAATTACCAAAGGAAATTGATAATCTCCCTTTCTCCTTTGGCTGGTGAGTGCTTTTGATTTACACTCCTGTATATTCCATTGTTTCTCTAAAATCTAGTCTGCATGAGGTATAAAATCTGAAAAATCTTTGCTTCATAGGAACAGCACACACAGAGCAGCACACAAACTTTGATGATACTGTTGTTGATCTTTTTGGAAGGCTTACTTTCCAAAAGTAAGAACTTAATTTTTCCAAAGCCATTAAGAAGGGGATGAAGCTGCTGTAGTCTTGGTTGAAGTGGTGTCTACTTTTTCATTTACACCTTTGCCCTTTGATTCTCCTGGATAAACCTTTTGTGGAAGTGAACTCTGTGCATTTTGCAGTGTACAATCTCAGCCCTAGGCTTTTCCGAAGGTTATCAAAGTCTTTAAATATTTTTAAATTATGCAGATTGTGAAAATAGTACCTAACAGCAAATTATGTTTTAGATTCTATGTTCTAATGTTCCTTAGAACTTTACTATTCAGAACTCTATTTAGGACTAAGATCACATCATGCTTATACATTAGGGTTATGTTCATAAAGTATAAAATTTACTCCACTCAACAATCAGGACAAACAATTTTTATCCTTGACAAAGATGGATAATTCATAAGGTGAGGATTGTCAAGGACTTAATTTTTACTGCTTCATGGCAAGGGCATAGAAGGGACATGCAGGGTTGACAAAGACATAGCAAAGAAACACAGTGAAATCTTTGCATAGGCATTTAGTGTTCTGACTCACACCTGATGCATTTCTGTAGCAGATTGTCTATAAGATGTAGATCAATTTGAAGTAAACGAACAGGAAATATTAGACCAGGCAGGCAGGTTAGGAAGGTCACTGGGACCAGATGGCGTAAAACCAAGAGCTCTGAATATGAAATTCCCAAACTTCTGGCTAAGGGATGTAAAATGTCATTACAAATGGACACTGAACTAAAGGACTAGGACAGCTGTTGAATCTGCCATCTGTCAGAAGGGCTTTAGAGATGATCTTGGGGATGACAAACCAGTGAGCCTGATTTCCATTTCTGTTAAGACCGTGTATATGGGTATGAATGTTCAGAAGAAGTTACCTGGCTCCTGGATATGTTTGCAGTAATAATAAGGATAAATGGGATCAAATGGGATCAAATGATTTTTATTTTTAAAAACACACACTGTTTTTAAAAATATCATTAATCAGGTTCCAGACCAAAGGCTCATTACAAAATTTTGTTGCCATGGGATTGGAGGAAAGATTTTTAAAGAAGAGGAATCTATGATAGGCCTTAATAATGGCAACATTTCAGAATGGAATTGATACTGGGACCACTTTTAATCAGCATCTCTGCTCCGGCAAGGCCAATGAATAGTGAAACCTGCAAGCTTGTGGATAAATTCTCTGTTGACAATCAATGTCATTTGCCTTCAATACCAATGGCTTCAATGGCAAGAATATCCAAAATAATACTGAGCAGACCAAAAGTCAGCAGGTCAAGTTCAGTCTGAAGAAATGCATCTAGAAAAATATAACATGAACCATGCTGACATGATGCTGAACAAAGAATTGGCACTTAAAACTCAGAAAGGGACCTCTGACATTTCTCTGAAGTCTCAGTGTTAAACAAAAAATGTTAGGCAAGTTTAGAAAAGTTAATGAGATTATCCTTGGGACCAGAGAGTGCCTGAAATAAGAAGACAGCAGGGCATCTGAAAACTGATGTGCCCATATCCTAGGTATTCTGTGCAGTTTTGTCTTCACACATGGGGAAGAGTGTAGCTGAATCCAAAGAAGTATGGAGAAAAACAAGTAAAATTTTCAAGATAGTGGTGCAGCTGCCTTGTGCAGAGGCACTTAAAGGCTGGGACATTTCCTTCAAAGAAGAGAAGGCCGAGGAAGGTTATGACTGAGGTTCCTGAAATCATATAGGCAATAGATAAACTGAATACACAATCCTAGATCTATGGGAACTTGAAACCAGTAAGACTTTTTTTTAAAGACAGTGACTGTAGTTCTTAACATAGTGAATTCCTTGAACTGACACTCGTTAGAGAGGTTGGAGGAAACTCCAACTCCACTACTGGCAGTACCAGTAGTACTCCAACCTCTCTAGTGGCTTAGTCATAAATAGTTATCTCTCACAAAGATGCCCTTTAGTTTTTTTAATACTGGGCAAGAGTGTACCCACTGACAATATTAATTAAACCGTTCTGCATACTGAGAACAGCCATGTGGGGAATAGACTGCAGAAAGTGATCAGGCTTGTGTCTCTGTTGTTACTGGAGGCAGCATACTGGGCTGTATGAGGATTAACCTGCACCTCAGGGACCTTTCTTACTTATCCTTTTCCCTTATTCAGTCAAAGGATTTTATATGTGGTTTCTTTCAGTGAATATCAAATCTATTCTTTAAACAAGACTGATTTTTTATGGTCTCACAGATGAGGACCACGTATACCTGTGCAGTATCCAGGTTGTCTCAGCCATTGTGAAAGTACTGCTTTTAGATAACGATTTCTATGCAGAGATCAAGATAGTCTATAGGTTCTGCTTAATCTGGTAAATCATCAAGTAAATTGCAAGTCCCAAAAAGTTTAGGCAATGCTAAAAATTGAGTATACAAAAAGGGCAAACCAGTGATCTCTTGGTGGAAAGGAGAAAGAAGTTTCTTATGTCATTTTGTTTTCCCAGCCAGTAAAACAAGTAACAAATACAGATTAATGTCACAGTCATGTACAGCGAATTAAGGAGAAGGTAACAAGTCAATAGGTTTCTGGGTGTACAAGAATAAATATCATAGACAAATAGAAGTGGAATAAATGAAATCCAGTGTCACATTTTATGTCATTTACCTAACTGGTAAGTTACATTGCCACAGGCCTTGGTAAGGAAAAGCCACCTGATTATGAGCCTTGGGTTACATAATTCAAAATATGTTACCATTTCTTTTCAGGGTAAGGAACACATATATAATTGAGCTAGAGAACAAATACCAGGGCACAGCAAACTTTAAACTTCTTATTTCAAAGAGACAATATGAGAAAATAATGAACAGATGGCAAATAAAAGGAATATGTTGATATTTCTTCTACCTGTGAGGCATAGTAATCTCTCCTTCATTTTAGACAGTCCAAGGATCATGCATCATATTAAGTTTTTAGATATCAGGGTACAGGAAGCCTGTGTTGTAAAGGGGAAACATTTAAATCATTAAGTTATATACTACAGTTCTTTCAACTAAGCATTGCAACAAAGGATAAAGTGCAACTCTGTTATTCTGAACCATTCAAGAAATATAAAGGACAAGTGGTTTCCAGTAGGTCTTGTTTGGAGAAATCCAGGTAAAGTTTTTCCATTCAGAAATGGTCTTACGGGTAATTCAGGTTGTTTAGGATCAAGGTGTTTAAATAAAGACTGTTGCATTATTTTAATAATACCTTTAATAAATACTTTTGATAATTAGGATATTAAAATTATTCAGTGTCTATGATTGCACTCAGCTGGGTAACCTGTGAAAGGGATTCTATATGAAGATTTAAAAATAGTCAAATATTCTGATTTACAGTGCAATTTTATGTGAAAAGCTGGCAAAATATAATTTTCCTGAGAAAATAATTTTTATTTAGGACACATAATGCAACGAACTCAATGGATTTTAATTATGTTCTTAAAGATAAACAAGAGTTTCTATGCTGTTTGTATTAGAAATAAAATTAGGAACATGTTAAAATACTGTCCTGCATTGTCCTAAGAAAAACATTCCTATAAGATAAATTTATAGTTTTATAAAATCTCTTATGTATTTATTTGTTTTAGATTTGATAGAAAATAATGCTCACATAAAACACCTAGCAATAATTAGGCTTACAGACACAAAGCACTCATTGTATTAATAGCAATATGCAGGTAAATTTCCTCTGTTGTCTCACTCCCTTGAATAATCAGTAGATAGTAGTATTAAACTACAGAATGACTGAACAGATTGCTAAATTTAAATAGGGTACCTGATTTTTCAATTGACACTCACTGAAGTACAGAACTCTCTCTCTCTCCAATCAATATAGTTTGCATACTTACACAGCAAATCTCAGAAGTCATTTCAGACCCATCATTGTGTGCAAAAAACATTTCATAAATCATTTGGAATACTAAACAAATTAGAGAAAATTGTCCTTTGGATTAGAGAAGAAATTTGTTTAATAAAATATATGTTCTGAATTATTTCCTCTTCTATAATAAGCTGACTAGATTAAATTGAGAAGCCAGTATAAAAGAGCCACTGGGATATCTATTATTTCTTCATCCTTTTATCCTCTTGCAATTCTCTTGGGGAAGTGTACATGTATACGCTGCATGAAATGTTCTTAACTAACATTAAGTCTCTCATCCCCTTAGGCTGTGGCTTTTTTCCTCCTACTGTACTGACCATTAAGCAGCTCTTGTGGATGTGATCTGGAAATTGTTGTATTTATACCTTCCCAAGCACATGTCTAAAACTACTCATTGCATTTTGATATTTCATGACTCTGTAAGCCTCATATAACTATAATACCAATTATGTTTTAGTGTAATGACATGAAAGTGACAGGCTATTCGTTCTTTGCTCTAAATGGGTGCAGGTGTCTTTTAATATATTATTTCTCACCTCTTGGTATCTGTCTTTCGTTCTTCTTTCTGTTTTAAATATGTATGATTAAGGACAAAGTAAAACTGCCTTGGAGGAAGCCACATCGAATCTTTTTCCTTTGGCTGATCTCTGTTGGTAGGCTGTATTTGGCTGCTTGGGCTTTGAGTGGGAAAATTAGGAGCACAGTTCTTGCCTGTGCACACTTCTGAATAATGCTGGTACATCGATTGAGTTAGTGCAAATTGTTTGCTGAAAGATAGCATGAGAGGTAGCATGGTGAGAAGGAAATTAACTCTATTGCACAAATCTCTCGGTTGCATTCTCCACAATTATACTTAAAATACTTTGCTTTTTTTGTACCCGGTTCTTGTATAGCAGCAGCAATAGAGAACAAGTACAGTGCATCACCTATTCACTTTCCAGGTTGGCTTAAATGTCTCCAACCAGAAGCATTCCCCCAGGTTTAATATTCAAATAGTAATTTGTACTAAAATATTATGCTCTTTTTTTCTTTTATTTTAAACTTCAGCTCCTCCTCCCCATGGGAAAAGCAAAGGATGATACCAGTACAAGAATCTCATTTTACACTGCACCTGAACTGTCTCTCTGTTTTTATATTTTATGGTCCTACAGTTCTTTCTTCAGTCACACTGACTGTATTAAATTATGTAGAAACACAAGCTTGTGACACCTCTGAACCAGCCTGCAAGAGAATAAAAAATCTTTCTTTTGCTTTCAGCCTGACTCAAAATCAAATTCCAAAAATTATATACAAATAATATCACCAGTCTAATGAATGGAATTAAGGAAAGGCAAGGGCAAACCCATCAGTTTTATTATCTACCAATGCTGAAGGATTAGCTCTAGAATTAGTATGAATTTACATTTCTAAATGGTCTTTGAAGGACGCAATAACTGGGTGAAATTTGAGTTTGTTATTATTTCTAAACAATAGCAGAAGATGGACTCTCTGCCTAAGGCATAGGGCTGAAGCAAGGAACATTGAGTTCCCAGTCACAGACTTGCAGGGTGACCTTGACAAGTCACAGAACATATCTGTGCCTCAGCGTGAGATGTGGGATATTAAAACATTTCCTAGCTCGCAGAAGCGTTGGTAAGGCTCAATTAATCACAGTCTTTCAATATCTTCACACACAAGGGTCTAGATAAGAGCAAAGTATTACTGTTACTAAAGCAGACCTTTCCTGAGCATTTAATTTTTCATTTTATATAAACTTTTTTAGCTTATATGCACTGTCAGCATACAGAACCATAGATCCTTCAGATCTAGTTTGTGTGGAGCTTGTCAAGATACAGCTGTTTTTAGTACTATATCCTTATTAGGATATGACACAATACATCATAACAACTCCATCAGAGCCATTAGGGTGTAAGCTGTCAATGTGTAATAAGATTACTATGCATTACATCTCTGGTGGTGCTTGGATAATTCTGAACTAGGTACACTATCTTAGAGTCCACAAAACCTTTGAATATTGATGTTGCACTGTTAATGAATGCAACAGTATTATTTTGGTGTGGAGTTAGAATATATTCTACAGTATGTGTGAAGAGCATTTTTTTTTACAATAATAACTTTAACTTTTCCAGAAATCCCCAAAGATGTTCTCATCAGCTTCTTCATGTACAAAAGACCCGCAAGTATTTATATTTACAAATGAAGGTTTTTCTTGTTTGAGGGAAGAGCAAAACTCTCTAAATAATAGCCAAAAATATTCAAATAGATATAATCCAATACGTGGCCTTGGATTCCCTAGACAATGGGAAGTTTGCATTCAGAATATCTACTGAGATAGGACAACTTGCAATGTGCTTTTTGTCTCTACGAAAAGTGCAATTTTCAGACAGAAAAAAAAAGGAAAAATGATGCTGCTTTACCCACAACATTAGTCAGGGTATAATTTAAATAGGAAAAAGAAACATTAAAGTAATTTGAAGTGCATTCAGAACCTTCTGCTGATTGTTTAACAACAATCTAAGATAGGTACCATCAATGAAAATCAAAGAATCATAGAATGACCTGGGTTGGAAGGGACTTTAAAGATTGTCTACTTTCAATTCCCCTGCCATGGACAGGGATACCTTTCCCTAGACCAGTTTGCTCAGAGATCCATTCAACCTGTTTTTAAACATTTCCAGGGATGAGACATCCACAATTTCTCTGGGCAACCTGTTCCACTGCCCCATCACCCCCACAGTAAAGAATTTCTTCCTTATACCTATTCTAAACCTACTCTCTTCCAGTTCAAAACCATCCCACTTTGTCTGTCACTACATGCTCTAATCAGAAGAACCTTTTTGGTTCAGAGAAAGATGCTGTATTAAATTTGTGCTTCCCTGTCTGCACAACACCCGAGTATCAACAAATCAGTAGGGAACTTACTGTTCTCATACCTTTGTGAAGGACCATTCTTTGGGAGAACTGGAGTGCTACTTGACTGGGTCACAGTAAAGTCTGTAGCAGAACAGGGAGAAAAACAAGAGTTTTGCTGGTATTTTAAAATCGTCACTAGGAATCTGCAATTCTATGTATGAAACTCTTGTTCGCAGTATCTCATTATTCCTGAAATTATTCCTTGATCAAAATGAGCAAGGTGACAAAGCTTCGGTAACAGATATGTGCCTGTATAGTTCTCCTGTACAGGAGGAGGTTGTGGTATGCCTTGAGTAAAGAGAGACGTGAAGGGAAAATACAAACTCCAAGCGCTTACAATATTTTCAAGTTTTCCCACAGAAGACTGAGCTGAGTGGCTTCAAAGGAGCTTTAACATAGCACTTGGCCAGCAAGAGTGTTAGGAAGTCTTCAGGAGGTCTGAAGTCTCTCCTAAAAGAGGAAGTTACAGCCTCTCACAATCAGTTGTCTTGTGAAAGTGTGAGCTGTTTAATTTTTCTGAGTCTGTGGGGGGGCACAGGCAGGCAGACCTCGAGACAGAAAAGCATAATAAATTTTCTAGAAATATATATTCCAAAAAGTTCAGACTGAGTAAGAAGAGAAAGCAATACAGTCATTTTTCATAATGATAAAAAGTCTTGTTCAAAGTCTTTCTCATTAAAAATTAAATAACTTTTGGTGCAGGAATAGAAGGTAAATAGGAAATGCATTCAGAGACCTGACACTTATGCTGAATAACAACCAGGAAAACATGCTATGGTCCTTGAAGGAGACATAGAGCACAACTAAACAAGGAAAAATACAGAAAAGAGAAACTAAAATTAAAAAAAAAAAGCCAAGTGAAGTGAGGAGAAATGTCAATGATCTGACAAGTAGCATGCATACAGGCTTTTCCTGTTATTAGAGCAAACAGGAAGATGTAAGAAATTCAAATGATTTGTGGGTACAGGCTGATACGGGGAAACAATGTGCTGAAGGAAAGACTTGCTTACAGGCAGAAAGAATTTGCACATTTGAAATAGTAGCTAGCAAAATTATATGGAAATAACTACAACGTTCTATGTCAGTATTTGTGTCTTTGGCTAGAGTAGTCCACACAGGAGAGATTGAGAAAAGTCAAAGACATGAAGACTTCTACTCTAGAAAAAAATCTTCTCTTACAAATAAAGGAGCTTTCACTGGTATGAAAAGACATATAAAATGTTGGTAATGATCTAGAACAGGTAGTGAAGAGCAAAACTCTAAGAACAAACCTATCTCAAGCGTGAACATATAATTTCCCTCATGTGGACATCCCAAGAACAGGTTGTGGAGTTTTTGAAAGAGATCTCCAGTTTTTAATGGTAAAATGTTCAAAACTCGAAAGTCTTCTGAAAGTGTTAAAATAGACATTAAAGGATGCTGTTCGTAATTGCAGTGTCAAGGACAGAATAAATGTGGGGAAAAATTTTTAAAACATTAGTTAATTCAAAAACCCTTCCAAACTGAGCAAGAACACCAAAGAACATATGCCTTCAAAAGAAACATTTGCTGAGACAGCAGGAATCAAATTCTTCCAGAAATTAAATGCTTCCTTGCCCTCACTACAGGTCTGTTTCATTTTTTTCTTTCCTTTTTTTCTTGGAAGGCTATTTTTGAACCACAGTCCCCAGATGGTTAAAAACCTTCTTTTGATTTCCAGGCTAAATTTATTCATAATAAGTTTATATTCATTTGTCCTTGTGCCAGCACTGTCCTTTAGTTTTAATAGTACATCTATGTTGTGTAGCTATTTGTAGATTAAATTATTAATATTACAAAAGATAGTATCAATTTTTAAGAGACATCACGAGATGAGATTATGAAGATAAAATTCACTGTTTCAACAGCTGTTTGATCATAAAGTTATAGCCTAAAAAGATTATAAATACAATAAGAAGTGTTTTCACATCACTTCAAGGGAAACAAATATGTATCTTTTTATTACTTTTTTATGATATTCAGTAATGAAATACAGTAAAAATAAATTCCACTAAAATAGGTTTTGAGGAAAAAGCAGGCTAAGTTGAGTTGCTGTTTGTTTGTTAAATGCAGAAGTCTGTTCTTCAGCCTTGGCACAAATGATAGGATGGGTTCTCCTTTGGACCACACTAATTATTTGGTTAACACTGGTAGCAATATGACAATCTGCCACTGCATAACAACCAGCTACTTTAAGTAGATTTGGACAAATGGATTGTTTGAGGGAGGGAAATTGAAATTGTTAGAATGAAGGAATAGTATCCTATGGAGACATACTGTAGAGATTATATTTCAAGGTTTTAAAAGCCCTTTTGAGCAGTGAAGATGCCTATGAGTATTAACAGTTCTTGATCTATTAGTATATGAATAATGGACACGAATGGTTTCTAGATTTTTTCCCCTTCCGGTATGAAGGAGGAATGCTGAGTAACTGCCGTCCGTCAGACCCTCTAGGATACATTACAGGGATTCCCCTGCAGTGCTTTCCCTTCTGTGAAGGATAGACTAAAGACGTGTGAAGAAGAATATCAGAAATCACATTTCTTGGCTGAATGGAATTTCAAATTCACCTTCCTAATCTTGGTTTTAATTACCTGCAGCCCATCCAACAATGCCTACCCACAACTGGACACCTCATTCCGTACGCTGTATACCCTTAAGTGTTGGTCTGTATAAACTCTGCCAACGCTGAGCTGGTGACTCCTTTCCTTCTATCCCTTTGTTTTTCCTCCTGTGTTTTTGGGTATTACAGGGCCCTTCTTTATTAGCCTTTTCCACCTGAATAAGCCAGAGCAACACATGACTCCTGACCTCAAGCAATGCAAGTGAGTAGGCTGGCTCGCTATTTGCACTGCCTTTCTACATGATGCCTCTGCCTTTCCTCAGCAGACACAAGGTACCAGAGATGTCTCAGAGATGAGGAGAGTGTGTCTGCCTGCCTGCTCACCCTGTAGCTCTGGGGGACAAGCAGGGTGAATATGAGAATAGCAGTTTGTGCCACAACAGCAAGTGTCCCACTGTGAGAGGAAATGGTATTGCTGCATGTATTTCAGCTGATCATAAAAGTAAAAAGAATACAGTAGCCCAAAGGATAAACTGAACTCAAAGGTACTTGTAGCTGCTCTGAAGCTTGTACTATGAAAAAAAAATCAGAAGCAAGAGAATCATTGAAGTCCTGGCTTTCATGCACTTGTGTTTGGCATTGTTATTTTAATCTTCTGACCTCATTTTGTGTTTCTGTACTGTTTGTCTTCTCTGGCAATATTTAACTTACTAGGTTAAAATTAGTCTTGTGTTATGGAGCTACTGTGCTAGGCTACTGGGATTTTTCCCTCTAAAGTTCCCCTGATCTTTATCAACAATTGCTCAACATCTGCATAACTCTATCTTTCCTGTGTCTAAAAAATTACACTTGGGAGGCTGCCAGCTCATGGTGGTGGCAATCAGCATCTCTGATGAATGTGACAAAAGCGTTATCCACTCAATACATTTTATCTATGGAAAAGAAAGAAACCCCTGTCTCAGGCACAGTAAATCTGTACCTGCCTACCCTTCATTCACCATCTCCACCTTCACCAGGATCCTCCCCATGTTTCCATATTCTGAACTAGGCACAGATTAAGCAAGTTTCCTAGGAAAACTGTTGGAGCAATTCTGCATTTCAGCCTAAATAAACTCTACCTGCTGCGTGTGGTACTCTGAAGAGCCTTTCTCCTGAAAAAAAATGACAAATTAATTCCATCCAATGATAATTTATGCATAAAATGAGTTTGGAAATTAACACAAAAGTAACCTTTATCTTCTGTGAGAACATATGCTGAGAAATATGTGATGGTATCCTATTTATGCGGTAATTAAACGTGATCTTCTTTATCTTCATCAGCCTCCGGGAAAAAGCTACTTCTACAGCAATTCTTTGGGCTTATGACAAGTTTAACTAGTCCTGGAGACCTCTTGGTAAATTGGCCATTTATATCTATTATCAGTCCCTTAACATCAATACTGGTATTACGATATTATTATTTAGGTGGAAAAACCCACTAAGAATAAGAATTCTGATTATTTTGTGATAGATCAGAGGTCCAGATCTTTAATAAGAATTATGAATGTTAATGTTCAAATGCTAACTCTTTAAAAAAAAAGACATTTTTTCAGAAAATATCATAGAGGAAGTTTTGTCCTTATGTGTGAAAGTATTGGAATTTTTTGATTCTATTATGTATTTATGCAGAGGATTTTGAATTTAATTTAATTGATTTCTGGATAATGAAGAACAGTGCAAATAAAATCCACATGTATCTACGTAATATGAATAGCAGATTATTCTAATTTTGTTAGCTGTCTATTTTTGTTTATGAGAAAAGAAATACATTTAATCATTCAATAGAGATTATATGAGATGCAATTAGCATGCTATATATTATGTACTATTCACCTTTTATAGAACAATCAGACCATTTTGTGGATGTACACAACCACTAAAGCAGCTGAGGAAATCTAACTGATGCTTGAAACTACATCATGTTCTGAAACAGCAAGAAATATTCAGATTTTATATGTCAGTCTTCCTAGAAAATATTCAAATGACCTAAAAGCATACATTTCGACTTATGAAGCAATAAGAAGAGATTCTGATCTTATGCCTCCTGTTCTAATGATCAGTTTTTGTTACAAACATTTCTTATTCCTGCCACCATTTTGGACTGATCTGGCAATGTCCTGCTCTTGGGCTGAATGCTTAATCAAACAGTGATGCCACTAGAGCCAGTGGGTGTGCTGGAACGAAATTATTTTTGTCAGAGTTCTGGTTGACAGGACTGGCTCCTGAATGCTCAGTAGCAAAGCAAAGATATGAAATATAATCATTATAGTGGACACTTTCAAGTGCCCATGTGACCTTCCTTTAGACATGTATGATTTCAGAAAGCAACCTTGGATATCTAGAGATCTTAATCACCTTGCATTTTCTTTGCCTTAGCTCGTACCATGAAGACTCAGTTCTTAGGCAGATCAGTTCCTTAGAAACTTAAATTTTCAGCTCAGTGCTTGTCCAGAATTGCCTCGTAGGTTTGTTCACCAGTGCCATCTGAACATAAACACCATTAAAATGTGTACAGCTAGATGGGAACTATTTAAATTGTGAGAGATGTGGAGCTCCCTGATTATTTTTCAGTGCTGAGCGCAGGAGTGTTAATCTGCAGTGTAAATGAGTGTCCTGGTTTAGGGCATGCAGACAGGCTCTGTCTGTTCAATTCTGGAGTACAGGGCAACCCTGCCCCAGGACTCCTGCATTAAAGGCAAACAAACAAATACATTTTTAGGTAACAAATGAGTACATATTTAGATGTCTAGAATGCTTACTAACTTCAAGTTTCATGAGAGACTGCAATCAGGAGAGACTTGAGTAAATCAGGAAATCTGATGAGAAAACAAGAAGAGTGGAATGCACAGTCATCTGACTCTCATTAATGGCATCTCCAGGCCAAGATTAGAGAAAGATGCTGAGAAAAAGTGATTATTTTCTCTTTCTCTTCTGCAAAACAGCTCATTATTACAGCCACACACCTGATTTCAACCATCCAAAGCAGAGAAAATCCCAAGATCACTACATTTCCTTCATGGATATTGAGTAAATTGGACTCTAAATCATCTTGATTTACTAGAGTTGTCATGCTTTTTTAAAATTAAGAGTTATACAACTGGGATCTGTCACTTAAAGTGTTATTGGCAGGAAGTCTAAAATTATGGGCACATATTACATAGCAGCAATGAACATTAAAAGTGAAAGCCTGTCTTTTAAGAAAACAACAGCAATATAAGGTTCTGAGTCTTATAGCAATAATGTTTTATAGAGCTTCAGTAGATCTTCAAGAAAGACATAACACATCCAGAGAAGGACGACGAAGCTGGTGAAGTGTCTGGAGCACAAGTCCTGTGAGGAGCAGCTGAGAGAGCCGGGGTTGTTTAGCCTGGAGAGATGGAGGCTCCTTATCACTCTCCACAACTGCCTGAAAGGAGGGTGTAGCCTGGTGGGGGGGTCGGGCTCTTCTCCCAAGTAACAAGCAATAGGACAAGAGGAAAGAACCTCAAGTTGCACCAGAAGAGGTTTAGAATGGACATTAGGAAAAATGTCTTCATTGAAAGGGCAGTCAGGCCTTGGAACAGGCTGCCCAGGGAAGTGGTGAAATCGCCATTCCTGGCAGCGTTCAAAAAATGTGTAGATGTGGCACTTACGGACGTGGTCTAGTGGTGGACATGACTGCCAGTTTAATGGTTGGACTCAACGGATACAGTGATTTTAAGGGTCTTTTCCAGCCTTAATGACTCTATGACTTTGATGAAAAGATTTGCAAAAGCTTTCAAAAGCCTTTGGATTTCAAGAAACTTTTGCCAATGAAAGAAAGGTCACCGGAGTTTGTTATCAGATTCCCTTTTTCAAGAGGGGGAGTTTTTGTAACTCTAGCACAGTATTTTTTATTCCACAGGGACCAGCCTATATGAATATGGGGTTTTGTGACAAGAACATTCCTTTAAAACATCCTCTCTTTTTATTATTTTGTCACAGGTGTGGGAAAGTGTCATTCTTCTGAAATTTTTGTAAGTTAGGTTCTCCTGAATCAAAGTCCACTCCAAAGGTTTATGTATCACCTGTGTCCTACAAGTATTACCATTGTGCTCAAGTTATGACAGGATCCAAGTTTAAGAACTCTACTAATGAAACTTTTGTTCTCCCATAAACTAATTTTTAAAGAAATAGCCATGAGCTATAATTTATGTATCTATCTATTTATTCATTTATTATATGGAAAAGCATTTTAGGAGCTTTTAAATATTCTTTCAGGAGGAGGAAATTTGAAGTACTACATTGAAACATAAGGAATTACCTGTAAACTTTTGAAATGAAAGCTAACTGGAAACAGACACTTGAGTCTGATATTATTCAAGCTGGATAGTATGTGAAATGTAAATGCTATTAGAAGTTGAACATCAAAAGAAGTTTTAATATTCATTCAAGTCCAGCTACTTGTGGCAGCAATTAAGTTGCTATATTTTTTGATCCCTTATTACATATTATTGACCTCTGTCTTATTTCCCAGTGGCATAATGTCAAAATATGCTGCTAGAATAAATACAAAATATGTGTATATGAAGTGTTCTCTAATATTTTAAAGGTTTCCATAAATTTCATGGAGTGAAAATGGTCCTCGTAGACATTTCTAGAGGAGACTTTGCTCTTTCTGCTGTGACATTTCCGCGTTGAATCGAGCCAGGTTAGGCCAAGATCTGATAAAAGAAGCAAGAACCTGATTTTTGATTGTAAATAGGTTACCTGTTTGAAACCCCAGACAATATGAACCTCTCCACTTCCAGAGAAAGAAGAGATGAGGCTGTCCAGGGAAGAAACTGAAGCAAAATTTTTGTTGTTCTAAAACCAAGATGGACATTTAGAGTATTCCCATTGCTACAGTGCAGTTGGTTCTGTAGAGATTTGGTGGATAGGGCACATGGTTGGAAAGCAGAGACAAATACTGGAGTTTTCTCAAAACATTTATCCTGGGGAATTTTTTTAATGTTTAATTAAAGACACATTGAAAAGCTTGATATGTTAATAAAACATCAGCATTTTGCACTGGAGTACATTAAGTGCCTTAAACTGCCAAACAAACAGTGAATGTATTCTGCATGGCAACTGCTTGACATGTTGGTTGTTTAATCATTAAGAGCTAGACAAATACTCCAAAATATCTTCTGTGCATTTTTGATTGAGTTCTACATCCATTTCCTATTCCTTTTGCACTTGCTTTCAACAAAGGCTTGAGCAAACAGGCTTTATTTGCACCATTCTACACAATAGGTGACATTTATTACTGTACAGAGGAAACAGAGAAGCAATACACCTGGGTGCAAAACTGATTCAAAAGTTTTTGTTTTATTAGGGATTTACTGTAATCTAACTGGCTTAACGCTGCCTGTTGCAGTGCAGGTTTGATGTCTCAAAAGAGCAGCTTCGGAGATCCACATCACTCAGAGAGATGGACAACAGTGGCACCCAGCTATCCGCCTGAGAATGGGTGACTTCTACAGACTGGGAGGTAGCAATGCCATGCATTGACTGTAAAAATTTGCAGTCCAAGAAAATGAAGATGTATGTAACAAAACATCGTGACTGAGACTGATCTATCAGGCTTCTGTGGTTCCCCCCCTTCCCTTTCTCAAGTTCAAAAGTCTTCTATGCAAGGACTTTTTAACAGAGTGAAAGGAAAAAGTAACTTCAGCTCAGTTTTCATGAAAGGTATATTCAATAGAAAACTAATATTGGTGGCTATGAATTCCTGAAAAGCTATGTGACTAAAGAGGATAAGAACTGAAGTGTTCTAAAATTTCTTAATCTTCTTTATCTACTGAAATTCCCCAAGAGGTTCAAAACCTATTAGAAACCACAATCAGAACTCTAACAGTTTAATTGATGAAATTCAGTATTCTATTGTGCTGGATGAACCTCTGACAGAGGCTGTTTGCAATCCTTCTAAAGGAATAAAGCAAATAAATTCAGGAAAATCTAGATTTACTCTTGCACATTCTGCAAGCAGAAAAGAGCTAGGCTGGATGAATACATTGCTAATTGTGAATTATTCATCTCACTCTAGCAATCAGTAACATCCACATTAAACATTAAAGACCTAGATTCACAAGGAGAATGTAGGCACATAAATACCTCTTCAGGCAGCCAGGGTTGACATTTAAATGCTAGTGGTATTCAACACCCCCGCATCATCCCTCCCACCTTTTCATAGGTGCTTAAAACTGCATACATACTCAAGTTTCTGTTGAAAGGCATCAGAACAGCTTCCAAAAATTTAGCAGCTAGGAATTAGTAGGTACCTGTTTTATTGTTTTCCCATGTCAAAGTTCACACAATAATTCTCTTTCTTATCGCAGTTCTGGTATCCGATTTTTCATCTTGCAAAAGATACACTCAGAATCTGTTTCACTAAAATATTACAGCTCTAGCTTAAAGCCCAGAAGCTTAGTTTCTGTGCTTTTACCTGAGTGCTAATAGAAGGTGCACAGTCATTCTCCAATGACAGTGGTCTAATAAATATTTAGATCTTACACTGACACAGGCACACACACAAATTGAGCATCAAGAATCAAAATGCATTTCATCTTGCTAGAATAGCTATAACATCAATAGCAAAAATATTCATTTTATAACTATATGATTTTATGACTCTCAATGATACCGATTGCTTTACTTAGTTTAACCCTTGGAGCTTGGTACCTTGACTGGGTTTGCAGGGGAGAATGGCTATCAACATGGTGATCGTTGATTCCCAGTAGATCAGATGTGGTTCAAGCTCCAGTAGAAAGAAAATGTCCAGTACGTAACGTGTCTTCTCCAGGGTGAACAGAATCCTCTGGCAGCTGTTTCAGAATGACTCTAGTTCCTCAGTTATTGAAGAGATGTATCAAGTTCCCAGATTTAAAAGAGGGTTATGACCTTCAAAAGGAGATTTCATAACACCACAGGACTGGTCTTTTGTATTTCTTTTAGGGTGCTGTTCAAGGACACAAGTATAGACAAACTTCTTTAAACGAAATATGGAATTTATACTAACTTTTTATATCCTTTTCTGAAATAATTATGCAATTATCCATTCTCTTGTTTATCCAGTCATCTACCCCTTTTCTGGGAGTAGGGTTTTTCCCTCAAATATTTTCAATATTAAGAAGATAAGTCTTCAGGCTGATTCAATGAAACTAAAGTTTCTGGGGATGCTCAGGTATAAGGATACCACAAAGCTTGTTAAGATAATTTCATTGTTGCATTTGAAGGATCTGCATATACATCAGTTAATCAAACACTCTCTCCTTGCTTCACTTTTCAAACAAGCAGCCAAGGAATAAACTTTATGGAGACTGGAATTTCCTGAGAATTTTTTTTCATTCTTCTCTCACTAATTTGGCCTCAAGTCACCCCTAAAGGCAACTATTAGTTCAGCATGGGTCTGATCACCCTTGTGTGAATATATCTCATACATGCCGTAGAGGAAGTGGTGGAAGACAAAAGCTCTTCAGTTGTTTAAACTTATGCTGCATAAACTACTTCTTATTATAGGTATATGAAAATTCTCAATCAAAGATATTTACATGACTCAAAAGATTAAGTTCCATCATAAATATTTGAACTACAATAAGCATCTGTTATGAGGTTGGAAATATAAAGAAAATACAATGGCAAGTCAACAGTCCTCATTTAACTTGTGATATCCTAGAAAGGAATGAGAAGGCCATGAAGGAGAAAGGGAAAAGTAAGAACAAAAGTGTGATGCATTGGAAATCTTTAACTCCCTTTGAATTTTAGCATTTCAGGCATGAGTGTGTGGAAGAAATATTTAGTCACACTTGTTTGTCCTTTAAAAATATTTCACACAAAACCTTTTTTAAATATAAGAATGTTATCTAGTGAATTCCAATCATCCCTAGCAAATAAAGTCTTTAAAGCAAAAAGCAAACATTATCATATCCGAATGGAGTGAGACTGTACCAAAAGATTTTCCAGTTTTATGTATAAAGCCTCTATTTATACATGCATAGGAAGTAATTTAATTGAAGCCAGTCTAAAAGGTAGTTCTGCTTTTTTAGAAAATGTAGCAATTTGTTGTGAACAAAATCCTTCCAAAAAATTATTCTGTAATATTTGCTAGAGGTGTGCAGTAATGGATTGCTGAATTGCAAGATCTCTATCAGTGTAGAAATAATTAATAATATCACATAAATGGGAACATATTTGAACAAATAAATAATGTTAATTTTAACAGAAGTATAAGGAAAGCACAAACAACGTTTGACTTTCTTCCTATTTTTAGTACATGATTAAAACCTTCAGGTAGGTATTCCTGTTGGAACAGAAAAATTGGAAACAGGAAATTATCCAGCTTACCAACGGCAAAGTAAATCTCAGTGGAATAATTATTGTGATATTAAAACACTTTTACTCTGGAGTGAAGTATTTATTGAATAGCTGTTCTGGTAGAGCTTACAGGGAGAGCTTATTCTACCGCAGTTGTAATAGGCAATTTCCCTGTGCAGGCATGCTTAAGGTTGTGCAGAATATGGTCTTTGGAAATACTGCTCCATGCCAAGATGTTTCATAGAATATTTATTTTTGCTTGTATTATAAAGCAAAAGAATCTATCTCTGTAGATACAGGTTTGTGAATGGGATGAATGGGTACTTAACAATTAATAGCCTGGCTTCAAAATATGAGACAGCTGTTTCAGCTGGTTTCCTCCACATGTGACTCCAAATATTGCAGTGGAATGTGATCTCTATATATAGTTCAGACACAGACCTCCAACTCAAAGAATCTCCTAGAAAAAGACAGATTCATTTGAAAAGTAGGCACTTAGAATGGATGAGCTGCTTTCAAGTTTTCTGACTTCTGCCCTTTAAAGGAATTGTATCAAGTTTTTGAAATGTGATATCTTAACTTTGAAGGACTGTGAAATATTCTGAACTTTTCAGGTCATCTGCTTTTTTCAGTCATGATATTCCACTGATATTTAAAATGGGAAACCATAAATGCTTTCCTCAGATTGTCAGCTCTCTGTTTTTTCAACATGTTTCAGCAAGAACCTATGTGCAAGAGGGAGAGAATATATCCCATTTTTATCACCTTGATCAACCACAAACAATTAATTTCAGCACAACTGAAATTTCATGAATCGCTGTGTGCCTGTCCAGCCTGACTAATGAAGCTGTGTTTTAATGGTTGAAGAGTGCAAGTATAAGTATACAGCATGAGAGAACAACTTTGGAAAGTGAGATTTCAGAATTTTGGGCACAGTGCTGGTTTGACACTTTTCAAGATTCCTTTATTCTGCTTAGTAGATTAATTTCATACATTTGTAAAGTCACATGTCAGGTATGTTTATACTGTGTGATAGATATTCTACGTAGTAATGAAATTCTGGTCCCCCCCTTATTCAATTACAGATGCATTAAAGTGTACCACAACTTCCTTCCTGCTTGGACTCAGATGTCCTTATGTGGAAACCTGGGTTTGTGGTAAGAAGGAGAGGGCTGATATTCACCCTCTTTCAACCACAACAGAGCACTCCTAAATCCCACAGTATGACTCTGGTCTTTATTTCAACAGGACTGTCTATACAGAGAAACCATGAGGAACAATTTCTTCAAAAAAATACGAGGACAAATCATGCAAGCAGCAACCATGTTCAATTACGAAAGGCTGGATCTATCAGTCCCCAGGTCTTCAGATCTGCCTTCTAGTTGTAGTTGACAGGAGCAACAAGATAAAAGGGGGAAACTAGTTTCTGGACAATTAGTGTCTGAGTCATGCACTGTCCCAGGCCTGTACAAAGCTTCCCATTTTCCACATTAACCATGTGGTAAATGCCACAATGGCAATCATTCTGGAATCAATTTGGTGCCTGGGTCTAATTAATCATACCCATACCCCAAATTCTGCTGCCAGCATCATATTAGACAAGCACTTTCTAGATCTGCTTTGAGCAGCATGACTGATATCTGTGATATGGAGATATACTCTACAGTTTTTCTGCTGGTGAAATTGATATAAGTTTGGAAATATGAACAACAATAATTATTTTATATCTGTGAATTTAAGTCCTTTCTTTTCTGAAAGCAAGGCTAAGAAATATATCTTCTTTTTAGGAAGATATTTTCAGTGTCAAATTAAAGCAAATTTTACAGGTTTGCATTTTAAGAGGCTTTTGACAAAAGTCATGATCATATGGGGAAGGATTAATCTACAGAAAATCCTGTAAGGTGGTGATATTCTAAGGAAAAAAAAAAAGAAAAATAAAGTGTTGAAAAATATCTCTCTTGCTCTGGAGTGGTTAAAAGTCAAAAATAATGGTATTGGCCTCCAATGAATCAAGAAAATCCTATAGGAAAATACATTGTACACTTAGAATAAAGGAATTAGAATATGGTAATGTCAATCAGCAGCGAAAATATCACATGTCATTTTCTCATCCCTTCTCCTGTAACCATAAATTACTTTTTTTCAAGACGATCCACAGATATCCATGCCAACTCTGCTCACAAGTGTCACCAGTTTGCATGGGCAGTCTTGCAAAATTTGGCCTTGGGAACGTTATAACAAACACCCAAGCTGGAGGCCAGAGGGCCTTTTGGCTTCCAAGGCCCAGACAGTTCTGTATGTGTTTTCCTGAATGTAAACATTTAATGTTTGCAAGTCCTTACAACCGTTAATCAACTCAGCCTTTGCACTGTACTGGCATGTGCTTGTTTTAAAGATTTGGAGGGTGCGGAGCTTTTCATCACGATAGGCTTTGGAAGATCAGATAGCTCAGAGCCAGGGAACCCAATGAGGCCAGAGGCTTAGGAGTAGCTGCTTCTAGCCAAAGGCTTTTCCTCAGTAGAGGACAGGCCTGCCAAAAGGGAGGAGAATGTGACTAATCTTTGATTCTTTAGAGAAATAATTAGAAAACTTCCAGCCTTAATGATCAGCTGATAACTATTTACAGCTGCAATTAATATCTCCAGATAAGGAAGTGCTAAGAACTAATATTTTGGGGGGCCCAAAGTTAAATATTAAGGTTTGCTGAATTATGTAATTATATATTGTATACCTCCTTGCCTTTTAAGCAATTTTTTTGGTGCTAAATGCAGCTCTGGACTTTTATATTCCACCTTTCTCCTTTTTCTATAAGATCATAGTTAATTTAAGCCCTTGAACTTTCTATAGGGGTCTTCCTGGAACCAGAGTCTATAACACACATACTTTCTTTTTCCCTGTCTAAATTTCAATTATTTTTTAAATTAAAGTTTTTGCTAAATTTCTCTGAAATTTGTTGCTCAATTAAACAATTTTTGTGCCAGTTTGTGAAAATTACACATTAGCTAAGATTTTGACTAAGTTTGTTTTGATACCCTCATAGCATAAGAAAAAATAAAGTGTACTGATCAAATATTCATTTGCTCAATATCTGAAAGATAAATATTATGTTGTTGCTAGAGAGGTAAATGTTCTCCATTCTCTTTGTGTTTATTCACTTAATTACACCTGCAAAGGCTCCAAATCATTTAATGTATGTTACTATTGCTAAGTGCTAAATACAGATGAAAAGAAGTGTTGAAAGGAAAATGTGTGATCAGCTTCTGTGATGGCATTCACATATGCTCTTAACCTAGCACTTGCATTTTGTATATTTTGACAGAAGAGTTAAGATCCTGAGCACTTCTTTACATACGTAATCATGCAGTTATGTTGTGTCAAGAGCACATGTTCCAATTCATTACAGACTGAGAATTCAAGAACTGAATTAGAGGCTCTGAAAAAAAGTTGTTAGACCTTCAGAACTGAATTGAGGCCAGCTACAAATATCTTTACACTAAAGAGTTCAAGAGCTGCAAAAGAAATAGGATGGTATTCCATTCAAATGGAGATGTAAACACCTGTTTCATAATTAATAAATCTCCATTTGCTGTATGTAGGAGTGCATTTTTTCCCCCGTCTTTGCCTGTGGATTTTCAAGGGTCCATTGAATTCAATGGAGCCATGCAAATTCACATCGACCAAACATCTGACTTCTTGTGTCATGTAAATTAGATACGAATAACGTCATAAAGCCATTTTGTCCATCTTTCTGCCATGTTGAGACTATAACCTACATCATATTGTGCAATTCAGATAATTAAAAGAAATTTCTCTTACTTCCCAGGAAAATTGTTAATTCCAGATTTAGTTATGCTCATGATTGCAGACTTGCCCCTTGAGGTTCAAAAACATTTCTTAACTTCCTTTCCTTTAACTATTTCTTCCCATAGATGTTTAAATACTTTATTTCCCTCAGCAAAAGTCTCTCTTAACAGTTGTGTGGGTCACTGTGTTGGAGGCCTATTTAAACAAATAAACAAATGTTTTAAGACACAGTGATACTCCTAGTGAAATGGGAATTTTTGCTTATTAGATCATGCTTTATTTCTTAAATGCTCTACTGCCACAATCTAAATTCTCTTATACAATCTTAGATTTCTAAAGGAGCACTTGTAGGACAATGAGAGTTAATTTGGCACGAGATCAAACACTCTGCAAAGTAAATTCTGGCCAAGCACTTCAGCTAAATACTTGGTAGTTTTAGGCACTGGGTCTGCACATTCTGTTTTGGGTCATGGGCCTTTATCTTCCAAGGACATTCCAGGCTCAGTACTTTTCGTAGCCTCTTTTGCACGCTGTCTAAGCAAAAAGATTTTCCAGCTGATAGAAATGGGAAATTGGAGCTTCAGCTCTTTAAGACTAGCTGGTATCTAAAGGTTCCCAGGAAAACTTCCCTGAAAATTTACCCTGTCACGGCTCTGGCTTACAGCTCATTGCTTCTTTGTCACTTGATGGTGAAAACAGTCAAACCTACAAACTTTGCAGAGCCACCTGCATTTTAGTTAGTAAAAAGAAAAATACAGAAAGAAAAACAACTATGCAGTACAGGGAAAAACATCAGATTTCTTAACATACTTAAATATTTTGGGTCATTTAGGAGTCCAGGAATTTCAGTGTAGTGTATGTCTTCATATATTTTGACTAGTCTCTTTTGAATAGAAATTTCCTTCTTTCCTTTTACATTTCCTTCCTTTGTTGCCAGCTTCCCATTTTCTCACATGCTGACAGTTGAAAAGTCTCCATCTGCCAGAAAAAAACTTTCCCAATAGTTCCATCCTGCTCAAACATCTTTCTCTTTTATGCCTCTTAGGCATTTCCAGCATAAGCTTTAACTTTTCCTAATGTGAATGCTTGATGGTAGATCTGATGCATCTCAAAGTGACTTCACCCCCCATCTCAATTACAAACAGAGCCCAGGATGACTAGCTCAGATGCAGGTATCTTCATGGCAGCTACCTAAATTTGAGTAGTAGAATTGTGCACCTGGGCAGAGTGTTGCTCAGCTGAAATATGTCTGCAAACTTTTCTCACTCCTCGCAGATTTTTCCTGAGATCAAAGGCAGTGCCCAAACTGCCTGTGTTTGAGAAGCTCTGCAAATAAATAGGTCCCTCCTGGAAGTGTTGCAGACTAGTATGGGAAATGCAGGGGTGAGCCCAAGAGAGGATGGTGCATGCTTACTACCTCCAAGTGGGAGCAGCCTTCCTCTCAGTGCAGTTAGCTGACCTTACAGGAGCACTGGATTAGCATGGAGTGTAAAAAAAGTCTCAAGCCTGAATGAAAATTTTGCCTGAAAGAACAGAAAAGCACAGTGCAACATGAAGTATATTGTATTAGATATGTGTGGGAGGTCTGCATAGAAATTCCACCAATAAAACAGAAGAAAACAATTTAACACCTAAGTTAACATTCAAAGCAACTAAAATAAAATTCAAGCAGCAAAATGCCCTGCCGAAGATTATTTTCAGTTTACAGGGGTTTACACTTTTGAAAAAGACTTAATTGCCTGCTTCCACCTACAAAGCCCATCAGCTTTGTAACCCAGCCTTCCACATGAGAAAAAAAAAGAGAGCACTTATTAAAGAGTACTTAGCAGTGTTCAGCCAATCCGCTCATTCAAGCAGCTTACACTCTCAGTCCTTAATTTGGTGCCAAGTGTCCTCCACAAATACTGAACTATATGTTGAACTGCCCCTTATGGTGTGGCTGAGATGATATCTGAATTGCTACCAAGACTCACAATACGAACTATCACATCTGATTTTCGAACATATATGGTCAGAGAGTCTCAGGAACACTGTGGTTGAAAAAAATGACAGAACCACACTATGATATTGATCTTTCAAACACCTCTCCTTGCCCTAATGGCAAAGAAAAATATTTCAGGTTATATAGTAGGAAAAAAAAGATTCACTACTGATTTGTTAGGAAAATTGCGCAAGTTGTCTTTTTCCCCTCAGTTAAAAACGATAATCAGTTATGTGATGCTGTTTTCTTTTTCAGAAGGAACATTATGGTCTATTTCTTTAATAAATACACTACAAAGTTTTACACTGCCATTCAATAAATTTACATTACACTCAAAAGTGTATACTGCTGATTCAAAGAGGAGCAGTAACCCAGTTCTGTACTTCAGTGCTTCTTTTGAAAGGTGGTACCTTCTTCATGCATTTGATAGTTTCTTCTACATAAAACCTGATTAGTTTAATTTGTATTTTAATATGTAATTTACTATATAGTAAGCATAGTCTTTAAAAAATAGTGTTGTCCACCACAAGGGGAAGTTGCCCACATATTTTCCTTGTGCTTTTTTTGGGTGTATTTCGATTCTAGCTCTGCCCACTCTTCATCTATTTTGAATGTGTTTTGAATTAGTCACATGATCTGACACTCAAGGTTTTCCACCGGCTTGTAAATTCTCTTTTCATCTGAGAGTGTGTGGGGGCTTAGGAACAGATGCGAAGGTCTAAATATATATGCTTAAGTACCATGTTGAGTTCTATAATAGATGTTTGGCATCTTTTATAACTAGCCAATTAAATCTTGGAACAAGTGATAGCTTTGAAAGGAAAACAATAAGAAATGCTTTTATAGTAGTAAACTGCAACTGTAGTGTTTCTTCTTCCTCTTGTTTCTGAATATGTTTAATTTCACAGGAATACTGATAGGACTCTATGAGATTCAACAGATTGCCTTCACGTCAATAATTTTGTTTCTGGTTTTGTTTCACCCACAGAGTTTTGCTTTCATGTTAAATTGAAGAGTACTAGGTTCTTAAAATGGAATCAGACTGGCAACAGTATTTTTGTTATGTTTAGTGACAAGAATAATTTTAAACTGTACAATTTGAATGGTTTCCATAACTTGAATCAAGTTTGCTCAAAACACAGCTTGATTTTCTTGAAATTTTGCTGAAGTTTATTGGAGTTTATTGATGTTTTGTGGAGAACCTCTAAGTATGTTAAACTGCTCAATTTATTCTCCTAGAAGAGTATAATTAGAGCTAAAAACAGAACATATTTTTAGCAGAAAAAAAATTTATTTTTCAGATACCTCAGTGCCTGGTCCTTCTTTCATCACAGAATATTGTAATTTAAAATGTCTCATTACAGTATCCATTTTCAGTGAGAAATAATAATGCTGATTTAGACAATATAATTGCATTCACTGCTTTAACCCCTTCTTATTTTAATAATTTTGTTATCAAACATCTAGTATATAGTGTATTTTGCACAAATTTCTTGCTTAGTTAGCTGATTATCATTAAATGGAATGTAATTTCTTAATCTGCGAAAAACAATAGAAAAATATTTATATACACCACAGAATATGCAGGCAATATTGAACTTCCCTGCACTTTTAAAGTGTGGCTGTCTAGAACGTCTGCTCATTAATCTAAACATTACCTTACCTATCTGGATTGACTGGCTGTGTATCTGAGCCCCCACAGTGTGTTACCTACATAAAATCATGACAGATACCACTTGTTAGGAATCTAAAATAAAAACAGAAAAGTGGATGAATGATTTTTTTATTGATTTTCAAAATGAGGATTGAGGTATTTTTCAGGGAAAATGATGGAAACTCCTCTTACTGCTACTCTAAATTTACAGCTGATGAGCACAGGAACTAATTCCCATAAACAATTATTCTCTCACTTTTTACAAGCATCAAGTTGACACAAAATGAAATAATGGAATTAAAAATTATCCTTTGTTATTCTTGGAGCAAATTTATAGCCTACTTATGGATATTCTGTGTTTCTGCTTGTGTGTAGACCTGCCACTTTATTCTATATTTTGAGGGGCAACACAAATTGACAACAAACATACATAGTGGGGATATTTTGCTTACATAAGCAAATGGTTGTTTTCAACAAACAGCTTCCGTTTAATTTCAAATTCTCAGCAAAATTTGGGTATCTCAGGTCTCTGACTATACAAATCTCTCTCCCTAATGAAAACTTCACTCATGGGCAGAAAGCGTTGTAAAAGAAACTGTGTCTTCAAATGAAGATGAGGCCATGGCTATGGGGACCAAAGAATTGGCATGTGATGTAAAGGACCAATAACTGAGTATGTGGATGGAATTAAAAAATCCCAGTTAAGCCTGCATCTGGAGGTATCCTTGCTATGATTCATCTCTCTCTCTCTATAGGTGAAACATAAGCTGATGTGGCAAAGTGCCATGTGAAACAGAAATTAGCCATTATAGAAACTAGAGATTGATTATAGGCTCAAATTAAATTCTTTCTGATGGAAAGGCAGTTCTTCAATACAAACATTAATGCACACAGTATTTCTAAGTGAGATGAAATCATGAGCAATATTTTCATCCCAGAATTTGACAAAACCTTTCCTTAAGAATAAAGAAATTGCTTGATGTTTACTGAAAATTCAGGTTTAATGAGTCATGTCTTGTACCAAACATTGAATTATCCAAACAAATCTACATTTTAGAAAAAGACTCATGAATACAGATACAACTAAATTTGCTGCTGATGTATTAGGGCCTATCAGCTTATTGTCTTTAGAAGAACAATAGTATGTTGCTCTTTTGTAAACCAAGCTAATTAGAAGTGTTATCAACTCCATTTTTCACACATAAATTAGTGAGAATTTTAAATCTGTCTTAAATATGGTGTACACACATGTTCCTGGGTGTAATTTAGGCCATGATTATTTCCAGAGCTGGCAAATGCTAGAAGAAACATACTGTGAACATTCATTTGCAATTTTAAATGAATTTTAATGACTTTGTACATATAACTATTTTATTCACTTTCCATCAATATCCACTCTGACAAACAAGTTTCCTGCAAGATTTCTTTCTAGAGCACAGGGTTTTATATGAAAAATACAGACTGTTAGCTACAAACAGATTTTAAATTTGTAATCAAGGAGAAAAATGAATATTCTAAGAGTCACAGGCCTCCAATCAGGAAATAAAAAAATCACCATGTGATTATTTTTTCAACCAAAATAGCTTGGATTATGAATTTCAGTTCTTCACAATAAACTATGGATGAGCTGCAGACCAAGAATTATAGAAATTAGTTGGCAAATCATTTCAAATAACAAATAAATTAGAGTGAATCATGATGCATTTGTGAAAATGTCACAATTACTATGCTAATAAGTTTAAATTTACATAGTGCCTTTCATCGGAATGGATCCTAATGATGTATAATCTCAACATCCAGAGGAGGCATGATGTGACAAAGGCTGAGAAAAAAAATGTCTAATATTGCTTTGTTAATACACAGAAAATGATACTTTATTTTTCAAGCTGTATTAATGCATTTAATTGCTATCAATAAAATAATCAACTGCTTTTTGTTTCTTTTTGTATGCCTGCCATTTCTTTCTTTATGTGAGGGTTTTTTAGCATTTAATTTTCTTTTACTTCCCTGTTTTAAACATTATTTTTTCTTTCATTCTTCTTCTGTTATTTTTCTTTTTTTTTCTGCTAGTGTTTTTAAATTTATTTTCCTATACCCATATTTTTTTGGTATTTGCTTTTTGCTTCTCTCCCATCTGTCACAGAAATTGTTCTAAGAGATGCATTTTTCTCACTATAGGCTTTTTGCACTCCAAGCTAGAAAACAGAAGTACCCTTTCTCCTCCACCCCCTCCTCCTCCTCCTCCTCCTCTTCTCACACTGCCGTTTTACTGTCTCTAAGTAATTTCGCTGATTTTACTTTGTGTCTTTTCCATCATTCCCACTATTCTACGCTCTTCTAGAATATTGTCTTCTCCTGCCTTGAAAATCCCTTCCCTCTGCATCCACAGTCATCCAAATGTCTCTGATTATCTTTGCCCATGATGCATCAAAAATGTAAGCTATATGCAAGTGCTATATATGCCTAAATAGCATATGTTTTACATATTGAACTTATGTGAGATCATATATTGATTCATAAGAGTGGTTCCCTTTAATTACAGTCCACACACAGACCATATGTTATATATAAAAAAGCATATGTCAGACTATCTGTGTGTATGAAGCATTCATGCTTCTCCTGCGTGGGCAGGTCCTGGAGCTGTCTTGACCTCCCAAAGCAGAGTTGGTGTTACTTTTGGTTTTCTTCCTCAGGCTTCCAAGCCCCAGAGGATTCCCACTGACATGTGTCCCCATGTGTCTCTGAGGTTTGTCACTTCCTTGCATGTTTGTTGCCTTCCTTGCTCCATGCTGATATGAATTCCAGGGGTTTGTTATTACTTTTTTTTAACCGGAAATGCTTTTGGCAATTTGATTTACAGAATACCTATTTCGAAGTTTGTTCATGGATCTTTCTTTAGCGTATTCTTTCCCTATAGTTCAGGGAGATGCACTAGTTCTGCAGCTCCTCTCCTTCTCAGAAAACTACCATTTCCCAGATGTCATTTTTCAGCTATGGTGACAAGGGAGTTCAGCGACTCCTTCCATCCACAACATTTCAAAAATCTCTTCTCCTAATAATTAGGCAATTGCGATCACGTGTAGAGATAGACCAATGCTTGATAAGGACTATTTTGTGTTAGGATGTGGTCGTAGCTGCACATACTCCTTGTGACTGCAGTAAAGGAACATACTGATTTCCATTTTCGTTTAGACAGATTTTTATTTCTATGGTTTGTTTTTAGGGACATCTTTTTTTCTACTAAACAGTAAGTCAAACAGGACACAATTACATAAATGCTGAAGTGTTGTGTAATGACTACAAGTTGCATGGCAAGTGTTAGAGCTAGGACATAACATGGTATGTTCATAGATGCAGGACACATGAGGCCAAGAAATTAATTGGTGTAATGCTTAGTTATAAAAAAGGAAAACAGCTTGCAAATGAGGAATCTTAGTGCAAGGAAATTAAAAGGAGCAGTTATAAGGAGAAAATATTTGCAGTTAATGTGAAATTTTGACTATACAACACTAGTGGCTCATAAGAAACACTGCCTGTTAAAATACTTTAGGTAGAAGCTGAAGAAAGCTATATAGTAAGGGGTGGCAGGCTACCAGAAGCAAGAGAATGACCTTGAGAGGGTCATTACTTTGTGTGCTTTCCATAAATTTTGTTTGACTGCAACATTGTGCCAAAAAAAGCAGAACAAGACATGGATGAAAATGTTTGTAAAAGACAGCCCACCATAACTTTGTCACCTCATGAGTGTTCATTGAAGTTGCAGGTTCATTCAAATGCTAGGTTAAAAGTCATTAGTCATGTATTTTTAAGTGCATGGCAGGACCAAGTAATCAATTCTCCAAGTCTTTCCCTAATGTGCATTTAAATGTGTTCAGCTGGTGCCATAGTCATATTAAAAGAAGCATTCTGAAATTCACAGAAATGTGCTATGCTTCCCCATGTCTACAGGTGCAGTTTAAGCCTACATGCCGTGCCTGAAAGGTGGGAAAAATTTCGAAGGAAAGGTTTGTCTTAATTAATGAAGGTTTCTCCATTATTTATTGAATTTTTTTTCAAATACTGATTTTGGGTTCTATTATTCCTTGCAAATAATTTGGGATAAAAGTTTCCTGATGTTGAGATGGACTGGGGAAATTGGTGATTTAGGTGTCAAATGAAGGATGTAGTCACTGTCTTGCATAACATAAAGAACAGTGAGTCATGTGGTCGAGATTTTGTGTGTAAATCAAGACAAGAAAATTGTTTGCCATACTTGTTAGTGCCTCCTGTGGTACTAGACCCCTCAGAAATAAAATAGTCACTGAAAATAATTTTTTTTTATTTGTTGTTCATTTTGATTTTGGATTTAAGCCAGACAGCTGTTAATATACCCCTGGGAGTAAGGAATGCTTTTCCCTCGCAAATAATATTGGTTTATATGAGAGGATAAGTGGACCCAAAAGGTGTTTTATATTAGATTGAGAGCCCAATAAGTCAAAAGTAAATATTTAATACATGACACAGAATGTTACACTCCAGGATTATGGAGTAACACAAACAGTGTGCTGAAGACAGACGGATTAGATTATAATTCTATTAAAAGGTTTGTACCAGACAAACAATATGCTGTATTATTTCTTTAAGAAATTATTTACTGTGTTCCCATGATTCAAGATTGTAGTGATGATAACATGCATGCTTTATGTCAAAAATGGTAATTGACCCTGATGAATTATGATGGGGAGGGTGATGTATTATATTACCATGAATGTGTATCACTTGCCATATTTTTTCAAAAAAGGTAATTCTTTAGCAGCAAACCTTTCCCAAGAAGAACTGCTAGCTAGTGACACTTAGGTTAGAGCCCTAAGGATCTCAGAAGCTGATACAAGGTAGAGTTAGCAGCTTTTAGGGTGAAAATCATACGTGCTTTGCAGAGAAAACAGATGGTACACCAATGTCATAGCAGTTCTTTGTTATACAACAGTAGGTTGTAAACCCTATTGACCCTATCCTACACAATGAGGTGAATAAAGTTCATTTTTGTGAAACTGGGTGGTGGTGTATCTTCTGAAAAAACAAATAAAAGTTTCAGTGCTGGATATAATCTCAATTTATCCTGCTTTTAATAATGAATGTTTCCTATCAGATGAACTTTGAACTCTAGAAGTCATTGGAGGATGGAGCTGAATGATATTCTGTGTTCTTGGGAAAACTGTTTTCTTCCCATGACATGGGAACCTGTAAGTAAAGTATATTTGTTCTGTATTTTGGATGTTTGTTCCACAGTTCTAGCATTACTCTTGGCTGGAAGGCAACTGCTTGCAAGAACAGTTACCGTGACACGATGCTGTAGTCTCTGGCTACTGTTCTATCTGTTTTTTAATATTACTGCTGCCTCCAGCTCCAATCCAAAGTTGATCCAGGCAGTTCAACAGTCCTCTCACGAGGCAGCTTTTTCCTGATGATGTATCTCAGTGAGCTCACCAGTACCTGAGGAGAATAGCTCACTCCTGGGGTGGAAAGTTTGTTGTAGATGTTAAAGCAGATTTCTTCTATGCTATACTGGGGAGCACAGCTGCGATGAGAAGTAACTCCTCTGGTGCAGTGGAGAGAGGGTACATTGTGTTGCAAAAAGAAAACATATAGGGCTCTGGTGATGCTCATACATTCATAGGCACGCAGAAATCTGAAGGAAAGTGCAATGGCTAAAGAACACTAAATACACTGAGTATTTTCTAAAGCATGTGTAGCTACCAATAGGTATAGGCAGTCCTACCTGAGGACTCAATGGGATGTTGGTATCCAGGGGTATTTTCACAGATGGGTGTTGGCTGTGACCCATTTATCTACACACATGAGCCTCAATTTTGATTGTCCCAATGACATGTGTCAGAATTGGAAGAGATTCAGCTGATATAAATGTCATATAGGTGAACAATCCATTCAAACTCTTTCCTTTCTAAAGACTGTTGACATAAAGTTAGAAGTCAACAGATTAGTTCCTTATTTCAAAAGGTAGAGGTTAGCAGTTTGATGCCAAAGGTCTGAGGTACAGTGCCTAGTGATGATGAATGTTTGGTATCAATTAAAAAAAAACAAGCACAAAAGCTTTCAGTCACACAATCAATCTCTTTCTGTCTCCCAGTAAAATGTGGTGGCCAGATTTTCAAAATCTTCTTGGTTCTTTTGATAATCAGGCCATAAACACCAAAGAAAATATTTCAAGGGCTTGTGTAAGCAAAAGTAACCATTTAAACATTGTCTAAATTCCAGACTGGTAGAATAAGTCTAAATGGTCACTTTGTTGTCAATGTACTGCAAAAAAAATCTATAAAGATAAAAATGCAAGAAAATTGCTTCCTTCTGCTAAACGTATTTTAGACCAAGACTGAGTTTAATTTCAAGACGTTGTCACATCCTTGTTGGAGGTGGTTGTTTGTTGACAATGAAACTTGTTTCCTACTTCTTAATATGAACCAGAAAATAATCTGTGCGCATTAAACCCCAAACTAAAATAAACAAGCTACTAAACTAACAAAGGCCTTTGCACTATTGTTGCTGAGGTTTGGTTTAATATTATTTTTTCCTCCTTTAACTTTCTTTTTGCTGATTCAGTTGAAGCAGAGTTCTCCTGATGATCAGCCAGGTTTGGGGAAAGAGGCACTATTTTCTGTGGGACCAAGTCATAACACTGAAAATACAGAAATATTTGAGCACATAAGCTCTTCTTTTGTGCTTCAATTAGCCATTTTCGAGGACTAAATGCGTACAGCAGAAGGACTTTCCTTACATTAATTTCCTGTTTTTCTGTGACAATGTTTTTGTCTGAGTCTTCTCTCTGCTGAACCACTTTTGAAACCTCAGTGCTAAGCAGTACCATCTCTCTAGGGCATCTTGCCAGCCGACCTCCTTGGGCATGCCCCTAGCACTCCTAAAAAGGAACAAATGCTGAGCTGATCAGGTGGGAGTGTTTCTGATCTGGTTACTGATCTGGAGGACCGATTCTTCCCAAAGAAACGCCTGCAAAAAATGATCAAACTAGTGAATTTGTAGAATGTTTGTATTTGGAATGATATTTCTGTCCTGTCATTCTTAAATTTTGAAAAGAAAAAAAGAAGCAAACAGCACAACAAACCCAGTGGTTTTGTTTTCATTGTAAAAACTGTAATAGTATTTAACAGACTAAGAGTGAGGTAATATAACCAGACATCCCGGCTGGCATGTAATGAGCTAGCTATTCCTATTTTTTTTTCTTTTGCTTTTAATAGTGTTATATCCATCTATCCTGAGAAAAATATGATGAGAATTTTTCCTGATGAAGTTCATGTCTTAGTCTCTAGGAGAAAACCTGAACAGCTAGGTTGGTGGGTTTTGTTTTCTTTTGTTTTGTTAGTTTGGGGTTTTTTTTGGTGTGGGTTTTTTTGTTTGTTTGTTTGGTTTTTTTTTTTTCTGTTTTTTTTTTTTTTTTTTTTTTTTTTTTTTTT
>VXBC01010035.1:46238-91806 GCA_013399945.1 Ploceus nigricollis | reverse complement strand
GGGCTAGGCTTGTCTGGGCATTTGGTTCACATATGTCTCATAAACAGCCCCACCCCCACCTTCCCCCCTGTTTCCTGACATACTTTGTTGTTGCATCTTTTCAGTGGTAGTGACTGCTTTCTCAACTGATGGTCGACTTCTGAGCTGAGAATCAAGATCTACTACTTAGTTTGCCTCACTGTTCAACCATGAATAATAGCAGGAAAAAGATGCTCTTGTTTGTTTTAAAGAAACACTCTACAGGGTGTTAATATCCTTCATGTATAGGCATTTATAAGAAGACTTCCCACCCAAGTTGTCACTTTAATAAAGCATCCCTAAAAAGAGATGGGACTTAGATCCTTGTATCACTCCTCCAGCTACCATTCTGTGTTTTGGCAGGATAAAAAAAGGAGGGGTTACAAGGAGAGAAGGTTATCTCAGATAAGGAGGAAATCTTGGGTGTTACAGCTCTGTCTTGCCTTCCTGATGGAGGCAATTAGGATGTATGAGAAGCACACTGAAGTAGGATTTCAAAATGCACAAGTGTAACTTAGATTCTCCAGAGTTCTAGAAGAATTCTCAGCACAAAACCCATTCTCTGTAGTCTGAGCCATTGCTGTGGCATCCTTCTTTTTTGACAAGGGTCCAGTCATAGTGGAAGGACTTACCTGATAGTATGAGAGAGACAAGAAGGAGCAGATCTTGGCAAATGTTTGCCAAGGCATATTTGACTGTGCTGTCATGCATAAATTAATCAATTAGTAAGAGGAATTACATTGTGCCACACCTGAGAGCAACCTGCATCTGCAAGGGCCAAAATGGATTCAGCTCTCTTTTAGACTTTGCATCCATCACTTTTAAAAGAACTTAGCTTTCCCTGTGCAATAACATGGAGGGGCTTTATGCTGTCATGGATTTTTTCTTTGGTAATATAAGCTGCTCTTGAAGCCCAAGGGGCATGTTTTGACCTGTTTCTTTTATGGTGGAAAAAAGGAGCTAAGGGTGGTTCTGAGTTTTATAACCCTACTTCCAGGCAGACATCATCATTAGCATATATGAAGCTGTTTATCTAAGAAACCCTGTGCTGGCCTGGAGGGCAGAGGTTGTTTGCACTGAATAAATATCTTATTTGGGATCTCACAAAGTGTTGGGAGTAATAAAAGAAGCAGCAGCTATCAAACTGGAAGATGAGTGAAATAATTTCACCTCTGTGGAAGTATGAAGAAGGTGGCTATCCCCACCTATATGCTGCAGAAATAAAATTAAAAAGAATAAATATTTGCATTTAGAAAGTGCAGTAGTTTGACTGCCTTTGGGCGCTTTGCCTCATTCCTTAGCTGCTGTTCAGCCCTGCTCCTCAGAGGTATCCAGGCAATAAGCATTGCAAGGCAGTGCAGAAAAGGGTTGCACAGTTGTCAGTCTTCAAAGGTGAGCGTCTAGTTGAGGGAGGGAAACATGGGCAGTATTTCAATATCCTACCAGGCTCTGTTGTGCTCAGACAAGAGCACTAAAAGCTGTTCTTCACTGAGAAGATTTTCAGGCCCTTGCTTACACGTGTCATCTTTTCTCTATAACTCTGAAGAGAATTGTATTTGATCTATACAGTGCAAAGATAATATGTGAAACACAAAGTACAAACCAGTACTGAATACAAAAAAAAGAACAAAGTGAAACTCCAAATCTCTTATTAGGCAATAGCTGTTTATAACACAAGCAAACATTCCATGGTGAGCTAAAGTTTGAGGCCAGCAAATGGTCCCCCATAGGAGTGTTCAAGCCCTTTCCTTTTTTGCATGTTTTCTATTTATGACAGTGAGTGTGCATATATCCAAATTTCAACATATGATGTTTCACATTTTTGAAAGAAAAAATTTTTACCATTTCCACATCTAAGCTGTCCAGAGCAGCTGAACTTCATGAACCCCATACCAGTGACTCAGTGCCATAAAAGAGGAGAGAAAATTTCCGTGCCACTCTTCCTGATCCTAACCTGAGCATACTCCTCTGCAGTATATAATGAGATTAGAGATACTTCAAGGAATTTCTTCTAACAGTTTTCATTCCATCTGCATTTCTCAGCTTCACTTAAAGCTGAGGAGCTCCAGTGGGCCTGGGAGCATCCTTAATAAAGTTTACCCTTAGGGAAAACACTCTACTAATTAAAGTCTGTATACACTGGATGTTTACAGAGAAAAAAAAAATGTATAGAGCTTGTAATGGGAGAAGCTTTATGGGGATTTCAGGAAAAGCTGATGAATGCTTCAAATAAGTACAGGAAAAAAGCAAAAGAAAAATTATCTAGTCTTAAATTATATGTATTCTTAATGCTTTTTGAAAAATTACATTTTTAAAAAAGTTTTTTCCTTACTTTATATAAAGAGACAAGAACTAGAGTGTGGAGAGAATAGCTGTCATGGAAAAGAATTACTTATTTTTATGTGTCCCTTTTAAAATGAGGTCTTAAGTATCCTTGAATGCAAACCTACTTACAGAAAAGTAGCAATGAATTGATGTTGGTGGAATATTCATGCCTTGGAAAGAAGAAGAAATTACTTACCAGCATCTTGAACCTAAAATTTTCTCCATGGCAAAAAAGTTGTAGGAGAATAATATTGCTGGGTAAAAATGCTCCAAGAAGCGATAAACAGAAATTTGAAGTGGTCTATGTCTACGTTTGCAGTGCCTGCACTCTCTTTGGAGGATAGCACACACAGCAGTGGATAGAAAACAATGCTCTGTGTCACTGCAGGCAGATAGTTGGCCACAGGCAAAATAGAGAAACGAAATCTGAATTAAGATTTCTTAGTCCTTCAGTTCATTAATTCATATTGCAAAATAAATGGTGGGGAAGGATGAGAGCTGGTTGTGGTGATGACTGCTGTAACTCTAATTAGAGCAGTAGGCATGACACATGTGAGGTCATATGGGGAGCTTGCAAGGAAAAAAAGCATTAAAATTCAAAGGTAAAGTTTTAAAGATATTGAAAGGTAAATAGGTTTTAGCATGCCTCAGCTCACAAGTATTGTAATCTATTTTTGCTAGCTAAGGCTTCCTTTGCCTTCCTGATAGTAATCCAAAGAATGAAAGTAGAGCAGCACAAAGTTCACTTGGCTTGTTTGGTTGAATAGACCTGGTCCTGAATCCTCAAATATTTCTTTCTTTCAGTCAGTGGGCCAAATATAGACATGGGAGATGACTCTGGAAATATTTTTTGAGTGTAGAGGTCAGTATCAGTAGCTCCAGCAGCAGACAAGATACCAGTGACAAGGTAGGGTCTCTTGCTGTTAATATGTCCCATTTACCATTAGAAATTTTCCATTTTCATTCCACTTAGAAGAGATTTCCTTAGCAAGGATGGTATGCATTACTCCTGCTTGTCTTGATAGCTTGAAACTGTGTTCCTTCTCCGGCAATGAGATGCCAGAGACTCAGGGGGTGTTGCCATGCAGTATAATTGCCTTTCTAAAAGGTGATGTGTGTGGGGGGAAGTTTAAAGAGTAGTTCACAGGGATTTAACTGAATGGTTCCCACCGATGTTAGTTTACCCCCTGTGAGTCTGACAGGGTAGATTAAGCCACATTGGGGAAAATAACATTCATGCTCAGTCAATCACAAAAGATCACTGCTATTGTGTCACTCTGAGAGGAGACAGTAGGTATTAGCCATCGCTGTGGCAGTTCTCTCGATTTGAAGCTCGTTAAGTCAATTTTATATTCATTGAAGGAGTGCTTGTAGTAATAAGCAACTAAGCTGATGCTCTGTGATCCTATAGCTAGGGCTGATAGAGGTACTAAACAACATATCTTTAGCTTAGTGCTGTGAGAGGGTCAGTTTTTTTCTTCCTGGAATTTATTTGTTAATAAAAATAATCCAGTTTAATCAGTTTAGAGCAATGTCCTGCTGTGTTCAGGAACACCATGTTTTGGGCTGGATCAAGCAATCCTTTCTTCTGGAGAGCTCCAGACATCTTTTTTCAAGTCCCTGAGATGGTTAGTCCCTCTCCCTTATTTGTGTAGAGGATGGTGGATCTCTGATTTGTTCTTCCTGTCTACCTGACTCATCCTTCCAGACTTACTTTTTTTTTAGTGCTTGCTGTTTTCTTCTCTTATGCTGTCAGATACTAGGGAGTTAAAATGGTTTGAATTCACCACAGTCTCTCTTGCTAGTGAGGGAGGGGGAAAATAAATGTTCTGTTTCTTTACTTGAGATATGTCACAGAGGTTGCAGAAAAATGCAGTAAGTGACAGCATCTTTCGTTTTATGCTGTCATTTTTCTGAAATAAGAAAATTTCAAGTACTTATTAGTTAGGAACACTGACTCATTACCAACAGAAACAAACAATTCCAAATGTCTGAATAAAAAGAAAAAAAAAATCCCACAATGCAGCTGCTGCTGTCAAGCTGCAGAAAATAACCTGCTCATAATCTGTCTGTACAGCCTGACTTCCTGAAGGGCAATACAGACAGTATCTTTACAGCCAGTGTGGACTGTGCTTTTCTTCTTATTGTACAACTTAAAAAAACACATGAAATATGTTAAAGAAGTATAATAACACTTAGAATTTATATATGTCCAGAAATTCATGCACTGTTGCCTCTCTGTAGCTTATTATGTTGTGGCTAAATACTGCAAAACATTCCCATGTATAGTTTAGTAAGTAAATGAAGAGTCAGTAATGCTGACTTGATTTTCTTTTCTGGATAACTAGAAAGAATTAATTTTGCACTTAGAACCACTGTATCTAAAATACTAACAAATTGTTTCCATCCCAGAAGTAGTTTGAGGTCTATCATTTATATAAATGCATCTTTTTCTGTGTGTGTGTGTGTGTGTGTGTTCTCTGAAATAGCTGTGTTCAGGTTAGGATTCCTTGTTTCTTGAGTGGACTCTGGTTGCCATTTTTCAATAATTATTGCCTGAAAGCATTCATCATAAGCAATTTTCTGTGAGTAGTTGATATGTGAACAGCCAAAGTTTATAATTGTGTTGCTCAATTCTAGCTGGTCAGAAACCCACATGATATAATTTCTATTTCTGGACTGGATGACCATGTGTGCTCTTCCAGGGTGAGTATTTGCATGGGTGGATTGAAAATCCTATTTCTGTGTATACTTGAAATGTACTTCTGCATTTGTGCCAGAAAACAGGATTGCTGAGAAGGTGAATACAATAGGAAATTAATTTAAAAATTGAGTGAAGCTCTTTGCCTTGGTCTAGAACTGACATTGCAAAATGAATCTTAAGAGAACAATAATAACTATAAATCTGTTTACTTTTGAGTGGCGGTGAACTGTTCTGAAGTAGATGCTTGTCAGTGTATTTTTCCTGACCTTCCTTTTTCTTTTCATGGGATCAGTTAGATTTCTACAAGTTTGTTCTTTGCTCTTGATTTTTAAGAATTTTAAAAGCATTCTTGGCTGCATCAGTTGATATGTTCTCATATGTTGCTTCTGACTTCTTCTGACACTTGCTCGTAGACTAGGAAGATCAGATGGATGCAGAAAATCATAATGTACTTGCAAAAATGATGCCCTTCCTTAACTGATCTCAATGTTTTATACACTAGAGGTTTTATCTTTAGCAATTTTTGTTAACACTTCTGTGAATTTAAATTAGAGCTCTTAATAAACAGTTTCTGTTGCATTTTCCAAACCATCCTTCACTGATTTGAAAATCAATAAATCATATCTAAAAAATCTGACATGCTAATAAATGAGTATTTGCTCAAACTACTGTTTAAAGCCAAGGAAATTTTATATTCAGCCCAGGAATGGTTATTTAAATGTTGGTTAGTTAGCAGGTCATATTCTTTAGAATGGCACTATTCATTTCAACAGGTCTATTGATTTCATACCTATGCAGTCTGAATTGATAGTAAGTTCCCAAGCCAGCTGGTTTCAACTGATCCAGAAACTTGTTTTGACAAAAATATTGTGAAAATTATGGACAGTTAGTATGCATTAACTCTTGCTTCAATGTCAAGTTTTGTTTCACTCCAAAAACCCAGTCAGATATGAACATTCAGACTAAGGGATCAAATGAAAATTATACTTTTGACCTAAATAATATGTTTGACATGCAGTGCATGATGCTGAGCAGAAGGTGAACTCATAGTTCTATTGAATGCTTTTTATTTGAATATTGAACTGGAAATCTTTTGGTTTTCATACACTTCTGTATGAAAACCAAAAAACATCCTTTATTCTCTTCACAGCACTTGAACTTCTTAGTTTTTACTGCAACAAAGCAATTCAGAGCAACTGGCTTTTCCTCTCAATTTTCCCATTTTCTTTTCCACTCCCGTTTTGGATTTCATACAAAAATGGTCTGTCCCATACACTCTAGGGAGAGAGTAGAGCTCTTGCATAAGAGATATGGATTTTTTTAAATGTTTCACAGGAATATGATGGAATAGTCAGGAGGAGAATCTTGAAAACCACAGGCAAGTAAAGTGTTAAGTGAGCCAAAAACCTGGTGTGTGTACCTGGCTCAGAAGACTAGGCAGCATGAAGTATAAATTGCAGTGTAAGTGAAAGATACAGATTTTCAGTGATCCTCTGAAGGCAAATCAGTCCAACGATCCGTAGTTTGTGAGCCATTCTGTGGTTTTTCCTTTCCTTTTATGTATCTGCTTAGTGCTGTCCATACTTATTTCTGTGGCACCGGTAAACCTCCACAAGCTGCTGGGCTTGGATTCTCTATTTCCAGATATCTGTGAATTGGATACTTTGAGGCTTTCTCTGCTCTGAGTAAATTGAATCTTTCTTGATTGTGTCTGATAGCCTTCCAAGGAACAGGCAGGATGTTACCCTTCATAACAAAGGGATTTCTTAGCCCACTGCTGCTAATATCCTTGCTCTTATTCCTGGCTTCCTTATACACCAACCCAGACATGCACACTTTTTACCTTGGTATTTTGGCTCTCTGAGTACCTATGGCAGTGGAAAAAGACTTAGCTTCTGACTAGATATGTGCTTTGAAATCACATAGCTTTTCTCTATCTGCTTCTTCTGCAGCATTCTCAGCTCAATCCTGCAGCATTGGAACCCTCATACTGGAATTTAAGATAGTTGTCAATTTTCTTGATCATTATAGCTTTATTCACTACCTCTATTCATTTGCCATTGAACTCAATAGCATTGCATATGTTGTCAAAACTGAAATTAAAGCACAATGAATCAGGCTTTGTATATATCACTGATCTGTTCTTAGATCATATAACAATTGAGCCACACATAGAAACACCGGAGGAGACGTCAGTCATACGGTGGAATTTGAAAGTAGTGATCAATAATTTATACCAGCGATCACTTGGGCCTTATCTAATAACCCACTCTGTACTTTTCACAATCTAATTTCATTTGGTGTTAGTGATCGCTGCTTTTCTACTTATAGTGATCTGATTAGACCTTGAAATATTTCCGTTTTTCAAGATATAGCACATCTTCTGTGACTCTGTGTAACATATATTCAGGAAGAATTTGATTAGACTGGGCAATTACTTGTGATTCATGACTAGTTTAAGATACTGAAGCAGGCAGGAAGGCGCCAGTACAATTTTAAGCCATCCAGGGCACCAGTTAAAGAGCCTTTCTACGTCCTTGATACATAATGAACATTTTAGGTACTTTCAGAATCACATCAGATTTGCTGGTTGCAAAAACAAAACACAAACCAAGCTTCCAAGAGCCCTTGCATGTCTTGTTGGGTTTTTTTTGTTTGTTTGTTTTTGTTTGGGTTTTTTGGTTGGTTTTTTTTGGTTGTTGTTTTTTAGTTTTTTAAATATTCTTGTCAGAATTCTAATAGGAAAGAGAAACATACACAGGTTATTGTACCAGAAGGGACTACTACAAGATTATTTTGAGGGGCAGGGCTAGGACAAGTTTATGTGTTTGAGCTATGGATACAGCAGAAACTAGCACTGACATGGACAGATATCACCTGTGTTTTTATAGATCAGATAGTTTAACAATGGTATTTGTTACCAGCATAGCTAAACATATATAGGTATTTACATATGTACATATTAATATATTTTTGTGTATTCTGATGTGTATTTATATAAATGTGTACACTTACAGACATATATGGGTATGAATTTTTATTCCTATTCCTCTACATACCTATATGACATATACATACACAAGGCAAGAGGTGGCAAGAGCCAAACCAGGCCAAACTGGACTATGGCTAGTGCAGGATCAACCAGAAGCAGCAGCCAGCATGAACTGTGCCCAGTCTATGATCTCTGGCTACGGAAACAGCCCTTGGTTTGCAATTAAGACCAGAGAGGGTAGAGGCTTGTACAGGCAGACACGTCCAAAAGGCACTGTGCTCACACAAGAACTGCTCCCAAATGGCAATTTTGATCTCTTCAGGTTTAATATAGGCCATCCCTAAAGTTAAGGTTCAAGCCATGATAGCCAAAGTGTAAACGTTAGAGCTGGAAAGAGCCAGCATAAAATATGAAGGCAGATAGCTAGGTTTAGCCCAGAGACTAGCAGGGATGATAAGTTCATGCCACTAGTAGTTATCTCTGGATTCAACAGGGTCAACATATCTGGACATGTTTACCATCTTTTCAGTTTTATCATAGGAATCAATTTGTGTTTTGCACAGTTACAGGAATTCAACCTTAGAATGGGTTTGGTAAGGAAATATCAGCCCACCTGCTTTACTTTCAGGCTTCTGCCCAAAGGTGTAAAATAGACAGCGTAAATAAAGTACTGGCACTAATGTGACCCATGATGACCCTAACCCTTTACTTTAAAACAAGATGGAATGTCACTTTAATGAACCTTCATCTCAGACCTTTTCTTCTTGTCTTTGTATTTATTGATTAGGTTGGAGTGGAATTTGCTATACAGAATTATGAAGTAAACTCACCTTACATAACTACTGAAAGCAAACTTTCTCACATGCCCTGATCAGTTTGTCTATGTCTTCTACAGCACTTTCACACTTTAGCTTGCTTTTTCCCTGGAGTGATGCTTCATATTCAGCTTCATTAATTTTGGAGGACCACCAGAGTGGACCGAGACATAGAATAAACCCTACTCCTGTTCATTTCAAACCCTCCCTACTGTTCATTTCTTGGGATGGGTAAGAAGTAGTTAACTGAAATTCATGAAAGTGTATTTCTTAGTAGATTCATATACCTGTCTAAATGTTAATTTAATTCTGATTCCACAATTTTCATAAAGGGTCTCTGCTTTAAAAAAGTACATTTCAAAATTAAAGCTTATACTAAAATTCATTGTTGTCATATCTAAGGTGGCTCAGCATGAAGATAAAGAACCCCTGTAGTGTTTCAAAATTTCCTGACTTAATGTTCAAAATTTAATTTTTTCTGTCTCCGACTTTTCCCATGTGAATTCAATGAAAAAAAAAAGTTATTTATTTATTATGCCTCATCAGCTTTTTTTGTTGTTGTTGTTGTACACGAGCAGGGACTTTTTAGTATTCCACTCATGTTTGCAGAATTCAGTAAGAAGTGAATACCTTGATGAAAGTAATATACTATGTTCTTATTGCATTTGTTTGGTCTCTTTTACTGAAGCAGTGTTTATAGTTTAGCTGGCGTTGATGATGTCCATAGGATGCAGACAGTGTTGTATGGCCAGAGGGAATGTTATCTATCACAGGTTATCTGCCATGGGTTACCTATTTCATCCTACCATGCTATTTTGTCTTTTTGAAGTATTTCCAGAATTGTTCTGTCCTGACTACAGTTATACCTGTGGAAATTCTTTCAAAAATCTTTCACTTTGCCCTGGGTTTGATTAACATCTTACCCTTTACTCCAAGTTTAACTAACTCAACCTGCATTAAAACCTATAAGCATTATGGAGTGGAGTTCATATATCATTAAATGATGCCTTTTACTTCTGCCTTGGTCACTTAAGGCCTTTAATTAGTGCAGAAATATGTACAAAAGCAATGTATAAAGTACACATTTTTTTCTGATATTATTAATTAAGCTTTTTCTATAAGGTAGGACCTCTTGTTTATGCTTAATTAAAATGGAGCAACTAATATTGCAAAAGGACAGAATTTCCTGCATTAGTTATCTAGGTTTTCACAAAACCCACACAAAGATATTAATTAGATCCTACATTTGTTGAAATCAGGTCAGCAGTGATCCAGAGATCGTCTTCTAAATCAATGCTTCATCTAGAAAACAGACAAGCAAACAAAGAAAAACTTTAGAGAAAAGTGTAAGAACAGTTACCAACAAAATAATTGTAAATGAGCTACAATGGACACACCCATTTGTACTATGGTTTAGCTGCTTTTTATTGCACTAATAAAGATTTGGAAAAGGTCTCTAATCTGTTGTGCTACAGACACACCCAAAAGCTTTGCAACTTAAACAACCAAGAAAAATCTGTAAGTAAGGAAGCATGGGGGTAGACAAGCTGGGTTGCCTGAGGGTGAATGATAGGTCCCGTAATGGACACTGGTTATCCCATTCTAGTGCCCCTCTGGAGTTCAGAGCCTGATAGCTCTTTCATCCCTCACACTCCTTTAAAGTAAAGAAGATTGAGAGGTGACTTGATTATAACGTAGATGGAGTAACTTCACAGGGAGAAAACACTGGCTACTGAAATGTTCTTTAATCTAGAAGACAAAGGCGTTACAAGGTATAAGAGCTGGAAGCTGAGATCAGACAATCGCAAAGGAGAAATAAAACAAGCATCTAGACAGAGAAGGTGATTAAGCAGTGCAGGAAAGATATATCAGAAGATTTCACAACTTTCCTATCAATTAAAAATTTCTGTAGCATTTTCAGATGAAATGAGAAACAAAATTTTAAAAGAAAATCTTTATCTGGAAAAAAATGTGTGTTTTTTGTTGAAAGCAGAATCTTTCATCCATAAAATTTTTGTTTTGGTTGCAGGTGTTTGAATTTTCTTTCACCAACTGTTATATTCAGATTAAAGAAAGACAGTATTGCAACTGCACTATGTATTTTATTTATTAGTATAGAAGATGGTCTCCTGAGTAATGAAATTAAGTCAGAAACCATGATTCAGAACAAAACTCTCAAAAAGCCATAAGCTTCTCGCATTTTGGCTAGAAACTACAAAAGTTACTCATATAGCTCAAAGTCTCAGAAAAAAAACCAAAACCAAAACCAAAACAAAACCAAAAAAGACAAAATAATATTTAAAATTATATGAAAATGTTGAATGCATTAATGGCTTGTTAAACACTTGAAAGGAAAAGAAACCTGGGTTCCAGGTAAAAGAAATTATGAGATGTTTGAAAATATTTGAACTTAGTTTTTCTTTGGCATTTTTATGAGGTTTATCTTTTTTAAAGAAAAATTACCAAATACCACATTTTCAAATAATGGAAGAAACTCAGAATCCTGTTAGAAAACATCTGAATTACTGTAAACTTACAAAAAGAGATAAGTCTGCTTTTCCATGTCTTTCCACTGTGGTTTAAAATTTTTGTTCTCCCTTCAAAAATAGCAGCTTTGATCCTTCTGAGGAAGTTTTCACCTTCTGAACTCTAAGACTGGCTACATCTTAAATACCACTAATGGAGGGTTTGCAGCACTGGATGGGCATAAGTCTTGCTTGTTCTATTTTAACATTTATATTTTGCACTGGATTCCATTCTATAGAAGATAGTCCAGAAAAAGCCTGAAATGCTCCAATGAACTGCTGTTATAAAAAGAAACCACTGGTCCTTGTTTTGACTACCTCAGTGGCTCAGATAGGAATCATCCTATGGCAGTGTCCCAAATGAAAGGGTGCACCCAATCCCAAGCTGTTAAAAGGCTGTCAGCTGCATTATTTGTTTGTGCATTGCTGGGGGAGGATGAGCAGCTGGAGGTGGAGGGAGGAAAACTGCTCTGTGGTGCCGCTGCTTCCATTGTTCTCCTGTTACAACCTTATCTCTGTACCCAAATAAAATGTCAAAAGCTGCAAGAGAAATGCTGAAGCAGAGTGGTCAGAGAGTGACAGCCGTCCTCGGCACAGGCAGGGGGCGAAGAGGGGAAAGGTCATATCTTACTGTAGAGAGTTCACAGTCACTACAGCTGCCCACAGCTCCCAGGCTTTGATAACAGAGTATATTTTTTCCAGCACTACTATAATTCTAGGGAAATAAATTAACAAACCTTTTCTTATATATTACCACTCTTATTAACTCTGACTGCATTTCAAAGGAAAAGAACCTGTTGTGCATGAAAAGTTGTAATTTTTGTCTTGCACCTGAAGGTCTGGCCCTCTGCTGTCAGGTAGTAATTTAGATTGCAGACCCTACCACTTGCATAGTCCTAACTGTCCACCTTCTCTTCCTGGAGCCATTTGTTTGCTCTCTTGGGAAAGGAAGGCCCCTGTGAGCAGCTCATTGCTTCCAGGATACCATCTCTAGCTCAAACTAGCTGTGGGAAGGGGGTATTAGAATGGAAATGTAGGAGACGGCAGGTGAAGTATTTTGAAAATTTGCAGCCATCTCTTTCTCCCTATTAAGAAAAGAGTCATAAAGCATTTTTCTGTCCTTCCCTGATGGACTTAGCTGCCCACTTGAATCAATATTATAGAAATCATTTTCAGTCTCAGCCTACAACAATTCCAGTTTCTCAGTCAAAATATAGCAATTTCTGCACTCATAGAAAAAATGACTATAGTTTATTGTCTAGTAAATTGCTTGCCAAAGTTGTGTGGAATAAAAGGTAAAGTAGGAATAACTTTCTGATCTCTGTGCATTGCCTGTGACCACAAGTTTTCTGTCTGTGACCAGAACTCATAGGTGTTAATAACACATGAATAAAAAGGCATAATTATCAGATATGATTGAAACAAATGGAAGAGACATTTACCATGTGTTTTTTATCTGGAAGAGAAGAGGAAGAGAAAGAGGGAGAGATTGCAAGGTTATGAATTTTAACATGGTTCATGCAACCTACTTGTAGCACAGCCTTTCCGCTGGATGACCAAGTCTTTCTCTCCTTTTTATCTCATTGTAGAGCCATAATCATACAGCATTTTTGCTACTTAGGTTTGTTTTCTAATGTAGTCAGGAAAGTCATACAATGACAGCTCATACTTTCGGTTTCATCAGGAATCAATGAGAATTCCTTATGCTGGGAAATGCTGACTGACACACTATAAATACCGAACAGTGTGAAGTGTTGTGGCCACCACATACATTTGCTTCTGTAGTTCTTGAATCCAAGGGGTCTCAGTCTCTGGCCAGATGGGATTAGCATCATGAGGGGCATGTGAAGCCATGTTCTATATTTTTTCAGACTAAATGGGTACAAGAATTTGAAGATTATAAAGCAAGATTATAAAAGGGTTAAAATGGGGCTTATGGGGCTTTTGCTAGGATTGCTGGCATTTGTTGATTTTCTAACACTTCTGAAATTTTAGCAATGATGTTAGACACTGAAGAGATTCCTACAGAGGAAAGATGAACACATTAATATCCCAATCAATTTGTCTTCCAAACATTAAAAAAAAGAAAAGCTAGAGAAAAAACTAAGGAGTGGGCAGAGCACAATGCCTTGCACAAATGGGTAGCACTGCCACTCATTCCTTTTCACATATGACTGAGGTTTCTTTTCAGACACATAAGTGCAGACCACAGCCAGCTGTGGCTTGCTCTTTTGGGTTGTCTCCTCTTGCCTTATTTGCCGGTTTTCTGTATTAAATAAGCCATGTTTTCTGTATTCTATAAACCATTAGCAAGACAAATATTTCTCATAATCTTCTTCACTATCTCCAAGGGCTTGTTACCTTCAAGGTATTACGTGAGAGGTTCGTAGTCAACACTTCACTGACTTCTTGAGGTGTTTGCATCTTTCGCCAAGACTCAGTGGATTGATGTTTATTTCTCTAAATATCCTCATTGCTTCTTCCACATAAGATCTTTATGTGCCTATTTCTCAGTTCTTGGGGGGACTAAAGAGGTGACTTTTAACATATGCTGTCCAACACAGTGTTGAGGAGTCACAGCACTTACATCTTTTTGGCTGGCTCATTCAGAATCTTATAGATGCACCAAAATGACACTGTGATTTGTCTTTTTATCTCACATTTATGTATTATATAGCCGTACACTGAAATACAGGTTCTAAAAAATGCATTAAGTGCTCAACAAGGCGATTATGCATGGCTAATTCATTGCTGGTAGAGTAAACTTTGGTTATAGCATTTTTTAGTATAGTGTTATTAAGTGTGCAGTCAGATATACCATACCTGGATTTCAAAAGCAAACATTAAAATTATCAGCCTGTGGGATTAATGCTGAGATATTCTATGCTGTGTTCCATTTTTATTAATGGCAACTGTCATATAATTTGCAGTGAAACTCTTGCATAATTATGCTTTACCATGAAGTGCATCTTCTTCCAGAGTAAGTTCTGCAATGATTTTCCATAAGATCTCTGCGCTACTGATGATTTTTTGATAGGGTTATCTCCATTTTCATACATTAACTAAATTATGGCAGAGGAATTTCTCTCCCTGCAACATCTTAAAGAGAAAAGAATGGTATTTTTTGTTTTGATGTTCTCAAGAAATGCCTCTCTTGTGTTTTCCTTGGGGATGGCTTCATTATAAAATGATTTCTTCTGTTCTTTCCTATTAGGAGTTTATGTCTATATTTCTCTTTTTTTTTTCATTTTCCCCTTTTTATCTCCCCCTAAGCTTTTCTCTTCTGTATTTTTTAAGCTCTACCATCTTCTGTTTCTCTCCCAGTGTAATATGAGCTCTCTCAGGTCTCTCTCCATGTGTTTTCTTAACAAAAAGTGATAAAGGAAAGAGACTGCTGGTCCAACAGATTCCTGGGAAAAACTTGTGTTTACGTTTCAAGGTCTTTGGGAAATGCTCCTGTTGTCCTTTATGTTTTACTAAGGACAACATATGATTCCAGGATCATGATGAACACTTTCTTGTGCTACTAAATTACACACAAGTAGTGATAGGATGTGCATATGAGATCTGTGCTTGAAATCTCCTTATTAAGATGGGTAAGGGAGCTCTTTTGAAAAGATGAAGGGGATACAAATATATTGCTTTTAGGGAAATGAATTACTTCCTCGCTTAATGACTACTGCAGTTCACTGCCTAGTATTCAGGTCTAGTTTGTAAACTCAAGATTAATTTGATCTGGTTATAAGGATGTGATTCAGGATGCTACAACGAGCACTTAATGGTATACCCTATGCTCTCACACCTGAATTCAGCAGAGTAGTCCAGAAGGTCTTGCATATTTATCTGTCAGAATAAAGTCTATTTGTGGGTTTATCAGACCATTTAGACACCTAAAATGGTACTACGCACCTATGTTTAGTGGTCTGAATCACTTCCTTTAGCGAGTTTTAGACTTTTCTTTTAGACAACATTGTGTAAAGACTTGCACTCAGAATCATGTGCATTATTTCTGTGCATGCAGCAATTGGTTATCAGCTAATATGACTATCAAAAGCTGAGTCAAAAATACTTCTAAGTTAAGCATTTTTAATTTTACCACTCTGCTGCAGATATTTTAGGAGTCTTTTTTGGTAAGGCAGCTGGGAAAAGCACTGGCCTCCATTGCTTTGTGGAATGGGTTCATCCTCTGTCTTGCTTAATCACTTTTCATTTTACTCTCCACTTTTTCTCTGAAAGTATTATAGTGTTTAATGCCAATGTTCCTCTTCTTAAACTGAGTTCATAGGTTCTTATGAGCATAGCCTTACTCCTCCACTCTATGCTCTCTTAATCAGTACAACTTCCTAGTCAGCTATACTTACAGATCAGTGTTGACAGCTCTGGGTCAAAGTTGGCTGGGCCGTGTCTACACAATGGAGTTTCACACAGATGGTCACACCCTTGACCAGGTGGATGAAATTGAGTTCTAAATGGCTAGACTCTGTCTGAAATAGACAGACATGACAAGCCTTTTCGAAAAGTGATTCAGCAGTGTTAGGGTGGAGACCAGCTTTTTGGAAGTTTTAAATGATGTGAGATAAATCCCAAACTTAGGGATGAAATATGGATGCCTGAGAGAAAGATAATATGGTTAACATTCCCAAATCTACCTGACAACCAGCCAGCATGGCCTGTACTGCAGGAACTCCCACTGTGTGTGGGAGATACTGTCTTACTGTTTCAGATGAAAAATGCACCAAACATGAGATGGAAGTGGCCAACAACAAAACCTTATGGAAGACTATATGAAGAAAGAGACAGGAATCAAAGTCAATCTTCCAACTTCCAGCAGAGATGTCTATTCTCAAAGTGCTTGAATTTTATGAAATTAGGAAGTTCTTTTAAACTGAAGATGTATTTACTTAATTGCATTCCCTTAACTGTATTCCCTTAAATGAAAATGTAATCCCTTAATAGCAGGGATATATGGGATTTACATATGGTGTTTACATATATTTATGTTCTCATTTTAGTTAAAACCAAATTAAAATGGGAAAAAAATATTACTGCACTGCTTCATGGCTATTGGTTACAGGAATACTGCAATTTGGCTTCTGTTCATGTATTTATTATTTATTTACTTATTCCAGAGATTTAAGCAGCCGTGGAAGATGATCATATGCTTGCAGGGCTCTGAGCTCTGTGAGCTTGCTGCTCAAGTTATTGCTTTCTGTCTTGAAGCAGTTCATTCCAGTCCTGCTCCATTTGCTCCTCTCACCCAGTTCGATACACTTGAAAGTGATAAAAATTTTGCTTAGTGCTTACACTGTTTATTGTTCTCACAGTAAAATCTCCCATTGATTCCTGTGGCCACTGGGTGAGGTCTGAAATGAATGCAAAAGGAAAAAAATGTTGAACTGATGGTTTATTCAAGAGAGAAAATTATAGATGAAGGAAGGGCAATTACCAGAATTAAGAGTCCTGACCTGTGTCCAGTCATGACTCAGGAGTGACAAAGATTATCTAAACTGGTCAGAGTTTATGCTGGATTAAGATATGTTGAAGGTGCCTGTAGTTTTCTAAAAGGAAAACCAAGCCAACATGGAAATGATTTATACAAAGAAGAAAGATTATCACAACAAGTAGCAAATGAATGAATTATTAATTTTTCAGTCCTGGGAGAAAATTATGACACTCTTTAAGAAGCAAGAATGTTTAGGAAATGAAGCAGTAAGGAAAGCTGCTCTCAAAAAACCAGCAATACTTATTTGATAAATCTGCCAAGGAAACGTGGAGCCAGCCTCCTAAATTAAGGGAGAAAGTGAATACTTTGAATGAGACTATTAATACCATTAGAATTGATTGCCTTAAGATTTGTTGTTGTGCTGCTAGATTAAAAGATAGATCAAAGTCAGTTTCGTGTGAGAGCCCCTCCCACACCGATCAATCAGTGGCTCTACAGATGCTGCTCTCCATCCCTCCCAGCATATTCTTATTTCTCTTCCACTACTTGAGTTAGGGGATGATCACATCCTTAAGCCCTTTGTTTTTCCAGGAGTGAAATCTGGTCCACATGAGGGATGTAAAATAATCCTTGTCATGGAGTCCCGCTACACAGTACTTACACTGTACACTCTGGGTAGGTGCAAACCTACCCTCTTTGTAGCCCGAGTAGAATGGGAAAAGGATTCATGAGGGCATTACTACAGCGCTGAGCTAGTGAAAGCTGTTGAGAGGGGGGATTATTAGCGCACAATGTGTAATGCACTGACACAGGTCACTTAGGGGTTGGGGTTTTTTTCCATTGGTTATGGGCACAGGCAGAATCAATTCATTTGTGCCCACCACAAGCTCCCGTGGATGTGGAGCGTGTTGTAAACATACAGCTAATGAGTAGCTTTTTTAGATGAGGAATGTCAGATATTAGTACTGTTAGCTACAAAATCTGACTTGACTGCAATTTATATTGGTGACTACTTTTCTTGATGGCAATCTGACCTTGAACCCTTAGCATGTTCTTCTAAAACTTATCACTAGTATTGCTGACATCAATACATTTTCAGTGTATATTCAGTATTTCATCAATAAGCATTTTCAGTATCACAGGGCCTTGTGACATCACAGTATTTGTGCCTTGCTGTAAAAGCTCCTTTACCCTTTTACGTCCTGCCTGGGTTCAGTCCCTGGGCTCGTCCATGTTCAAAACTGCTCAAAAGCCATCTTGCATTATGCAGGTATGAAACCTCAAAATGTGGAGTGTGCAAAGCCATCTCCTGTGGACTCCCATGGGTAGGAGGGGGTTGCTGTGGCTGCCTCTGGGCTTGTTGTGCACTTGCTTGTTGTGTTCAGAAGAGTTACCTTTGAGAGTCTGCTTCTGCCTCCAGGATACCCCTGCTGCTTCCACTGTTGAGTACACTTAGGATAGGGGAAAGTTCACTATCTAGAGTTCAAATCTATTGCAGCATCTTGTGATGAAGTTTGAAGTACCGGTTGTGATCTTCTAATGGGCAGATTTAGCAAGCAGATTTAGCAAGTACATGCCAAGTTGCTAATGTTTTCTTTCTGTCTGTTTGTGAGAAAGTGTCAGGAAGGGTGTTTCAGAGGACCAAAGTCATTGGAGAGAATGTTTTTAGAGTACCCTTGACAAGTAACTTTGAAATTGGACTGTAGACTGCAACCCAAGGTATGACTAAACTGTACGCAGGTGTGCCTGATGGACCGCAATTTAATAAAACTTTCTCTAAATTTCAGTGGTTGCCCACAGCACTGGAGAAGTCTGTCTTAGGGTTTGAGTTGCAATAGCTTTAGTGGTACTAACATTTGATATACCCAGATGAGGCATCCATACTAATAGAAGAGAGCCAGAACCTTTTCTGATAACAGAGCCTATTCACCCTGACAGAACCAGTGGATAATTTGAGCCATGATCACATGAGACAGTGAAGCCTCTGGATCACATTTAGAGTGTCCCAGCTAAGCATCTGAGCACCCTAAAAAATTAAGGGTGTAAATCAAATGCATATGACTGTAGGGTCTCACCGAAAACTTTTAGTTCCTGGTAGTACTTTTGAGGTTGGTGATACAAACAGTATGGATTCATACAGATAATGATATGAAGTTGTTTATTTTTCATTAAAGTATTCCCCCAAAATGTCATCCATTCTCATGGGCTTATTTTGCTTCTTCCCCTTCCAGTCTCGTTACTCATTGCACTACACAATCCTCTGAACTAATCCTGACTTAATAAAGAAAATACAGGGTCAGTACTCACTGAATTGCTTCGTAATGCATCCCATTTACCTTAAAAGCAAAACAAAGGATTACATCCTTCAGAAATATTGAGCTGAATGAATGAGCATATATGTGTAACAGCCACAATTCTGCAGGAGCTATTGTAATATTTTTTTTTCAGTAAGAAAGTTTAGAAGCAGGAATGTCTTCTTCCTAATGTTAATTTGATTTCACTGTTTGGACGTAGAAGGTGTCTGTAGCACCATATTCTGGGAGTGTTTCAAGAACTGTGTGTGCAAGTCTAATCAATATGGTGCTAAAATGCTGACAGAAGTCAAACTAGGTTTTCTAGTCTAGGTGTGAATCTTCCCCTAAAACATCCTTAGTGTAGACAAGGTGTGAAGTGCAAGGTGCAGCCAGAGCATGGTAACAGCCACCTTCAAGTTTTATATATTTACTCATTTCTAGAATACATACTTGAAAGCGAATTGGCCTATTTACAGGAGGAAGAGTTCTTCTGAAAATCCTCTGGGAACTGCCTGCAGCAAATGTGATAAAGTTACATATATTTCTCAAAAATAAGAGGAAGAAAATGTGTCCCCTCAAGATGTTAACTATAAAGGACACACTTTCCTCATCTTGCACTGTAATTATTCTGTCTGCATTATATCTTCTATGGAGATTATGGCAACAAAGAAAAAAAATCTGCATTTCAGAAGGACATAGTGACCAGCAGTAAGAATGGGAATACAGTGCTGCTATTTTCTTTTCCTTTAATGTTAACAACCACTCATCCTTATCCACCAAATGAGGTAATACACAGAAATAAGTAAGAAAAAAAATTGAAAGACATACCTACATCTCTGTTTGGCAGAATCATCTAATTAAATGAATCCTAAGTATTCCTTGTTGTAAATCTTATGGCGAAGGACACATATTTTCAAAGTACTGTTCTTAAAATTTTATCCCAGAAAAGTTAAACATTGGTTATAAATAGACTACTCTGTGACAGAAAGCAAATATATGTACATCTTAAAAGAAACCTTTCTAGTTAGGTAGCAGTTAAAAAGCTCTACTTACCAAAAGGTTTGTATGGCATAAAGTATTGAAGGTTTATTCTTTTATGTGTTCAGATAGTGCTGTTCTCTTGGTAGTTTATTATGTTATTTGGCTCATTGATTTATCTTTCATTGATTTGTATGAATCTAGATTTCCCGAGAATGTACTCTGTCTTATGAGTTTTTTAGGAAGGTATTAAAATGATGAAAGCTGTTGACTTGATAGCCTTGGGAACTGAAGACATCTACTGATGCTCTGTTGTTTAAGGGAATCTGATGTAAATTTCCCCTCACTAATCCATTAATTTGTCAGAAGTCTTGCTGGGAGGGAGATTTTCTGGGATGATATTTCATCTTCTAAGTTTGTTACATACATGAATCTGAAACTGTCATGAAGTACTAATGATGACTGGATGTATGATACATGATAAAAGAATTCAAGCATCACTGGCCCTGGACACACATCAGATTAAAAGATTCCTTTAAGAATATTTTTATGGACTCTAGTCATGAATTAGAGAAAGACATTACACTGCTTTCAGAATATAATCTATTTCTTTCTTGTGTAGTGTTCCACTGTCGATTCGTCGAGAGGTGCAAGGCTTGGTAGTCTAGTATTATTCCCCTGAGACACCTAGTCTCTGCATCTGTGAACCTCTCTAGAGCAATTCCATGGTCTGTAGCAAAACACTTATCAGGGGAATAAAGCTGATTATCTGCAGATATTCTTGCTCTGGAAATTAAATATAAAATTGTGTAGTTTTTTCTTTCTTTACAGAAACACTGCTATGTAAAACCACTGTTTGTTTTCTGTGACCGTATTATGAATTTTGTTCAGTAGTACATTTTACTCTTTACATTGGTAAACACATTTCTTACAAGTAAAGTGGGAGAGTCCTGTCTCTGATAAACTGAACTTTTGCCATATTTCCTCAGGGAAATATTTGCTCACACTGCAGGAAAAACCTCCATTTTTACAGTAAAATGAGTCTGCAGACCCAAATGACTGAGACGACAATTAGCCTTAAAAAATTGTGATAAAAAATAGGATTCTTCTCAAAATTAATAATGTGTCTGCATGTATTTAAAATGTAATATCTAAAGGTTGCTTTTTTTTGCTATTGTTGATTTTTGTTGTTGTCGTTGGTTTTTTGTGGGTTTTTTTGGTGGTTTTTTTATGTGAGTTTTTTTTGTTTGTTTGTTTTTTCCTAAATAAATCAAACTAGCAATTAACATTATGACCTAAATATCCAGGTATAACTTGGATTACTTGTCTCCTATATGACTTAATGTATGAGGTGTTGCTTTGTCTCTTCTTAGGGTAGACCATTACTTAAAGAGTGAGAGGATCTTGAGGTCTAATTGACTCCTGAATTTCAGAATTTAAAGAGCTCAAGCTTTTGACAGTCTGACTTTTGTAAGGTACTCCAGGTCGAGTTCCTAAGACCACAGTGCCTTTTGAAATTTTTATTCAAAGAGTTTTGAAAAGGTTAAGAGCCTTATTATTATGGAAACACAAATATACTAAAAAAACCCTTCAAAAATAAGCCTTGGTGACTTCCAAAAGAAATCAATCCTTAAGAAACTATACCTGAGAGTCTTGATTCAAATGATAGCTAGAAAATGAGTACTAACAACATTATCAGCTTTTCATTTTCTGCTTTGCTATGATTTCACTTAGTTAACAAAGGATGTTCATAAACTATGATTTATTTTTCACTGTGCATCCTTTTTTATAATGAGGTTTTATCTCGTGACTCCTTCCTTCTTTGCTTCCACTACACAATTTGAATCTGTATGCTGCATATCATTTTATGTAATTAGACTATATTTAGATACCCCTCTGTGATGTAAGGTTCTGAGACATATGCCTTTTCCTGGAAAAAATACTTTGTTGCAGCTTTTGTGAACTTCATTTGGACCTATCTGTGAGCAGAACCTAAATCTATCATACGATTTGCAGCACCATTCTGTTCAATTTTAAATTATCTCGGTGGTTGAGAGTCCCTGAATGTATTTTAACTAGACAGACATAAACAGCTTTCTCAAGCTGACCTCCAGATGTCCTTTCCTTTACAGCCCTGACCCAGTTCCATAGGTGAACAGTACAAGCTCTGTGCAGTCTGTTACCATCAGACGCAGCAGTGAAGTGGCATTCCCCCTTCCCAGGGCTGATGCCTGTCATGCTTCATCAGTGCTGACAAGCAATTATTACTCTTTGTTTCTTTTATACTATATATTGGCAAAACAATCATTCCAAGGAATTGTAGAGGTAGAAACCATTATCTTTGCACTATAGTGGTAACAGAGCTTTTAGGCTTACTGAAAATATCCATTAGCTTTTGCTTTCTTATCTACAAATGCTTTCTATTTTGCTCTCTGCTATCCCAGCAGTTGAATCACCAACTTTTGCTGCATTAAGAATGGAACACTCTATTGTTTAATTTGGTGATTTTAATTTTCTGCTGGCTTTTGTTCAGGACAGAAGACATTCTTCATTAGTTTTGAGTCCCACTATATTAAATATAATTTGAATATCAGTTTTTGCCTCATTGACTTGGAAGATTTTGTTTTTCTCTTAGCAGTTGTGACAGGATATGACATTCCTGTGCCAATTTAGAAACAAAAAGAAAAAAAACCCTAGAAAATAAGACAAAATAGACTGAGCCAGTTTTAGTTTCTGAGCTGGGAGGGAGCTTTTTGAGCTTTACTCTCCTTGGTTGTCATATCTGTATGACTCACATAAATCATTGTTTTCAAGTACTCTTAATAGCCTTCAAGAGCTTAAGCAGGATGCAGTCATGGAGAACACAGAGTTTTTTGCAGGTCTCTGAGTTACCTGCGCAGCACAGTTACGGTCTCCCACCTGAATTAGAAGCTAGACACAAATTATCAAAGGTTTCATCTCCAGCAGGAATTGTCTTTGGTTGGAGACACACAGTTGCAGAAAAACAAATTACCAGTGCAGGGAAAAGAAACAAATCAGAACAGATCTCTCAGATCCATAGAATTTACTTCTCCTCAGCTCTCCAGAGAAGTCCAGTGTGGTTCTGGCTATGAATTTTCATTTTCTCAAAAAACCTACATGATTGAAACCCCTTACACCATTCCCACAAGTTCCCTCTACCCACTTGCTCCTGTCTCTTAAACGTCCCTCAAGTTTCCTCTGCTGCCATGCAAAGGTCATCTGGTAGTATGTTTTGTTCAGAGAGTTTATGTTCAAAGCCTCTTTCAGGCTGTCATTTTTTGGAAAACATTGGGTAAACTTAACTGGAAGGTTCTCCTTCAATCTCTCCCTGTGATGAATTATTATATCTAATGAAGATGGAAAAAGGGAAAGGTACGTGCACAATTCCTGATTTTAAAGAACCCACTATGTACTACAGCATTGTAAGAGTTACATCTTGGTCACTGTGCCTAATGTTCAATCCAAATTTTAATCAAATTCCCTAGGTGTTACTTAGGATGAGGTTTTCGTCTTGAATTTACTAAAGCTGCCAGAAGTATTCAACCCATATCAGACTGAAAAATTGCTTTTCCATACCTCATTTTTGACATGGTGTATGAATGGTTTATATAAAAGTAGTTATGGTCACCAATTGTTACAGTTTTAAAGGGTTTATTTTCTTTTATCTCAACTTCTGTTTCTTTTCTTCTGATACAGAAGGAAGGTTTTATAATCCTATTAGCTTTTGTACTGGCATTTGACACTTTGTCTTTGACATTGTCAATGAATGAGGAGAGGGTCTGTCCAATATATAGCTCAAGTTTATCCCCAAAACTAAAAGATAAGTTGTGCTTTCTTTTTTTTTCTTTTTCTAGTGGGTTTCTACCATCATGTTGTCTGACAGTAGAGGTATGAGAAGACTTAGGACCCTTCTGCCACATACAGAGAGTTGAATTGCTGCAGGAAGAATGGACTAGCTTGTCACTGCTTTCTAAATATAAATTATTCTGTCCCATCATTCCAATCCTTCTCTGTTTGACCACTGTCTGCCCCCCACTCCTCTTCCTAAGGTACTTTTATATCCACATTCAATCCCATTCTCAGCCTGACTCAACTATAATTTCTCAGTAGCACATAATACTAATAAGCTATTTTATTTCTTCTGACTTGGGACAGACAGCTCTGCTTCAGAAATACCTACTATATTTAGGTCTATTTCAGTTGCTATTTTCTTCTAGTTACTTTTAGACAGAAGCACAGGAGACAGCTCAGCTGATTGGACCGTTCCTACTGTCATCCCCTTGTGTAATCCTGAAGGAAGGCCACTGCCTGTCAAAGCTTTCTCCCAGGTGTCCCTTTTCTGGATCACAAAGAAGAAGCAGGGAGGCTCATTCCTAGGCACCTCTTGAAGTATCAGGCCATATGCTGAGCAGCTGCTCTAGCCTTTGACAGTCAACTGAGCACCTAGGGAAGCTACAAACCTGCTTGTCGTGACACCTTTATGTCTTCTAGCTTTTTTTTACCCGTTATCTGTCTACTTCATTTAGGTAGTAAAATCTTAGACTGCTGTATCTCAGTCATCCCACCAGTAAGCCTTTAGGCATTCATATTTTGCCACTAGTAAATATATGAATATGGTTCTTACATAAAGAAAGAAATAGCAAAGTAGTCTGACTTTGTTGTTACTGAATTCCTTTAGTGCTGTGTATATTGCATGCAAGTACCCAGCAATCTGTACCTAGAGTACAGAACTCTAAACATGTCCCTTCTTTTCTCCAAATAACTTAATGGAAGACAAGAGGAAGTGTTGGTCACAAGCAAGTTGTCAACATAGCTTCCAAATTGTATCTGAGCTCTGATGAAGCTAATCATTGGTCTTGCATGGAAATATTATTAATATATGTAAATATTAGTATTTTACAAAAAAAAAAAACCAAAACTTAAAAAGAAGACTAAAACTGTTTCCTAAAAGGAAGAACATGTAGAAAGAAGTAGCTTTACTTATAAAAAAACCACTGAAGTAAATTCTTTGTATGGAGCTTTGCTCTCATTTGTTTGAAGCTGTAAATCCAAGTCAGCAAAGAATGTGAGATCCTTTAAGTATTATATTTATAAAGATTAGAACAGTTCTTGCTTATATAACTATATATCATTCTATTTCTATATCCATCTCTCTAGCTAGCTAGCTCAATAGAAAGTAAAGTCTGTATTGTGGTAGAGAAAAATGTTTTCAGGTTCCCAGGTTTGTTTCTCTGTCTGGGTTTGTTTGAACATTTTCATGCAAAGGAAAGAAAGAAAGAAAAAAAGAATCATGGGCACGCCACTTTTTACCATCTCCTAGCTTCTCTCTTCACAGATCACATGCTTCTTTCCTTATAGGTTTTTGGTTCTGTTTAAACATCAGCCTTTATAGCACCTCCACTGCTATGTTATGTGTATCCATGCCACTAATGCAAGTACCACTTACTCAATGTGACCCACCACCCAGATACTGACTTGCTTCTAAGTCAGCAGAATACTTCTTAGCCAACAAATTTTCTCATTTTTCAAAGTGACCTTTGTTTCCATTATCCTTCAATTCTCATTCTAGAATAAGGAGGGTGAAGGGAAAACTGAGACTGCTAATAATACAAACAATGTGAGCTTATAGTGAAATAGACATATAAACAAAAAATTATTCTTGTTTGCTTACCTGTTCTGTTATTGTTGTTGGGTTTTTAAAATTAATATTCTGCTCCTAATGAATGAAGGAGGGAATACATGAGGAAAAAAACAGCTGAGATAGAGGTTTGCATATGCAAAATGGGTGGTTATTTGTGCAACTCTAACCAAAATCCACAAGCATCTGAATGCCCTTTGTGTTTTAGAAAATCTATCTCAGAAATCCTTGTTTGTCAACTTTGAGCCTTTAACCTAATTCAGTGGTCACTATGAAAGCCCTGTGAGGGGCCTAAGATGAGAAAATATGACATTCCTTCTAACTCTGGTAGCACAAGCAGGCACTGCTGTATAAATACCTTGAAATAATAATTTAATAGCAATAATAGCAGTCCATGTCAAAGTTTTCAGAAATCTTTTGTATTAGGCCCAAATCTTCTTTTCAGGCAGAGTGGGTAGGGGTCAATTAGATCAAGATGCTTCCTGCTGGCTCGTGCTGTTGTCAGTCAGATAACTATATACAGTATTTATGTTCACCTTACCACTTCTAATTATACCTTTCCTTGAAGCCATTGAATGCACACTCATTCAAGTATTCTCTCTTGATTTGTCACTGCAGAATAGACTCTGGTCCCCTACTTCATTATCCTACGTCTGATTTAGTGATCTTAGTCTTTTATGAATCTCACAGGTTAAGATAAGTGCTGCCTGGGTACTTATATGTACCTTTTTTTCCATTTTAATTTTTAACCTTTAGTAGTGCAATGAGCATGTATCAGTAAGCATCACCCTAGTCAGTATGGAAATATAAATAACACTTTGCCTTAAGATTTCATGAGCACATATCTCAGTATACTTTTAGCTGGTGGGATAAGCATGGTGAACCTCTGGCACCTTTTAGTTGCATGTTTTTCTGAGGTTCAACCATGTAATTTAGCTTGCAGCAGCCTGGGTTACAACAGTATCTATATTATTAGAATAGCTATTCTCACAGCTATATGGTTAACTGGGCAAATTAAGAAGTACTTGACCTGCGCTAACAATTTTTTTTTAGTATTACAGTCACAAAAGCCCATTTTTAAAACATGCTGTTTATTTTCCCCTCACAGATTCTGCATGGTGCCAAGTATATCAAAAGAGCAAGGATATCCAGCAGGGAATGTAAAATAAGCAGGTACACAGGCTATAAAAAATGAGAAAATACTTAATAATCTTGGCAAATTTCAAAATTTTATACACTGTAAGATACAATTTTTGTATAGACGGCTGACTTTTCCAAGCTGATTGTAATTTTTTTGTAGCTCTCCTGGTTTCAAAGTTTTCAGGTCCAGAGTGATGTATACTGAAAATCCTATGCTCCATATGTCTCAAGACATTTGTGCCTAAAATTTTAATGCATAAAACTTTTATATGGGAAGAGGTTGCATACTTATTCCATTTGCCTTAACCCAACAAATAAACTTGAGAAAAGATAATTCATATTTCAGTAGTAACATAATGAATGAATGGGCTGAATTATTCATGGTCTTTCCATCCTTTGAAACAAAATGAATTTTAGGAGGACATAACTGTTCTCAAGAAGGCAATCAGTAAAAGAACAGACCTGTCAAACAAATACTCCATGTTAAATTATTCACTCTTCTCTAACATTTAATTAACAGAAGAACACAGTTGTCCTTGCTCATGTCCAGATATTGGAAACCATTATATGTTCTCTGCCACGTCTCCTCACTCAGTTAAATACTGCAGAAAGATCTGTGTTGTGAGGCAGCTGGAGCCATCGATGTTTATTAATTCATGACTGGTGCTCAAAACACTGACCACAGAACTAAAGCCATGAATTTGAGAAGGAGCTGCTCATGTATTATAGCTGGCCCTTAATGGTTGTTTTGTTCTTGGCTCTGTGCTTCTGTTCTTTCTCTGCTGACTGATGGTGTACTTTAAAAAGAGAAACCAGCATTTAGGAACAGTCCACCTGTCTGATTGCTTTTTGGATAATCCCTGTGATACTTTGTCATTGAACAAAATAGTTGGGTGTATGGGCTGCAAATAAAGACCTTTCACTTCACACATTGCCATGTTTGGGATTTTTGGTTCCCTAGAATTTTTTTTTTCCTTTGTATATGAATCCTTATTTCTGTCAGTTTGGGTTGACATCTACAGCAAATGAATTCCATTTCATCTCAACAAAGTTTTATCCGACAGATCTAATCTAAAAAAAGTCACAGTTTGAACTTGGGACCATTTGCTTCTGAATTGCTGCAGAAATGACACATGCTCATTCTACACTGAGGAAAAAATATTTAAAAGCTTGAAAAATATTGAGCCTCAGGCTACTTGTCCTTTATGTATCTGATAGTAAAAGAAAAAGACTTTAGGGGATGGTTCTTTCAGCTTTTGCAATAGACTGACAGTTAAAAGGGAAATAAACTAGAAATAGACTAGAAATATCTGGAACCAGGCTTGTGATATGTTTCAAAGAGGTACCATATTTAGGACAGTTGTGATGAAAGTTTACAGTTATCTGGTGACAGTTCAGCTCAGCAATAAATATGACCTCTCCCTTTTATTTGCTATACATAGACTTTTTGTATTATTATTATTGTTATACAGATATTTGTGCACCTTTAAAACCACTGAAGTTCACATTTCATTTGCCAAATAATAATGATTGTCTTAAGCTTATTTCATTATTTTTTTCAAAAACATATACATGACTATTACACATTAAAAATTACAGATAAAACTTCAATGTTTTACAAATGCATTGTTAATACTTGTGAACAAATGCAAGTTCTGCTTTTGAATGGATGGCCTTCATTCTGTTTCCATGTGAACTGCATAAACTCTTTCCAGAAGGAACTTGGCTATTACTTCCTAACATGCTGTTAATATAGTTTGGAGGACAGATGATGAAACAGCAGATATGTTTGTTTTCATTAATAGTCATAGATTTTAAGTTCAGAATAGACTGTTCTGTTATCTGCTTGTGTTCCCAGTAGCACTGCTAAAATTTGAGTTACTGCCTGGGTTCCTCTCTTATGACTGATATCTGAGACTGAAACATTTCCGAACGTGATTAAATCAGTACAGTCTCCTTCATTTGCCTTTAGCTATATTGGTAAGGCTGGGGGCAGAAAATCTTTAACTGCAAAGACATTTGTGTTTGCATTTTCTCTGGTTTTCACCTGTACCTATTCACCACTCTTGTTTTGACATGCTAATCCTCTGCGGTGAACTGGCAATACAAGGATGCCACATTTCTTTAGAAGATGTTGTCCCCAGGCAAGTTCATCTCTGATGAAGCTGGACATGACCCATGAAATGTAAATGCTGGGCGAGTCAGACCACTTCATGAGCTCTTTGATATACCAGTCCAGAAAGAAATAAGCACTCTTGAAGTGCTGCGATGATTAATGGGCTTTTTCAGAAAGCTGGAAGTAAGGGCTTCACCGTATCTCAACATGCAAAGGTGATTATGTATAAAGAGAATATAAAAAATTCTCATCCTGTGTCCTATGCCAGATTTTTTTTTCATCTGCCTCCAACACAACTCTGTAAGATATCTAAGAGACTGGCACCGGAGTTTTGCTGCTGGTCCTTTCTGGGAAGCAGATTTTAAGTGAAATACTGGAGAGAATCTAATTAAGGTGCTTAGGAGAGCTTGTGGTAGAGAGAGGTGGATTGGTATAAGTTGGCCTGGGATTTTTAAGAGAATAATGGCTGAGCTGTAGAGGAAGCAGGAAGATAGAGAAGTATGAGAACAATCTTTTTCATGCTGCACTGAAGCTGTTTTTGTGTCCTCACTAACACTGTCATTCAGGTGCTTCTGCAGACTGGCAGAGTAGAAATGTTAACTATTTGAACCTGAGCTGGAAGCTCATCAGTTTCATATTTGTGAAGGATGAGGAATCATTGTTTGCTCTCATCTCAGGCTGAAGCAGACTTTGATTGTGCCCCTTGGTGTTCACCTGGAAATGCCAGAGCTGGGACCCAGCACCCCATCCCTAAAAGTGGGGGTGATGAAAATGTATGACCTCTCTGGACTGATCGCTACATAAGACTGTGAGCTCATGGGGACACTTTATTAGTGAGAGGTTCCTGTTTGCTGTGATCAGCACCTCTTTTGTGATGTGTGTGGGAGTTACCACACCAGCAGGACAGCCCAGGAAATGTGGTAACCCGTGGCTGAGGATTTCTGAACATCAGCTTAGATAGCTACTGCTGACGAGCTGTAACACAGTCATGTAGATGTTGAAGTGCTATATACTTTATGCACAGCTCAAGCACTGGCAAATTCCCCAGGAGAGGGATTGTATTTTAAGTGTTTCCACTCACTCTATAGGGAAGGCATTAGCATGCCCTCAAGCTAATCAATGTGGATAGCTGAGGAATTTAATGCTCACAATGTACCAAAATGTCTGCTTGCAGATCAGCTGTTACACCAAACTCATAGCCTTCACAAAGGAAAACATCTAACAAAGTTAATGAGACTTTTCCCTATTTAAGAACAAGAGATTGGGTTAAATGTGCAACCACCAGCAAAACAAATCTCAAAACTTTAAGGCTAGGCTTATTCTGTTACACTGAAAGGAATTAAGATTTGAGTCCAGGCACAGGCAGAAAATATTCTGCACAGAGGTATTGTTAGAATAAAACCCTTGGGTTTCTGAGGGCACCAACTTGTACTCTCTCAGGTAACTTCTAGGGACAGTGTTGGGAATTAGTAGAGAACATGGACCATTCCTGGTGGTAAGCTACAGAATGAAAGGAGCCAGAATACACCATTGTCCTCAGAGCCAGGGAATGGGCCCTGACACTAGCTGTTAAGTTTAATGGTAAGCTCAGGATCAGAATCTGTAACTCAAGATGCTTAAGGAAACTGCATGTTTAGAAAGTAGGCATCTCATGAAAAGGTTTGAACAGACTGTTGTGAACTTTGTAAGTCTCAATAAACCCACAAACTTATAATGTTTATGACACCATGCAATTTCAAAGCACTTTGAAAGTAGACATCCTAACTCCAATAGAAATTTAGTGGATTTTTTATTTGTTGTTGTGGGTTTTTTTGTTTGATTCAAACTCTGTCAGCCAGGTTTAACATGGGTGCTATTCATGGCCTTCACAGCTCTTATTGCATTGGGATGCTGCATACTAATAATTGGTGTGTAATGTATGATATGACCAATAATATTTTATTTAACCATAGGAATAATTTTTGTCTTCACAGTTTAAGCTGTCTGTTTCTCCTGGCAAAGATTGTTTGGTTAGGAAAACACACAAATACATATGGGTTTTGGAAAAGTTTACATTAAATGCACAAATTGTTTAGCCTACTGTTGCAGTGAAATTAAACTGCAGTGCTAGGAATAGTTTTTTTTAATAATTTTACCAATATACAGCTAATCTTTATCGATTATGAGGCCCAATTAACAAATGTAAACCAGTAGAATGTTTTTCCTTCCTCTCACTGAACACCAAACATCAGGGGCCATTCCGTTTAATAGATGAAGATAGAACAAACTAACCCAAGTACAAGACCAAAGCTGCCCAAATAGTGCAATAATGCACACTGTGGTCACTTTCATTCAGAAGCATTATTGAGGAGTCTGATGTTATCATGCAGCACTTCACAAGGACAGTGCTCTGCATGTTGACACCAGGCGTATCTGCAGGTTGCACCAAAACACTACAAAGCAGGACAGATATAATGTGCTCATTGAATATGAGCAGCTTTCAATGCATCAGTCTCTGGTGGGAGTTTTGGAAGGAATATCTCTCTCTAAGGAAGCCAGATTCCTAACTGAATACCTGCAAACAAGACTCCTTCTCAGCCTAATCTGGTGCTTGCAGTGGTTGTTTCTGCTGCTCTGCCCTCTTCTCTCACTGGATGTGTGGAAGAGATCTCAATCACTAGAGCTTCTCTCAGGAAGCCCACTAGAAGAGTGTGTTCCCCAGAGCTGTGTTCTCTTTAATATCTGAAAGTGGTTCTAGAGTGGGAGAAAGCTCACAAAGCGTACCGGCTTGTGATAATCAAACAATACCTAGCAGTGAGAAAGATTTGTTTAAAATTCTGCTTTGAACACATTTCACAATAGAATTTAGTAAATACATACATATGATGAAAGTAACGGCAGCTTTAAATATTAGCTGCTTTTCAAACTCTTCAAACTAGGTATATTTTCTAAAAAGTTTACTGCCTGCTCAGCTGGCTTTATAGCAGCCAAACTCATCGCGTATCTGGTATAACTTCACAAAACCAAGGAGATGGAAAAGCTTGCATAACTGGACTGTCCAGCATTAACAGGCCAGAAATTTAGCATTAACAGGCCAGGAAATATACAGAAAGGGACGGTATTTTAGATTTTGGAAGATAACAATGTTCTCACTTCTTGTCTGAACAGCAAAAACCAGTAATGCAAGTAATAGCAAAGCTTGCAATGCCAAGCCACCTGCCCTTATGTCACTGAACAGAGTAAAAAATGCTGGGTGTAAAGTGGATCATACTACAATCAGTAGGCTTATTCATCATCCACTTCATTCTCCATATTCTATTTCCAAGTACCTTCTGCAGCATATTGTAAAACAGTGCTCACATGAGAATCTTGGTACTTTTGTTTAGATTCTCCTGCAGATTCAGCAGGTGAAGCCTATTATGTGTAACACAGTGTGGAGGAGAGAAGAGGTGTTCTGAGCAGCTGAAGCTCAGAGATGTTGGTAAGTAGGGATGAATTTCACCTCTTTTTATTCCAGAGTGTCAAGGTACTATGTATCTTAAAAGTAATTCAGTTCCACGTACTTTTAGAAACAATTTACTCTGTATTTTATAGAAAAGTTACTTAAAATTTATTAGTTACAGCTATTATTACTGAATTCACAGAACACACATTTTTGAGTGAATCAAAAATGGCTGTATATCAAAACACCTAATAAACAGATACATTTTAAGATAGTGAAGAAAAAGAAATTCTATTTTCTTGTGACCCTGAAACTGTCACAGGCTATGAGGCTGTCACCTCCACTAAAGTTTCTTTCTACTGCTTTGGAAATTTTGTGAGTTTAGGCATATTTTTAACAAATACCTTATGCACCTCAGTTTCCCTAATTGTTACTGTCTTTCCTGACTGCAAGGGAAAACCACATGAAGGAAAATAATGATAGATTCTGAGGAAAATGTCTGAAGTTCTCTTGGAAACGAACAGAAAAGCTCTGAATAGGAAATTGCCTCTGCCAGGAATCAGATTGGTCAGCAAGTTTGTCCTTTTTAGGCCCAAGCAGGACATTAAAACTTTTCAGAGGCTGGTTCAAGGGAAGAAGGGAGGTGAAATGGGCTGTCAGCGGCTGCACAGGGGGGAGATGGTGACTGACTCCAAGGCACACATAAGCAAGCTGAAACAAAACAAACAGTCTCACCTACTCCCACCTAATCTGAAGGTGGAAGTAGCAGGAAAAAGCTGAATTTACTGAAGCTGGGACTGAAAGATGAAAGCTGAGGTAAAGGTCTTTTTTTTGTTTAAGCCTAAGCCCTTTTCCCTGTGTTTGAGTGAATAACGCTTTGTTTTTGAGAAGCTGGCTTGGGGTCACTTCAATTCATCTGCTGTTGTAGGCTCTTGGAAGAAAAGGCATATTGATGACAAACACAGTTGGGTCTGTCAGTTGAACATGAGTAGTAAATGAGAGATTGTCGCCAGGATTTCCAGTCTGAGAGTGGTAGGACCATATGGCTCTATCCACAAAAAGTTGAAGGTAACAAACCTCTTCTCAGGAAAGTGCGCTTGAGAGGTATGAAAAGGCACTTCAGCACAGTTTATCTGTTGTTCCAACTAATCTTACAATTCTTTCAGTTTAATAAAGCAGAATATTCTCTACTGGAAATCCTTTCCTCTAATTTAAGCAAACTAAAAAAGAACAAACATTTACTTAAAAATGTGTAAATGCTATCATCTTTGGTTTCCTGCCAACAGTTGATGTGCTCAATAAATGATCCAGAACTAGCACATCCCAGTTCAGTGCTTAAAGAAGAATATTTGGGAGATATGTTAGTGTATGTGGTTTTGTTCTGAATAGCTGGACTTCTGCTCATGTGGTTTAAAAATATTTGATGAACTGTAATTTCCAGTGGCCTTAAAAGATTAAATATTTATATTTATTTAAGGATATTGCCTTCCTTGCATTTTTTTTTTAAGCACGACCTGTAAACACCTAGTAGCCAGTACAGATTGCATGTTCCCAGTGAATGGAATGCTCCTGAAATCAGACCTGCCCTGCAGGCGGGGTGGGTGTGTGGCCTAGGAAAGTTTAAAATCACCTTTTTTAATGACTCAAGATAGATGTTCAAAATCACAAGTAGGGGACTCTAATTTTTTGTGTGTGTGTCAACAAAGAGGAAGAATGTTGAGTCCTCATTAGCATGTATGAGGTATTACAAAACCTAACAGCAAAACTGGTTTCAGTTTGCTTTAAAATTTGTGTTATTGTTTGTTGACTGCTGGAAGGCCACAGACATTATGTGAAGGAAAAGGCAAGCTCTTCACCCCAGTGTTACTTTCATATTTGTAGTCCAAAGGGACCTCCTATTTTGACTATTAAAGAATGAAGATTTGATTTTATTTTGCTAACTTTGGGTTATACAGTCTGTTTCACTGAATCTGGAAATGGACTGTTCTTTTCTTGATAAGTGACCTGTAAGTAAATGTTTAAACTGGAACATACAGGGATAGAAATTCATATTTAATGTTATTGCAGATTCATCAGTGTATGTCTTACTTCAGGACTGATATACCAGACAGCAGATTTTTCTTTCCTTTGAAGGGAGGAAGTGGGATGTAAGAAACAGGAAAAATATTTTTCCACTGAAATAAGTGTCAGAGTTCATGATTAATGTTTACTCTGAAAAAATATTTAACTGCCTCACAAAGGGAATGTTCTATGATCTGCCTAGAATTAATGTCCTACCACCTTTACAGAGAGGAAGGCCCACAGACCTTGAAGTACAAATGATGCCATGGAGTAGCAAAAGAAGTAAGTAGTCCTGGGAGTGACAAATCTATAAAATTCATTCTACAGATATGTTTTGTTTTCTTTCTTTTGGTTTCAAGTGCCATATGGTGGGAGCTCTAACAGAAGTTCTTGCTGCTGAAGCTTTTTTAAGGGCTATGTGTAATAATTTATATATAATAAATATATATATTTTCAGAATCTCCACTATTGCATGACTTGATAATGGAATATGTCCTTCTGGTCCACTTAATTTACTGAAATATTATCTTCCTCCATTTCTCAGTCAGGTTTGGCTGAATCATCAGCTACCAAACCCAAGAGTCACTGGATATGGAGACAGTTCAACACAAACTCACATGGACGTACATGCAGGTATTTCTAGGCTAATCCTTTACTGAATTAAAAGAGCTATAATATCTTTTATTATGCATCTAGCTTAGTATGGGCATAGGACTTCAGCACCTTCTTCCAGACATTTCACTGGTGTTGAGTGTTTTCTCAGTCAAAAAAAATATTACTCTGGAGCCATCAGTGGCACCTGGGATAGGTCCAAGTTGTGACCTGATGTCAGCTCCCAGACAAAGCCAGCTGTTTGAGGATCCTTTCTGGAAGGCTGTGGAGATGCCCATCATCTGCCCATCATCTGTCTCTGACTTCCTGAAACTCTCTGTCAGGAAACAAAAGACAAACATTTATATTTTTCAAAATATAAATGTGATTTTAGAATAAGTGTCTTGAAACTTCATACTCAAAATCTGCAACTAAATGCAAAATCTGTCATTGGAATTTTTAAAAGCATATAATAAGATACATAAGAAAAGAACATAAAGAAAGGCCCCAGCTTACTGCAAAAGCTTTGTCTCATGTTCATCTCAAAGGACAGTGTAGGAACTGAAAAACATCTGTTGAATCAATCAATTAACACCCCTGCAGCATGGAAATTGCTGGTTTAGTCCTGATTTGGTAAGATGAATCATTATTTAGACCCATAACTAGGACTGCATTCAGAATAAATGTATCTGTTATCACCTCAAATACAGGCAGCCTTCCTTTTGGACTCTCCAGATAAAATTCTTGAAGTGTTTAATCACTTGACCTTGCTTTAAATAGGAGTGAGGTGTCTAATACCTTTGAACTTAAAGCTTTGAAGTCCTGGGTCACAATGTGTTTCTACTCTTTCTGTATCACTGATCTACATAACTGCTCATTTAATTTTTCCTCATACAGAGGAACCCCATGGTTGGTCCAGAATTTTGTCTAATCTCATCTTTCTCCTGCTGGAATAGACAAAATCAATACAGCAGCTTTCTCCTAGTTTATTTTCTGTTTGTTTGTTTATTTGTTTGGATTTTTTTTCAGTTAACCTAATTTTGTGCAATTAAAAAAATCCAAAGTCAAATAACTAGTTGAAAAACTGCAGTTTCTCTTCCCCTTCACCTTGTTCTTTAAAATAACTTCAGGCTCTACTAATGATAGATTCTGCTATCCTTGCCCTTTTCTGTTCTGAACTAGTTTAGAATAGCAAAAAAAGCATTTTTTTTTGCACACCTCACTCTTAAGTCCTCCTTGAGGTACATCTCGGTCACAGTGTGACACTGTGGTGAAATTAAACAGTGAAAGAGGATATTTTCTGTGCAGTGCTTAGATTGCACAGATACCCAAATAAACCCGAGATAGGGCTGGGTTTTATTTTGTGGCGTTTGTTTTTTTTGGTCCCTTAGCTGCAGTGCTAGAAGGTATCATTTGGGAAGCCACCTGTCTACTCTCCCTCATTTTGCTTATGTCATCATGAGTTGAAATAATGAACCCTAGACAACTTATTTTTCTTCCCTTTTTAACTCAACATTTAGTCATAGTCTTTCCCAAAAGGCCATCCTGTAGTCAACTCTTGTGCTTTCTTGGCTGCCCAGAAAGGTCACAAAAATTTTCATTAATGTCTTCTTCCAGACTTGGAGGCTTATCACAAAAGTTTGAGAACTGGCTGTTAATTTGCTGGATTTGGGTTTTATAACCTTATTTTGGAACTCTGGAGGTATTGTTCTGCCCCAGGAGGAGCAGGGTTCTTTCTGAGTCCTAGAAGACAGAAGAGTAAGTAGGATGAGGTGGAAAGTAGGAAGAGAAATACAGATGGCAGGCTAATCTTAGCATTCTTTCAGGGGCTGGGAACTTTACTGGGCAGACACCAGTTGGAGAGCCATGATGTGCTGTGCAGGATGACCAGCTGTGGAGAGGTTCAGCCCTTCTGTGTATGTGTGTCTCCTTTTATCTACAGCAGCAAAACTTTCCAAGTTCTCTTGACAGAGTTTGTTATCCTTAATGCCTGGCAGAGCATCTCTAGCATATCTAGAATCCAGGAACAGGATATTCCCTCACACTCCCTTACATTGTTGTGTGTACATGGCTGTGCTGTGGCCACTCATGCTGGAATGCAGGTTTCTTAAGCCTTATGTAGAAGGCCCCATATGGCAGATGTGGCCTGCTCAAGATCTTTGACTTCCTGAGCACACTGGCTTCTGCAAAACTCCTGGTACAGGTACTTTTTTCTATCCTGAAGAGTTGTTTTCTTCAAGTTAATTGAAATGGATCCCGGGAAAATCCTGTAACTATTCTAAATGCTTTAAAAATGATTTTCATCAATTGCTTTTCTGTTACTGCATTCCTATAAAGATCATTAACTCTGTCATTGCAATATAGTAATAAAACTGTAATAATTCTGCTATTTGAGCACGGAGGCCTTCACAAATTTAGAAACATAATTATGTAAAGCTTTTCAGTCATTGTATAGGCTGATGATTAAAATTAATTTCCTTAAAAATTTTAATAGAGATTCTCCATCTTGGAGGGAAATAATTCTCCATTTTTATTTGCCAGTATGATGGCAACAAAAATTATGATTCCTTCTTACCAAATAAAGAAATGATTGGTTAAAGCACACAAAAAATTAAAAATCAAGATATGTTTTAAGTTATTACATCTTTTTGTGGTGTCTTTGTGGGAATGAAGAGACATATGAGTTAAATAAAATATGAACAGTTTTCTGTGCAGTTACTTCCACTGATGGGATCAAAATGGGTGCATGTTGATTTTCTGCTTTCTTTCCCCTGTCTCTTTCAATTGTATTTTCCATTGGATGCCTTTGACAATTCCACTGTTCTCTTTGTGCTGCTTCAAGATAGAGAAAGGATGATGGTCCGGGCAGCTCTGTGTGCGACCGGACGTGCAGCGACAACCATACCAGCTGTTGATGATCCACTAGATCATTTAAGCCCTTGAAGGAATGTAGTTTTCTGGTAGTTGAAGTGGGGTTAATTAAAAAACGACATCTTTCTGTAGGGTGGTAAAGTGCACGATTGCTTACAGGGACTTGTGGGACAGGTAGACTTCAAAGTAACACTTTATTCAGAGAAGGAAAATCTGCCTATGTGGGCAGATCCTGTCAGAATGTAGGGCTTGTGGCTTAAAGTCAGCTGAATGGATATGTCCCTTTTGTGGGACACAGAAGGGAGGGGGCAAAGCCTCCTCCTCCCTCAAGGATGGGGAAAGTTAAGGCCTTTTTTTTTTTTTTTCCTGAATTTTGAAAGCATTATTTCTTTATGTTAAATGATTTGAACATTTAAAATATTCTGAGCAGTATTCTTTTTCCCTTCTTTTTCATTCCCACTTGCCTGCTCCATATATCTGCCCAGCTGTGCTAGTAAATATGATAAGGTATTTTAACAGTCATCAGTGAATTATTTACTTCCAGTTTGATCTAAGAGCATAGCTGCAGAAAGTAATCACAGCTTCACACTTTGGTGCATAGTGTCATATTTCCTTATAGGTTTTGATACATCATTGACTTAGTTTCATATTTCATTTCTGTGGTTTATAAACTAATTGTCTGTTTCTTGGGATGAAGCAGATCATATTTTTAAAATCTTCTTCTGACATAAGCTTTAGTGTAATACTTTGTGTCTTGATGCAGCTATGATGACAGAACTACACTGTTAATTTACAAAATTTTTGGTTGGACACAGTGTGTTTTGGAGATGCTCCCTCTGCTTGAACATTCTTCCTCTGTCACAAAAATTTCCCCATGAAATAATGTGTCACAATTTGCTTTTTGGTACACCGTGTATAATCTAAACTTTTCTTAAATTTCTGACAAAAACATTGATTTAAGAGTTCAGAATAGGGTTTTAAACCTAGAGACACATTATTGAATTGAATGCAACGGAATCAGAAGTTGAAGTCAGAAGTTGCTCAGTATTTAAAAGAGAGCCTAGGAGAAATGTCTGGATAATATTTTCTTTTTTAGCCCGTAAAGTACTGTGGGCTTTATATTGTTACAAATTAGCCACTACAAAACTGTGTGACAGCTAGGGGTAGAAATTCTGATGCTTTGGTCTCTCAAGGTCCACAACCTGTGCAAAATATGAAGGAATTTCTGTTTGTACTGTAACATAGAATGACCATAAAAATAATAAACTAGAATACATATTTTAAATTTACTCCTTATTCCTGAGTTGATTAGATTTCTAAAGCCAGAAGGAATAATTAATTTGACCTAGTGTATAACAAGGCCATTTAATGTCAATTGGTAATGACTACATGATTCTCAATAACCTGTCTTTCAGAGAAAACCTACTCCACTAAATACAAAGACTTTGACGAGGTACCTACTTTACCACTGATCAAAAAGTATTGTTGTTGGGTATTCCCTACTGAAAAGACCTTGGAAATGTGGAGAAAAAATGGGTAATTTCCATTCAGAATGCAAAGTACCTAGGTTTCCTTTTCTTCCCCTCTTGATTTCATGTGAATTGGAGAAGGTATCAGCAAAAAAAAATGCCCCCCCGCCCCCCCACCCCCCAAAAAAATATTTTAAAAATCTTGATAAAAGACCACTGTTAAGTTTAGACTGAAATTGTTTTTCTGAACTTCAGCCTAGAATACATATGTTAGAATGAGTTATTAGCTGTTTTTATCACTGAAGATATCAATTTAGGACAGAAGTACTAACCTAATTTTTGCTAGAAAAAATATGAATGTCTGCACAGCAATCTGCTTGCAAAGTGTTTTCAGAGTGAGCAGGGGAATTTTAGGGTGTTTAAATAAAGGAAATGAATGCTCTCATTTATTAGGAATCATTGAAACCTCTTTTTGCTGTTGCACTTGTCAGAAAATTTCACCAATAAACATTTCAGCAACAAGTGCACTAATTTTCATGGCCTTTGACATGACCCAATGTTTTATGATGTTCAATTGACATTACAAATCCTTATCCATATTTTCACAAATATCTGCTATTGGGAACCTTATCAGGGAAAAATAAAATTGTTACAGTTCATTATTTGGCTAGACTGGGATGGTCCTCAAAGATTTAGTTCCCACAGATGTTCTGCATTTTCACATTTATTAGAATGTGATACCCAGGATTAATTAAAGTAAATGAAGTTAAAGCATTGTACATACTGTTTTCCTTTTTTTCTTTCTTTCCTGCATTTCTAAAAATGTGTTTATTCATGTTCATCCTATCATCAGCAAAGTCATAATGTATATGGTGTTCAACAGTTTTCCACCTGTGATTCCCTACACAATGCTGTGACATGGGACTGCAAGGGAATGTAAGTTTTGTTGCAGTGGGTACGTGCATACGTACAACCATTAATTGCTTTGGAGCCTTCCTATAGGAGCTTGAGTCATCACCAGAGAACGTTGTCTGTGGTGCTGTCTAACTCCCGTTGTCTGAGTGCCAGTCACACTTCTGAAAAATGATAAGTAATGTTATTATACAATCTTAAATATGTGAAATAAGGATGCCATCACCCATAGCTCATCTTGCAGTCTTGTAGTTCTGTGGCTCTCTGTCTTCAGCTATGTTAATCTATGTCAATTTTGTCACTACATGGAGAATTTGTTGATATAAGATTGCTAAAATACAAAGCAAAATCCTCCTTCTTGTCTAGGAGATCTCAAAGTCTCTGCATGAAACACTATTCACACATTTCCAAAGACATTTTATTTTTTGAAATTAAATGGATTTCAACAGATAGCCATGCAGAAGGATCTTCAGCTTCACTTGTCTTTCTATGAATGTTGAAAGCAATGATCTTAAGATCCTTTTTGGCCAGTCTTGGCACATGCTTTAGGGAAGGGACATTGCATCTTTTACTCTGGAAGCAAAAGATCCTTTCAGAAGCCTGTGAACAGGTATTAATCTTTCCAGTTTTGGCGTGACAGTGTTCAGTTATGACTTTTTTGTTCTTTGCTGCATTCTGCATAGAGCTAGACCTGACACAGGGAAAATCAAGCAAATTCTTCAAACCTGGGAGAATCTTATTTCAGCTAAGATAAATCCATTCAGAAATTCACATAGGAAAACTGAGACACACGCAAGTTTGCCATTTATGAATGCTCCCAAAATGTCTTCCATAAGTACTTCCTGCAGAGCTCTGTATAAACAGAAGCTGCACCTGTGGAGTGTAACCAAATCAGGCTTTGGGCTTTCCCTTGAGAGAGTGAAAAAAAGAAATTTATCAGCTCTTATTTTTTTAATAAATCATTTCATAAATTGTAGTGAAATTAAAAGTAATCTCTATGACACTGAAAATGCATAATTCTTATAAATTTCCCATTTTTTTTTTGCCTGTAGATAGGAATATAAACTTTTATCAGCACAATATTTTCTGTGCTAATTCTTTAATTTTTTAAAAGGTGTTTACATTGACTACGTCAGATATTCCTCTTACTTAGATAGTATTTAAATAATCTGAAGTATTGCTTTTGTGGGCCTACAGGAGTCATTTATCCCATTGTACTGATAAATGATTGTGGAAATTGTGTAATCTGAAGCTGCCAATGTATGTGCAGTACCTTTAAAATTATACTTAAATTTAGGGAAGATGCATTACTCTTCTTCCCTGAAGCTATCTGTCTATGTGTGATCTCATGGACTTGAAAAATAATATTTTTCCTTTGGTACTACTTTTCCTGTGAAATAGAATAATTAAAATGCATGTGATAGATGGCTGCATAAAGATTCAGGTCAAATGTAAATGTGTTGAGTGTCACTGTAACTTTCTGAGGACTGACAGTGTAAGAAAGAAGTAATATTTCCTAGGCTGCACTATGAAGGCTACAGGTCTCATTTCACTTATGATACAGAAAGCTACTGAATTTCTAATTACTTTATATACAATTTAGTAGAATTTTACTAATTTGTAGCTCCTAAATCTTGTAGTCTGTGAAAAACAGTCACTGCATGGTTATACAGCTGGTCCATTATCTACATCTAGTATAGCACACACATTTTTCCTCAGGTACTGAGAAGCAGTAGTTATCGAGAGATCTGTTTGTAGTGATGGAAATGTAGAAAAAAAGAACCTAAAATGCCATTAATGAAGCCATACTCTTCAACTGAAAAATATCTCCGTTTTCCCTTTCAGGAATTCATTTTTTGTCTCCTTTGCTGCACTGTCTCTGTTTGTGCAATGTTCAGTATCCATAATGAGTTGTTAATGAGCTGTCGATTATGAATGCAATTTATAGACAAGAGAGATTGAGGACTTGAGGTGCTCTTTCAAAACAAATAATTCTGTATCTTAGTTCTCTTTCATTTACAAATATCCACTCTTTCTGTTACAGTATCTTTTATACTAAAATCTTAATCTGACTAACTCTGAATGTAGTTGCACATTTAATGAGTTTCCTTTAATGATATATTGACTATATCCTGAATGTTGCAATGAACAAAGAATACAGTATAATGAAAACTCTTTGTTATGCCATGAGCAGACTTAAAGAATTATGGTCATTAAGCTGTGATCCTGAACCTATGAATTTAATGGAAAATTTGCTGTCAAATTCAGTATGAACAGAACCAGAACCTAATTTCTTAAAGGCATTCAGAAATATGGTCCTTAATAACAGTTTTGTAATACATCATATATAAATACAAAGAGAATTAGTTACAAGCAACCTAATTACAGTGGAGGATGAATTGGCTAATGCTCTGTACGTACAGCTAGGACTCCCCTATGCACAAAACTTGAAATGATTTGCATATTCTGGGTTTGCTTTTCACCTTTAAAGCCAGGAAGGCTGAGGCACAGACTCTAAACCAAAAGCCAAGATTATATAAACATCATCAGAAATGAACCCGGATCTCTCAGCTGTTAACCCATATAATCATGTTTGAACACAGCAGCAAACCCCAGTATAAGAATGGGCATCAGGTGGTCTGTGCACTCATCAGGCAAATGAGGTCTAGTCACTCCATTACCATTAATTACAGTTTTAGTGATCTGAAATTGAAGCAGCTCATGAAACAGAATTTCTCGTGAAAAACTAGTTCATAGACAGATTACCTTGAATGAACCCTGAGATTTTGTGAGCTCCATTCCTTCTCCAAGTAGAGGAATTCCAGGATGACCTTTGCCACCATTAGAGAATTAAATATTTATTAGAGGTTGTATGGAACTGCTTTAGAGAAATCAGTTACTGGTGGTTAGCAGAGAAGATGCTGAGGTCCTAACTTGGTTAGTTAAGGAATGAGAGTTAGCCCTCCAAACATTCAAAGCAGTCAAATTCCAAATGGGTTATGTTTTCTCTATTTATTTTATTTTGATTGATACCTGTCTCCTGAGTCAAATGTTCCTTGTGCACAGTAATTTTGCAGATCTGCAAAACTAGAGATTTTAGTTTTGTTGTTGTTGTTGCTGTTTTCTACTGGCCATAATTCACCCATGCTGAAGTTTTGGAAAATCCTGGTATTTTATCTCCTGTCAGAAGCAACATCTGGCAAGAACCAAGGGTATGAAGCCTTTCAAATATTTGCTCTGAGAAATGCAGCTGTGATACTATACCTACAGCCCTGCATTTCTCTTCTGAAACCTGGCAGGAAATAAAAAGGAAAAAAAAAGAGAAAAGAAGCTGTTTAAAATCATATGACAGGTTATTATTTTGTTTAATGTGAAATGTTCATCTGACAAGCTTATTGAGCTTGATTTGTGTACCGAAGCCTTCTGCAAATCTACAGTCTATCTGATTTCCCTTCCCCCTCTTCCTTGCTCCCCGCTCTGCCACCAGCACTGACATCAACCATTGTGCCATATGAGGGGGAAAAAAAGGTACCTGGAGTATTCAAGTGATTTAACCAGTTTGATTTATGTTAATGGTACAGAAGAGAATATTTTTTGGTCCTCAAAAACATAACAGGCAATTGATGTGCCATATTGCAGTATGGTTTTAGCTATCAACATGTCAAGATTTAGTTTTGCTGTTAACATTTTACGATTTAGAAGGCTATAAGAATATGTGCACTGTAGCAACAACTCAGGCATCATTCCCCCAGCTATATTTATTGGGCTTTCATTTTTCCCTTTTATAGAGAAATTGAAAAAGAAAAAGGAAGGGAAAAAAGGCTGACATTTTCTGTCGAAATTTTTCTTCAGTCTGTCAGGTTGTGAGAATAGAGAGAAAGAAAACTGAGTACTAATGGTTTGTTTTCACACCAAAGTAGATTCAGGGCATAAGAATTCAAATGTGGAGTTTGTTGATTTCTTGCTAAACTAAAGATAACCTGTGCATAAACTGTAGTTTCATTGCATCTACCCCCTATTTATCCCTACAGCTGAAAGCTGCATGTTTAACATGCTGTGGAGATGCTGATCTATATAAGCCAATTGTCTGAAAATCTGGAAGTACTGTGTGCAGTGTACATGGCCATAGAAACATTTATTTTCCTTCTAGACCTTCGTTTCCTTCTATTTCTGCTGTGGAAAATCAATAAGATGTACTTCTTGGTGTTTAAGTGGGAAACTAATTTTTTCATACTAGGAGAATGTCACAGTGGCTGGAGCTGCTAAAATAAGATCTAAATTCCTCTTTAGTGGGTATTTTACTTCCCCCAGGTTTTAAATTGATGATAACTGGATAAAAATTTTTGCTGACCATTTAGAACTGGCACTAAAAAGTAAATGGGACACATGAAAACTTACCTACTGAAATTTCTGTGCTTAAACTTCCAAGTTAAAAAAGTAACTTGAAACATGGGTGATAGGAGACAGTACAAATTTTAGAAGAGTTTTCAAACTTCTTTCAATGTCCATTCTCAGACTCATTGCCAAGAAGGTATTGAAATTCTCTGTGAGGGTCTAATTAATAGCTTTAATTTTCCCAGTTGCTCTGGGTAATGAAGAAATGCCTAGTATTTGGGACATTACCCCAAGAAATTTGTCTTCCTAAAGTGTATATTCCCACTACATGTTGTTTTATCAGGGCATTCTGCTCTTCATGTCAACAGTATGAAAAAGAACATACACGCTTATTTGTGCCTCATCTGTTTCACAGTAAGCACAGTATATTGGAAAAATACTTAAAATGTCTTTTTAAAATTCTTTTATTAGTTTCTGTCTTAAAATTTCATAAACAATTTAACATTTTCAAACATAACAGCTAATGTTTTACAGCCTCAAAGTTTTTCTCATAGCTTCCACTTTTGATATTCCAGAGCTCAGCTTGACGTGCACTTATCTACTACTTATTTTATTATGACTGCCTTAAATTGCCTTTGGTTTCAGAGGACAGACCCTTCTTGTTTCAAATACTGATGATTGTTGTGTCATATTTCTTTTGTGTGAAAATCTAGGGCCTGGAGCTATTGTCTACAAGAGAAAGATCTGGGCAGGCTCCAGTGAGTCCCTTCACAATCTTTCTTTCCCTTTTAATGTGAGCTGTTGTCCAGCTGAGCTTCTTTGATGAATTACTAAGAAATCAGGAAAAGATATAGAAGTCTGTTCCTACATGTCTGCAAAAAAAAAAAAAAAAAAAAAGC
>VXBC01010035.1:20975-35343 GCA_013399945.1 Ploceus nigricollis | reverse complement strand
ATAAAATATCAGTCAAGCTTTTGCATCTCTTGAATTAAAACCAGTTGGTTAACACATGTAAGGTCAAATAAATCAAGTTAGGAGTTACTGCTCTTCAATTTTAGTCACTAGTGCTCAAGACTCAGTTCCATGACATATTTGAATGTCTTCAGCTCCACATTTCCCCCCAGTTTTTAATTTAATGGCACATCTTTGTTAACGTGTGCATCTGTGTGCAGAGCGAAGGTGAGCAGTCAGCTCAGTAGGGGTGGGGTGTGATCTGGGGAGTTGTGAGCAGCTGAGGAGGGATTGTCGTGGGCACAGCATTTGAACAGGAAAGTNAGGACAGTCCTTTACGTGTAAAATCAGAGGCTGAACAGGCTGTCCCTGGCAGGGGCAGTGGGTAGGTGCCATTGCATCCCCTGGGGTGCCCACCCTCTGACACACCCTGTGGGGACATGGCCTGAATCTCCTCTCTCCTCTCACTTCTTCCAAATTCAGTCACCTGGCAGCCTCTTTCCTGGTAAGTGTTCAAAAAACATGGCTCTGGCACCTGAGGACATGGTTTAGTGGTGAACGTGGTGGTGATGCTGTGTTGGTGGTTGGACTTGATGATCTTAAAAGTCTTTTCTGATCTTAATGATTCTGTGATCTCTGTGTTGGATAATCAGTGTTGGACAATGTTGCCTAAAACTGTAAATAGCTGACAAAATGTACCTGTGTATATTTAGTATTAAATTCCTAAATAATTTATGCTTTCTGAACATAATTGCTTATTCTAATAAGCTTTGCCTATATCAGAATGACTTTCCAGAATAAATTTTGTAATGGGAGAAGTTCCCAATTTCATGTTTTTTAGGAAATTCAAAAGAGGGAACTAGAAGAATATTCCTTAAAATATAAACAATTTTAAGGGAATGATTAAAGAAACAAAATTAAGGCAAAATGAAATAAATGAGTGAGGGTTCTTCATTCTAAATTTCAAAGACATTTCATGTTGATTTATGTGAGTTGAGCTCCTGGTCTGAATCCAAAGTTGTTGCTGGTGGAAGCTACTGTTTAGCTTGGAAATGTGTTCCAAATTTGGTCAGAATACTTTTTTTACCCTCTGGGGCATTTTTCAAAGGGATAGGTAGAGAAGAAGAAGAGGCTGATTGGCCTATATTTCAATAAGATATTACTTCTGGAACAGGGACTTTTGGGAAGTAAAGGGAGGCAGAAAAGGGAGAAGACATTCTTTTTCTCACTGTCCTTAATGAGAACAATACAGCAGTAGCTAAGGCCTGAGATAAAGTTACCTAACCTTAGATTATAAATTTAAGGGGTAGAATATATTGGCTGAAGCTTTTTATGTCAGAAATACAACAATATGCAGCTGTTTTGGTTCTCTCTTTTTCTTTTCTTTTTAAAATATGTAATAAATTTGATGGTAGGGTTTGCAGATATCATCATGCACTAATTAAATACATGTAGAATTTTAAAAGGATGGGCATGTAAGTCTTTTTAAATACTGGTGCATAAGCTAAGACTTTTCTTGCTTAGAAAGTACCAGTTTATAAGGAGAAAAAATGTGCTCTAATTTAGCTGGACAGATTTGCAAAGATCTTTGAAAGTGTGAAAAAAGGGATAAGAAGGAAATGTCTCCTTTACAATCTGTTTATGGCTTTGGGACTGTGCTTTATCTTGACAAATAAGATAAAGATCATTTGACAGGAATCCACTTATTCTTATCTTGCTAGCAACTTAAAAACTGAATTATTCATCCTCAGTGTGAAGCTCTTGTTTTCTATTCTAAATTTAGCTGCATGGTTCACACCTAGTCTCCACAAAAATGTATCCAATGCAATAAAATAAATGTAGTGAAAATTACCTCTGTAAGAGCAACATTACTAAAAATTATAAGCATTCCATGAATGAAAGAGCTTTAATGAACTAGTAAGAAGTCTAAAAAACTTACAAGAGTTACATAAATATTTCTTCCTGTAACTTTTAGGTTTGTGGAGGGGTGAGTGAACTCATGAGCTTTGCTAAATCATGCAGGAATTTTCCTCTATATGAGAAGTCTTTAAGTGAACTCACTTGGGCCACATGAAATTGCAAATGTGTTGACCTTGGCTGTGTCACACAGGTATGTGAATAAGCATGATTGCTGACTGCCAATCCCAGACCCAAAAATTCCCTATTACAGATGTAGTTGTACCACAAATTTTATTTTTCTAGAAAGATTTGATGAAGATTAATATAAACTCTGCTTGTGCCAATGATACATTAATAAAGCAAATAAATAATACAAACCTTTATTTCTGTAGTAAAACCTGTGCTTTACAAACACAACACATCTATAATCTATCTTGAGTGCTGTTTAGAACTGATCCAAAACATGAGACCAGACAGTTTAAGAAGAGATCTTTCATGCTTCTTAGTAATTTTGAACCATGCAAAGTTTTTCCTCAAGGATTCATTTTCTCCTGCAAACTTTTTCTATNGCACAGCATTTGAACAGGAAAGTGGTGGCTCTCTTTCACAGGACAATAGAAAGGAAGCTGATAACAATGGTGTGCTATAAAAAGCAGAGGAACATTCTTCTCTGTCAAACAGCCGCACCTCTCTGGCAGTGCTGCTGCTGCTACACTGGCTGGCAACCACTCTGTGTTTGAACTCTGCTGTTACTGAATTTCACTTAAAACAGAAAACCACACAAAGGGAGCAGGCACAGAGGACACAAAAAAGAAACAAGATGTTCATTTCCTTGCTGCTTTTGTTTTAGGGATTTTCTTTGTGTCATTGGGAAATAATGATCAAAGTGTGGTGGTGAGGGTTATCTGCTGTTTGGGCCAATTTTACCTCATTAAAGAAAGATAAGAATTATGGCAAGTTCTTCCAGAAATTCAGAGCAGACATTCAAAATCAAAAGTCACACTGGGATGCAAAATCCCTCCAGTTCCTGCTTCAGTCCATTAAAAAAAATATGTATTTGAAGCCTGGGGGAAGAATACAATTTAAGGGAGATTTTTCCCTTATGCAATGAACCCAACAAGGCCTTCTGTATGCTGCAGCAAACTGCAGTACCTGCAGGGTGCTCATCTACCATGAAAGTCTTCTATTATCTCATTCTTTACATGAATGAAATGTGAATATAGTTCGTTCTTTCTCAAAAACCATTACACTGATTGGATTGTGTCTGGAAGCAACAGAATGGGTTTTTCCACACAATTATTTTCAACAGATTGAAAATGTATGGCTCTCCTTGTAGGTGCTGATGGAAGGTATTCTGGAGTTTCAAAGACTGTGTGAAAAACAGTAGCTCCAGTAACCTTTAACAATGTTCTAAGTAGAGAGGAAAAAAGGAAATTTTAAAAGTTGTTAAAAATACATATTCTTTGACTGTGGAGTTTTCTCTGGAACTCAGTGGCCTTTATTGCTTCAAGTTATTGCTATTGATTGTAATTAGATCATAAGCTTCACAAATATTCATTCATAATAAAACAAATGACTTGTGATAAAATTAAGAAGACTGTGGTATTATTATTGAGAATAAAAATTAAATCTAACAAGATGATAGAGCAGTTGCAGAGGGACTACCAGATATATTTTCTTGGAACTGCTGACTATATTCACATCATATAAAACTGTTCTGAGAAATCCACACTCTAAATGAAGGACTATAGGCAAGTTTTTAGCTAAACAGTAGCCATTATGTTATCACAGGAAAAAAATGTTTAAAAAAAGATTAAAAAAGGCTGTTTCACATTATCTGAGGACACGTGTGTGTCCGCGTGTCTGTGTTTGTGTGCATGTATGCCTATATGCATAACTATATGTGAATAAATATATTCGCATGTTTCCTGAAAGCTTTAAAACTGGTGGAAAATTGAAAGGAGTAGAGGAAAACTTAGTTTGGCTAAAAGCTGCTCATTCCCTTTTTCTGCCTCCTTATTAATCATATCAATATTTTAATTATATTTCCTTCCCTAGTTCTTCCTTTGGATTTTCTAAAACCTATTTTCTAATTCAGTCCAGCAGCTCATCTTTTAATGTCATTTTAATAGACCTTGTCTTGTGTTCATGAAACAGTAAAAGCAAAGGTTTCATTGTAAAAGAAAATTGCCTTACTTGCACTGAGTTTTCTAATTACTGTGTCTGGTACCACCATTGAGTGTTTGGAGAATGGGAAGAGAGAGAGGAAATAGAGATGGTTATTAATCAACCCTTACTGGTAATTAAGGTCCTCAGCTTCCTATTGATATTTTTTTTCTTTCAGTTTTACATACCTTAATGTTAGATAAAGCAAATGGCAGGAGAAAAATCTCAGCTGCAGACAAGTCACTTATTTTACAAACATGAGCATTCCATGACATTACGTGAAGGAGGATGCAGGACTGTGGACCTGCAAACAGACCTTGTTTTCCCCAGAAGGGTTGTGTAGTAACATAAGGTGGACAAATCAAGAGACACATGGCTTCAGCAACGAACAGCATTGCTGAACTCATCAGTGAACTCAGATTTGCAAATACCTCCTGTGGGTTTGCTAAATTCTATATTTGCCAGGATGAGACAAGAATAGGGTCTTTCCTGTTAGGATGAATGAGCAGTTTGCCTACTTTATATAAAGAGATAGCTTCCCCTCCACCATGGACATAATTTATATATGTGCCCATGGCCACTGTGAAAGTGACTGCTTGGCAAGAATGAAAATTTGAATTTATGTAATATTTTCCTGTAGAGTCATGAGGTAAGAAGAAGAAGCTGGGAAGAAATGCTTCTGTATATAGAGGGAGAATGGCAGGCCACCTTGATGACTATCACTCACAGGACTGATGCAAGGGCAGGGGAAATGTCCAATTTCATGACGACTTTCTGCACTTCCTTTTCTTATTTCCCCATTTAAATTATACAGAAGCTCAGCATGTAGCCATGGCTCTGGTGAAAATATGCACAAAATTAAATATATTAATACGATTTTGAAGAAATCTTGGTGGGTGATAAGAAGAGATGAAAGTTTATTAAAGCTGGACAAGTATTGATCCCTGCTCTTTAATCTAACAGTAAATTTGATCACACTTCTTTGTTTTACCAGAACTACCTGTAGAATATGAAAGTCTCATAATATGTACGGCACATCTTCTTTTCCCTCTGCAAGTGTATCAGCAGTTACATTTTTCATCACCTTCTCATGGGATTATGGCACAGTAAAGACGAAGTACAACATGAAAACTAATTTACCTCTAAAAAGAGAAAAGAAGCCAGGCTATTTCCAGGAAAACATAATTTGAAATTCCACAAAAATGTAAATACAATTTATTTAGATTTTCTTAATACTTTTAAAAGAGAAGAATTAAGCCCCAAAAAAGTTGTTTAACTGTGTGTAGAGGTCATGACAGAATTTATTTTGATTGGGTGACCTCATAAAATTATTCACCACTGCTGCAATTTTTTTCAAGACAGCTCAATAGAGTGTGATTCCCAGTCCCCATTAGAATTTAATGAGAACTGGGCCTGTAAGTCCCCCGGATTCCTTTGAAAATAACCCAGCCCATGATAAAATAATACAGTTCTGTGCATCCTTAATTTCTGACAGTTTCCTTGTGACTGGAATATTGATTGAAACAGCTACTGCCAAGCACATGGCTCCCATCACTCTCGTCTGCTTTTCCATTATGTCATAAATAGATTGCCTAGCTCAATAGATTATACAAATAGACCAGGCTGGACCTCTTGCATGGGTTTGCTTAAAAAAAAAAGTAAAAAGAAGATGAGCCTAATAATAACCAAGCATTTATGTTCCTTGAACAAGTTAATTGTAGGAATTTTAAATGCTGTGAAATTAGTAACTTCAAAGACAAAATAAGGACCAAAGCAAGACCAGGTCCAACAGCAGTAATTAGAATCAAGTCAAAAGTAAGCCTGATTGGACAGTTTAAAAATGCTTGTTCTGTGCAAGAAACCTGGCAAGTGTGTGGTACCCAAAATGGGAGTTCAGTTAAAGCTTTGGAAAGGCACAAAAATAAGCAAGCAGAAATATTTAGTATCCTGCTAAGCTGAAAATGCATTCAAACTAAAATGAGAACTGAGGTGATTGAATAAACAATAAGAATAAAGGAAGTGAGTTGTCAAAATAAAATATATTTGTGAATGGCCAAAGCCTGGCAAGTCCTGCCTCCCTGCAATCTCAATGGGCTGGATTGATTTGGATTGCTGACGTCTCAGGGAAGATTTTAGAATTGGTTTATTGAGTTTTGGTTTTTTCTGCCTTGCCTTGCCTTTTCTTTTTCTCTTTTCCTTCCTCATTTTCTTTCTCTTTTTCTTCCTCTGGTAATTTAAATAATAATACTACCTAGAAGCCTGTCAGAAATGAGGACTCCATTGTGTACCCTGTGTGTAGAACCTGCTGTACAACTGCAAGATACAGAAGTAGTTTGTTTTATAGGACAAAACTGAGATGCAGTAGAAATGAGTGTCCAAGAAGTCAATGGTATGTCTAAAAGCACTTTAAAGCAAACTTAAATATCCTCAGATGGGCTGAAGCCACCCTTCTAGACATAATTGGTCAGACAAAATCGATCACCCAAGCAGTCAGGAGCTTAAGTACAGCCCCTGTTTACCTGCTGCCAGAGGGTGCTGGTTTGTTTTCTTTGAAGCTGTTGCAACAGGAAAATATTAAGCACCAGCTTAGACTGATGAGATGATGAATCTTTCTCCAAAATATCTCTGCTGCCACCGAACAAATTACAAGTATACTAGTTGGAAAGTACAATGATTACATAATGGTGGCAGATATTAAATTGACCTTCTGAAACCAAATGAAAAATGAAAGCCAGATGGAGGTTTATGATGAGTGAACCTGACGTGATGTCAAGAACCTGATATCTGATGGATGCCTTTAGATGGATATAGATGGATGACAAAGGTGAAATTATGGAACTTCAGAATATTGTTTTCTAGTAAACTTTTATTCATGTTCTATTGACTTGAACAGAGATAGTGGCTGCAAAGTGGAAGATTAGTTTCTACCTGCAAATTAGCTCTAATTATTTATAATATTGTGTTGGACTGAGGCCGACGGTTCAGAAACAGGCTTAAGAAGAACAGTTAAATTTTCATTTGTATCATGGGATGAGTGACACCAAGTATGGAACATTCTGCAGCATTTTGAACATGTTCAGAAATAATTCCAGAAAAATATTGTTTTTCTGAGCAAAGGCCGTTTCTCCCTTCGCAGAAGACATACTCCTGTGACCATTAACAGTCAGTGTCAAGTTCCAAGGTTGAAACTTCAGTTGGAGCTATAGGAAAGTACACACCAGAGCAGACAGTGCCTCTGCTTCTGAGGATCTCTTTAACTAGTGGTGATGTCACATCTGTCAATGTTTTTTATTTTTTCACTTTTTCTTTTTTTTTACTCATCTCATGTGACAATGGTTCTGATCTTGTAAGGGGCTGTGTGAAGGCAGGCTCTGACACCAGAGACAGCTGCTGATGGACTCAGAAAGGCTTCATGCAGATGGAAAGGTCAAGTTGCACAAAATAGCTTGCAGGTCCAGAGGCCCGATGGCAAATATTCTTACCTTAGAGTAAACCCAAAAAACCTAGTGAGGCATTTAAAATGAACTGATAAAGGTTTTGTATGGGACAGTATTACACTAGCTAGGATAAGGCTGGAGCAGGCATTAGTCAGAGTAGCACTAACTTCTTAAAATACTGCTCTATGACATTAGCAAGAGCAGCTTTAAAGTTGAAATGATCATCCTGTTTGCTTAGCCTCCAAACACTGCCCTTTTTCTTTGAGAAGACAATTCTGAACTGAGCAGATGGGACTCTAAAAGCTAAAATACCCATTTTGTTTTCCAACAGAAACATTTATTTGTGTTTGGACCCTGGAAATATTTCTTTTGACTCTCTTAAGAAATTATATTATTTCTCTTTCTTCAGTTATTTACTTCCCAAATCCCCAGAGCATGTTTGTGTGCAGTGTTATTTGAACGACGGTTAATGCTGCACTCCTCTACAAAACCTGTATCTGAATATCTGCATAGAGACTGCATTTAAAGAAATAAATTAAAGTAGAATTTAAAAGCTTAATCTCAGGATAAAACAGGCTTTCAGGATCTTCATCTGTCCACACCTAAACACTCCCAGCTGAAGCACAATCTCTTTGGTTTGCAGTTATCCGATTCCACAGAAAAAAAAAAAAAGGTAGATTATCATGGAGATATTTTAAAGTGACCAGTATAATCTCATTTCTAAAAATAATTGTGCCAGAACTGCAGACAGTAGGGATGAAAGAAAGTTCTTTTTGCCTAACTTCAGGTTCTCTTCAGCTTCCTGGATTTTGCACATTTATTATAGACACCCAGAACTGAGTCTGTTTGAAATGGAAAGATATGGAAGAGAGGATGTCTGAAGATGAGGAACAGCCTTAAAACTATGGACAACACATCCTCAGAGAGCAAAACTAATACAGGCACACTGTGAATAAGAAGAACAGAGATAGTGTAGGGAGTATAGGTCAATGAACATAAGGAACATGAGGGCAAAAAAGTGTCAGTTTCCTCAGCTATTTCTTAATTTGTGGTTGGAAATATGTTTAGTCACAAATTATGCACTAATAGTTTATTAACTATCCACTTCTACACTCTCATGTTATTACTCATTTCTGAAAGTATGCGATATGATGGTCATTAATGAGTTTTATATTTTTCTAATAGCTTTGCCAACCCTGTACTATGACTGCTCCTTTATTGACCTTCTTTTTGTCATATGCATGTGTTTTGATCAACTTTGAATTATTAGCATTTAAATATGCCAGCAGAATATTGAAGTCTCAGAATACAATGTTGTTTGTAATAAAATCATTAGTGTGATGAGATGCAGATCAAAAGGAGTGTACACCAAAGAGAATACAAATGATACAATACTGAATTAATTTGAAAAGATGAAACACACATAACAATAAGCTTCCACTAATATTAGTGAGCTTATTAATGACAAAATTTCTAAAACATATAATGGAAAATCAAATAAGGAGCATTTCCCATAATATAAATATGCTTCAAAATGAGACAATGTAAATATTGAATTGGTATTTTTTCTTCAAGCATGTGTCAAATTTACTAATCTGTCAAAAGCCCTAGTTTACATATATATACATATGTAACAGATTCATATTTATGGTAGTAAATGGTGTAACAATTGTTACTTTAAAGTGATCATGCAGACTTATCTCCTCTGGGCTAGACAGTCATTCAGGGAGTCATGCAAAATTAGCCCCACAGAATGGACTGCAAGCCAGACTCACAGCATGTGGGTTGCTAGATCCTGTGTTCTTTCAAGGAGAGCTTATTGGGAATCCTCTTGATAAGGCACCTTTGCTGCTCAGGGTAATCCTGATGTAGGTGATGTGGAGACATGCAGGGACACGGAGAACAGAATCTTCCCAGTCCCAGCCTGAGTTCCAAACCAGTGAGCTGTAGCTATTCTCTAGTGAATGGGCAAGTCTTTCACCAAAGTTTTATCGAAAAACTTCCTTGTCAAAACTGGCACTGCCTGCTTGCCACAGTTACATTGTGCCATCACGAGTATCACGACACCAGTATCAGCTTTCTGAATCTTTGCCCAAAAGCAAGGAGAAAAATCATGAAGCATACAAATTTTTGTAATTAATGTAATATTTCTTCATATTCTTTCTCTAGCTATCTTCAAAATAATTCTGTTTTGGTCTGGGTCTTTAGCATCTTTAAAGTCTTTGTAACAACATTGTCAATATGACAGATGTTCTTGTGTGTAGCTGTAACTCAAAACAAGAGCAATGTATTGCTGACATGATATATTTAGATATGGATAGATATAACAGAAAACTCACATATGGGCAACCATAAGGATAATACTAATTCCTACATCTTCTATATTCTGAAATGCAAAGTTCCAGCCCTTAATAAGTGGCAAAATTCTCACTTTTCTGCACAACAAAAATATATTGTCCCTTCTAAATCCATTCCTAGATTTTCAGCAGTATAGACTAGTAAAGAACATAACTAAATTGAGCCATAAAAATTGTTTCGCTTGTGTGTGCGATTTCAGAGAGAGGAGTGGATAAAATGGATTTATTCTCATAATGTGAAACTGCTTCATGTATCAGAAATTGCATAGTTGACAACGGCACTTGAGTTACAGTAAAGATTTTCAACATTGCCAAATGGCACATCATGAAATTTCTGGTCTGGTTCAATAAAATTGAAATGTTTGGTAACAATTTATGGTTATTTCTTGAGCATTCCTTAATCTATATTTATATTAACTTAGAGTGGCTGAGATATGTGAATTTTAATCCTTTATCCAGAAAGTTATATAAAGCAAATATAGGGACAACATCAACAGAAATAAAGTTACCTAGAAGAGAAGGAAGAGGTCTTTAGGGGGCGGTTTCACCACAAATCAGTAGACTCACCTAAGAAAATCAATTGCCATCCTGAGTTTATTTGGGTATCCAAGACAGAGAAGGACTTGAAAATTACTTGGAAATTTCTAAAAGCAAGCAAAGAGAGGAAGCAAAGAGATACATACCTGGAGCTGTGGCACACTACCAGTGCTGTGGCTTCCAGTGCATCACTGAACACTTGAAATAAAAATGAATTCTAGAGACGTCTCAATAAAACGAAAGGCCTGATATCTTTTTCTTTGTAATACAAATACTTCACTCTGATCTTTGGAGATAGGGACTCACAAATACAGCTGAGAATGTTTTGAGAATATCTGATCTTTGCTTTTGAAAATAGTGTTCTCAGTTGCAAATCAGTGCTGATGTGGGAACTGAAAAGTAGGATTACCTGAGCTGTGTTTGTAAAATGTGCCAATAGCAAGAACAAAAAACCACTGAAATACTCACTTTTTAATAAAGAAAAGTTATTTTATGATTAGGTTATTTACAGAAATTGTACAGGAGTGGAGTTGGAGTGCTGGTGCTGTAAAGAGAAGATTGCTCATAAAAGCCGGGAGAACAGTTTTGATTTCTCAAGTGTGACAGAAGGGCATGGTTCTGGGAAACATATGTTTACAAAGATTTGAAGCTGTAAAATGTGTAGATCCTGAAGAGGGAAAGAGTAACTAATGAAACCAAATTTCCTATGAATTTGTGCCCTCATTCAATACAGACTGCCAACTTCACAACTTCACAACTTCAAAAAAATTGCTCTTTTTTTTACCTGTGGTACTCCCCTGAGCAAACAACAGTATTTGTGGTGGGTAACCTGGTGCTCCCAGGCCAGCTCACTCCCTGCTGCTTTGTGGGTTTGTCTGCTTTTCTTCAAGTGGGGGCAGTAATTCTGGAGTTTCATCCACCTCGTTTCTGACTTTTCCTCACAATTCTCTTAATAACTATCTTTGAGATTCCAACCTCTCTTTTAGATCTGGTAAATTTTAAAAAGTTATTAGAAGGGGGTCAGCAGACAGACAGTCATGATCAAGCAAGCATTATTCCTTTGAAAACTTGGCTAAAGTATAAAAAATATAACCTGTGTGAAGGAAAGCAGAGAATGAATGATTTCTATATATGCTCCTGAGTAAAAATTTTTTAAGAAACATTGTTACCTAAGAACATTGTACTTGTCCTGTACAAATGAGCCAGAGGCTGAAGAGCATGTAATTGAACATGGAAAAACAACCAGGGTAAACCAGTCCACAGTAAATCAGCATCGACCAAGCTTTTTGAGGAAAGTTAATCTTAGATGACCAGATGCACTGCGAGTAACTTTATTAAAAAAACAAACAAACAAACAAAACCTCACCAATCTGAAGGAATTTTTCTGAGCTCTTTATTGCTTTACTAGAGGGACACTGTGTTTTAAATCCCATGTGCTTGGGTCAGCCTCTCAACTGTAACAAATAGAATTGGTGGCCTAAATTCTGATAGTTGTTGCACTATTGTCATGGGTAAGTAAGTTCTCTGAAGTCCAGGAGTTATTTAGATTTGCAGGGTAAACAAGAAACCAGCCTGGGGACTTCTTACATCATCATCTTTCCTTGATCCTTGCTGTAAATTATAGGCTGACAATTTAATGTGCTTTCTTAAACCATAAAGATGACAGCTATCACTTAAATACAAAATATTAGAAATCTATCAAGAGTGTAACTGATTAGACAGTAAAAAATTAATCTGAAATCAGGGCCTTTGTATTTTTTCTGAATCTCTTAGCCAGCTTGAAATAATTTCCTGTTGTCACATGCTTTTTAAGAAAAGGAATCCTTAGTTAATGCAGAAAACCTTTACAGTCCCAACTATTGGAAAGCTTTTGTAGGGTTTGTTATTCCTGCTGTGTAGCTTATGCATTTTTTTTGACAGTATACAAGCATGCAAACACACATGCATAATGTAGGAAAATGTTCTTCCTTACTCCGTTTCACTAGGAATAATTCTAGTTGTGATAGACATTTTAGCATATTTATTTATTTATATAATGGAAATATGATAGCCAAAATTATTACCATTTGAGAAGTTGTTGTTATTTTAGTGGAGGAAGATAGGCAGCCTTTCCAGTTTCTGTGCCACTGTGTTATACATTTTAGGATAAATTCTTGAGACGGTTCCTTTCATTGAATATCTCTTCCAATGTCTTGTGCTTGTTCATGGCCTCTAGTTGGTACTGAACTACTTCAAAGTCACATTTTGCTGGAAGGGCAGAGCGTGGAGGTTTTTTTAACTCATATAAACACCAGCTACGTTCTGACCATGTATATGCACACTTAAAACTAGAATGATAAATCTGAAATGTACTCTGTTCATAAGAAAAACTCTCAAATTGGAATGAGTTGCTTGCCATGTTGCTACTAATCCGTTGCTGCCTATATACAAAGCGCCAGCTAAGTGGTATTTCTAGACTGCTCATTGTGTCTTGCTCTTTGTTGATTTTTCTCATTCTGTGTATTTGAACTACTTTAGCTGGAAGTACTTAGCTGAGAGATTCACAAAAAGAATACCTAGCATGGGGTGGGTGACCTATGAAGTCAGACATGAAAGATTCCTGTTTGGCTATTTTTCAATGCTGTTTCAGTTGAATCTGAGGCATTACCAGCTGTGACACTGCACAGCAGTCATTTTGTTTCCTTACACTAGCTAGACAGATTTATCAATTTCTTTTACTTGTTATGATTTTTTTTTCAGTTGTTGCTCTAAAAGAGAAGAGGAAAGAAAATGCAATATTGCAATCTGGAATAAAAATGGATTCTCAAATGCCTTTTACAATTGGTGCTCTGGGAGGAGGGTCACACTACAGAAATTTCTGAGGTTGAGGTAGAACACCTATTTAATGGGTTCTTTGGCAAATGAAATAATTTCCGGCTAGCAAAACCAAATCTTTTCTATTTTTTCTTTTTTCCAAGCAAAGGCTGTGCGACAGAGTGGGACCGAGGATCAAAGTTTAAATACAGTTTGCTCTGCCACCTGGTTTTGATCTAGAGCTCAAGCATATGACTGGCAACACTCACTGTCATGGGAGGGAGACCTGGTAAGGGGGGACAAAGCAACACGTCTCCCTATCTCTCAAATTGTGAAAGGTTTGACAGCCTTGGAAAATAAGTGTCTTATTTTATTTACAAAGAAAAAAGATGGCAGAGCAATCATAATAAAATCTTCTCCCTCGGTGCTTTGCCCATTTGTTTCAGGCCTCCTTTAGCTGAACTGTCTGGAGGGGGTGAGGAGGTCACTTTGCCTTTTGACCAGTTCAGTCTTTGTCCCACTGCTGGGGTGCCAATTGTGGTTGTCATCTTTTCCTGGGTAGTTGCCACCTGTCCATTAGAAACTGGCCAGAGATCAGGAATTCACTTCATATTGACCACAGAATAGATGTCATAGGCTCAGATTAACATTTAGACACTGAGTCCAGATTTGAAACAGCAATTTAGAGAAGAAAAGCAAAGTCTCTCTCCTTCTCAATCACTTATTTATGGAGTTACTGTGTATTTAAGCTATATTCACTTCCACTTGATTAGTCTCTGTCTGTTGTAAACTTTCTCTACATAATTATTATTTCCCTTTTTAAAGAATCATTAAAGGTCTGAGGAAGATTAGCACCCATTTTCCTACAGGCTGCAAAAACCTTGGTTTGTCTTTCTCAGCTGACAGAAGACATTTCCTTCCAGTTCTTGTGGCTGGCTTAAGGGTCCATACTGATCTCAAAGAGCAGCTTGACCCAAGAATTATAAAGCCCTGAAACCCTATCTTTAGTGATCACTTGGAAAGCATCATTATTTTGAGGTGTCATCACCATGGTAGAAAGATCACATTAAAAAAAAAGAGATCAGTATTAGAGATAAGAAAAGACATAAAGATGGTCCAGAACATTAAAAAAAAAACCTAGGTAGCTGATCAATAAATTTGGAGTCTGGGTATTGTTTTTTT
>VXBC01010035.1:0-20928 GCA_013399945.1 Ploceus nigricollis | reverse complement strand
TTTTTTTTTTTTTTTTTTTTTTCCCACAAGTTGTTGAATTGAGTATGAAGGGACTTTTTAGGGGCTAGATTATTTGTCACCGTGTATCAGGATCTAGTTGGTGATTTAGGGACTTGTCAAAATGGCACAGCTGTATCCATAAGGTCTATGGTTGTACTAGTGATTTGTCTGTAAGGCTGTGGCATTAAAGCAGCTATGATATATAAGGGCACTGGTAATGTACTGTACTGTGGACATCCAGAACAAGGTACAGATGTACTAAATCTACCACTGTTCTGTCACAGGGAGTAGCTGCCATAATAGTATACAGTCATAAGCACTGAGATAGAATTAAAAACACCCAAAACCCAAACTGCTAAAATAAGCATTCCTGTCACGTTTGCACAAGAACTTTTATTCAATAAAAGGAAATGACCATGAACTGGGAGGAAAAAATAGCACTGTTGGCAAAAAGGCATTTTCACGGTGTGAAAGATGGAGATGGGAACACTTCTCTTTTTTTAACCTTTATAAAACCCCAGGGATTTACAATGATTTATTCTCATGGACCTAGATCTGCAGGAGAACATGGTGCTTTGAAATAGTTTGCTTTGAGATACCTTGCTGACCAGTGCAATCCTGAGGTGCTGTTTGCTGCAGTGTCTAAAATGCACTGCAATAGCATATTTTTTGGTTTGGATAAACTTTGCAAAGTGATGTGCAGCTCTGTGAATTAAAAAAAAAAATACTTACCACATAAATTTAAATGTCTGTGTTACAGTGATAATCTTGACTGTTGTACAATAGATGGTGTTAGTCCACTGGAAGAGTAAGTAAGAATCTCTTGTTTTTTCTTGTCTGACAAATGGGTGTGCAATGCTGTCTGTCATTCTAGTAGTTACCTTTGTGGTTGTAAAAACTGCAGTCAAGTTTCCAGGTTTCCAGTTACATTTTCATCTTCCAGGTTTTGGGTTTTTGTTTTTATTTTTTTTTTTTTTTTTTTTTTGTAATTTTTATAGCTTGCTTCATTGCAACAAAATTGTTCAAATCAAGCAAGAACATCTTGTTTTCTTACTTTAGCAGTACCCACCCACCCTGGCCACCAGTCAAGGTCTCAGCACTGATATTGATTTCATGTTTGACATCTCTAATGAAATAAAGGACCTCATTGCACTCTTCCCAAGGGAAAGAAGTATCCACAGTAATCACTTTTCTTTTAGGACTGAAGAAAAATATTTCATTTTTCTTTCATTCAGACTATGCACTACTCATGTTTTTTGTTGGAAATCTGATCCCTGTAATTAAAAAAAAAACAACTTATATTGCAGTGAGAACAATGGTTAGTTCAGAAAGAAAAGCTGTTTAAGACAGTGATTTCAAGGAAATGCAGTATTGGCTTTTCAAACTATGTACTTCCTTAGTGCACTCATCACACATGATCAAATGTAATGTTTTGTCAGGTTTTAGACACATTCCTATTAGAGTTACATCTTTTACTTCATCAAACTAAGGCTCTGCTGAAGGACAGCTTGTACAAATAAACATTAGTTGGAATGTTTTTAAGGAGGAATTGTTTACTGATTGAAATACAAAAACTGTTGCTCATGCTTGCTGATCAAATTACATGCTTAAGAGAAAACAAGCTACATAATTTGTTGACTCATGACTCATAAGAAATGTCAGGCTGTATCTTTTGATGTGAAGAATTGCAGAATCTCTTGTCTTTATTAGATGAAGCAGTAGACAAAAGGTTTTTCTTAAAAACAGCATCAATATACATAACAATCTCATAGCTATCAAACTGTAATCCCTCTGTGAGGGCGAGTTGTGAAGAGGGTGATCAGTAACATTCAACTTAAGGAGTCTTTTGTTTTAAGACAAAGTATTATACTGATGTTAAACTTCAACTGAATTCCCAGAGGGAATTTTTTGCCACATATTGTCTCTATTTTCGATTACTTAGTGCAGCCATGCAGTGTGAAACCAGTCTTCCAAAACAAGACAGTGTAGAAGGAAGGACATTAAGGTGTATCTGAAGGGCAAGCGTGGAGGTAGAGGCATAAAAGCAATGTTAGATCAAAGACCAGCTGGGCCTGGACTCCCACCTTCTGGCAGCTTCGAGGGGAGCACTTCAACAAGGAGAAGCACGCAGTGATATTTGCCCCATGGTTATCTCTGCCATACTGTGGTTTGTGACTCAGGAACTTGAAAGTCGGATATGGTGTCTTTGCCCTTTACAGCATTTAGTGACCGATGTCACAGCACCATCCAATTTCCTGCAACACTTGGGAGCTCTGTGGCCCTAGAGAGGTTATATAAGGTACTCCCAGAGGGGTCCTCCAACATGTCAATGCTGTCTCCTGTTTATGTCTTTCCAAGATGTCTAAACTACAGACACAGATGAAGGACTGAAATTTCAGTTGAGGAAGAATGGAAATATATTGAAGATTAGCTCAGAGTAGTTTTCCTATCCATGTCTATGTTGCTTAGTATTTTTCCATTATAGTCTTATATTTGTGGTTAATAGTGCTGGTTGCATCAACAGAGGTTTTGTGGAAGAATAAACATAGCTGAGTATGAAGCATGTACAAGATACATAAAAACACACAAGGGGAAAATTGACCAATTAAAAATCATTTTCTTGGAACGGCTCTACCTGATCGGACATAACTCTAGTGGTAAACTTGATGAAGTAGCATTTTCAGTGCTCTTACCTCAGTCTTACACTGTAATGGGATTATTTTATAATCTCAGGTAATGGAATCCTGGGACTCCAATAAGAACTGAAACAGGAAAAAAAAATATTTTTCAAGACCATAGAAGAAAAACTTCATCTTATATTTTCCAAGATTCATAAAATAAAGATTGTGAATTCCAGATGTGTAAATATCTTAAGACAGTCTGTTTTTAAAATAACAGACTATTTTCCATGAAGTGTAAAGAAGGGTGTAGGAATTTAAATAAATATTCTTGGTCTTTGTGATTGAGCAGCATGGTCTAACCTTATAGCTGATGTTATTTTGACCAGAAAGTTTGACTAGAGACCTAAATTATGCTGCAGTCCTGTGATTCTGCATTTCTATGAAAGCAGAACAGTGTCTAGAGCTCTTGGGACATAACACTGACTAAAAAAAAGCCCACAACTTCATACAACCTTTTTTTTAAAAAAGCCTTGAAGATGTAGTCAGATATTTGAAATACTCAGGAGAGATGGTTTACTCCTATTTTGTAAATTTCTGTTTGGGAACAAATTACTGTCAAGTTTTGAGGTCTGTTTTCTAGTTGGTTCACCATAGCCACAGGTAAATAAGGGGGGAGTGGGATTAATGTGACAAAACACAGATATATATCATACAGTTGTCTACTGTCAGGCTAGTCACCTTAGATTGCCTTAGTAATATAGAAAATAGGTGGTTTTAGGTAAAAATGGCATAACTTAGTTTAGGTATCTCATTTAAGGTAAGAAGAATTGCATGTTGGAAGGTGTGTTTCTTCCTCCTGACTAAAAAGAACTAAGACAGCTAGCTCAAAAGTAGAAATCCATCCTTGCTGACCCAGATTAGCCCCAAAATAAGTTGGATAAAAGGATAAAAAAGAAGATGATGATTTCATTTTCATGCCAAGGATTGAGAGATTGAGTTTGTTGCTGCATTACAAAAAGACTGCAAAAGCCTTTTGCATGGTCCAGCCTAAAGATGGGAGATGAATCCCTATGTTCAGAGTCCCATGCCAGTCATATTTCTTGCACAACTGCATCCTTTTCCTTTATTCTGTTACAATAAATAAAAGTTTACATGTAAGCTTCACCCCAGCAATAAGATCCATACAGATCTTCCCACTTACCAACCACCTGCATCGATGTCAGTGGAGACACAATTGCTGCAGAGCAATATCTGCTTGCAAGGCAACAGAGTGACTAAAAGAAGGGAACAGGACATTATCCCTTCAAAGAGCAACACAACAAAACACAGAAAGAACTTTCTGTGTGGCAATCATATGCTTTCTTACTTTTTCTGCATATCACCCTGGTCATCTGCTAAAAGAAGATCCCCCATGTTTTATTAGTTATCTTGTTGATAAATGGGTGAGGGATAATACAGCTTGATTTGTCCTGGAACACCTTCTATTCATTTTGCATTTCTATGACTCCCCAGAACATGTTTCCTTTCCCTATGTAGCCTTTACCACCTTCCTGCACCCCACCCTTCCACACCCTGCCCCCGCAGCCCCCACCTGTCCGGACTCTTGATTCCCCTTTGCTTCAGACTTCATGAGAATATTGAAGGTTTATTTTCAAGCCCCAGCCTTCTCCAACAGAGAATATCTAAGGTATTTGTTATGTTTGAAAACAGTGAATCATTATAGATTGAATCAAGGAAAGGAAGTATATGAGATTGAAAGTAAAACAAGGAAAATCGGATGTGATTCTAAATAATTCAACCCATACCAAGAGCAGAAGGTAAAGCAGATTATAACTTCTACAGAAATAACTGAAAAAAGGAACTGAAAAACAATCCATAAATCTATACTTTCCTTCCTACTGTCACTATTCTTTTCATATTTTCTGTTAATCAGTTTCTCAGTTTTTCTGTCAGAATTTCCTGATTGACTTAAGGATACTAAAATGAATTAAAATTCATTGTTTACAGGCATTGTGACTTTAGTCCTGAGCATTGCAGCATTCTCTGTTGTGTCTGGGGTCAGTTAGACTAGATGCAATTGCAGCATTCATAGCAAGTCACACAGCCATGAAAGAATTTCTTCTTTTTCTACACTTCTGAGCCAGCCCATGAAGTTTAGAGAGATGTGAGGTATGTATGAAACAGCATCTGATAAATTCAGCAGAACAGAGATCTGTAAGTTTCTGTGTCTGTAAAATATTTACTTGTGACAGTTTTGTGACACTTGGGGCAATGACTAGATAACCATGCAAATTATAGGTAAGTAACTGCATGTGCTGTAGGGCAAACACCTCTAATAGCCTGAGATGAATTCCCTCACGAGATTTAAAGATATGCTGGTGTAAGTCTAGAGATAATGGTTCTGTGTAGATAAACTTGTTGACTAATTTCTTTCTCTTAGAACATCTGTACTAAAGCACCTAACACTTGAATTACAGCAATACCATAAAATCTCTGAAGTTTCTTTTATGGACCTATTATGAAGAAAAGCCTTTAGGGTTAAGTTATACGACCTGGAAGAGTCCTGGTCACTAACATACCACAAATAGACACATAAAACTCTGATAGCTATAAAATCAAAATAAAGTATAAATATAAATGTTTATTAGTATATCTACCATTCTATTGCCAGCAATTAAGGTATGAAAAGGTGAGCCCCAGCTTATACTGTTGCAAAGCTCAAATAGCCAGAAACCCTTCATCATTCCCCAAACCATTCCTTTTTAAATGGTTTTTAAACCAATCTGTCATAATTCCTAGTTTTTATGTATTTTTATGTTTGTCTTTAAAAACATAGACCAGCATTGATAAAATCTTTTCTCTGTCACTACGACAGTGACCCATTTAAACAGAGTAGGGCTGAGTCCTGTATCACTTGCTGAAATAGTGGGAAACATTCCATCAAGTTACTCTCTCCTCCAATTACTTTTTACTGGTTTAACTTTTCAGATTTTGGGAAAATGAGTTCTGAAACTAGTTTGTTCTTTCACACCTGAGCATTCAACTCCTGTCAACATCTGACTGCTTGACTGCTTACAACCTGATCTACCACTAATTTTTGGCATTTCATATGCTGTCATACCCAGAGATGAGATTTGTTCATCAAAGCCATTGCCAGACTCAAACAGCTGTCCAGACTAGCACTAGCACTATGGAGTGCTAGTGATGGCTAAAAGTCATGAGGGGTCTGTGGATAAACAAAACATCCTTCCTGTTTCAATGATTCCTTGATAGCTGCAAGCTGTCCTAATGCTTGCTGATAGATACCTCAGCATGGAAATCATAAGCACGTGGGAGCAGCAGTAGCTGAAGGAATGTAGATGGGATAAGACTTGTAAAGGGGAAATATTCCTTGAAGAATAGGTGAATTCCCTCAGCAGTTCAGCTCATCTTGGGCAGAGAGGAATATTTTATATATGTTTTACAGACCATCCTAGTAGATATAGCTATTGAGTTTATATAGAGTTAAAAATCATGTGCCAGTATCAGTAGTATTTTTTTCCCCACTAATAAAAATTATTTTTAGACTTTTAAATTTTTCTTTAGAATAGAATTATTATGACTTAAGAGCTCCTCTTGTTCCATCTCACTGACTTCACCTTTGTCTTTGGTGTGAGTGGAAGGTACAACTTAGGTTTTGCATGTGTGAATGTAGCTCTGTTTTTACTGCATTTTGGCCAGGGAAAATAGACATAAGGTAAGTGCATTTTAATCTTTGGGAATATAGCAGCTTGGAGCTCTGAAGAAAAAATACAGGACTTGGAAAAAGAAAGGATACCAAGAAGGACAATACCAGCACACTGCAAAGGAAAACAATTAAATATGTGAGACTGTCTCATATTTGTTGCTGTTGTGGAGGATTGTGTGCCATCTGTGCTAGGATGTGCATGAGAACCTTGTGACAATAGCCATCTTGCATAGCCAGAGGCAAGAAAGGTCTGAAATGCACCTAGACCGCAGAACAGCATTGGACATGGATCAAAGATACTGCAGATCCCAGATGCTCTCCAAGATTCAGATAAATTGGGTCTGCATAAGGCAATAACTCACCTTAGGTATCAGATTAAAGCATGGTGATTCTTCAAATAAAGTTGTTATTTTCATTACTATGTCTTCCCTTTTCCCAGTGCTTGATGGTAGGGACCAAGTAAAAACTCCTTTGGATCTTGCCAATTTACAAGTACAGTTTGTGTGGCAATCAAAATCAAAAAAGGAAAAAAGGAAGATAATGTTATTAGCAATCCCAAATTGTTCCCAAAAGCATTATTTTGGCTGTGCAAACAGTTAGAATTTCTAGCAATATAAACCAATATATTACTGAAAATCATGCCTAAGCATTCAAATAAAATACATAGACAATTTAAAATTATCCATGCAAACTATCCAGTAATGAGTAATTTGGACTGCAGGGTTTTTATGGATGAAATTGTAAAGTAAATGTAAAATGTAATTATCCAATCCAAAATGCCTTAACTTTTCAGCCATAGAAATCAAACAAAATTATTTGCATGCTGTTTCTGAATTCTGAGGTGGACAGTGAGGTAGTTTGCTTCTGGGTCAGAGGGTGAAGCTTTGAATTAGCTCACAAAATGAGACCAGCCTGGTCATCCATCCCCATTCGCATAGTTTCAGATATTTCTTGGCACAGGGATCCTTTTGTTTCCCAGCATAACCTTGAAAACCTTGAAAATATGTTCAATCAGTTTAAAGCAAGCCTGTATATTCCTGAGGACTCTTCTATGTGGAAGTGCACAGACAGACCTCTGCTCCAAGAGGCAGGGATAAAAACCTGCCCTGGTGTTAGTGCCTCACAGTAATGTAGATTAGAGGTGGAAGGTGTTGGGCAAACATTCCTTGATCCTGCTAATACATTTTCTGAAATACAAGTGGAGTACAGCTGGCTGGCTGGGAATATGGGTAGAGACTGCACTGGACCATTTGCATCCATGTGAAAGTGTTTTCTGTAAATTGCCATTTTTCTGTAGATTGATAAGACATCTTTCCATGACCCTCTCCAGCAGCTCAAAGAGTAGCATTTCTAGGTCTTTAGCAATGTCAGTTGGCAGCTTTCTTTGAGGCTTTAACTTCTACATGAAAGACACATCAGCTAAGATCTGTCTGTACCATAATCGGCTTTGAAAAATTCTTTCTTATTTGCATTCTATTTATTTTTCACTTAATGCTTGGGACCCACAAACTCCCATCATCGTCTGAATTTGAGAAAATTACCTCTGCAGTTACCCTGTTAACTCTAAATTATTATTAGAAAAGCTACCATGATACTTCTTTCAGTTCATTTTTTCTGGGAAGATTTTGACAGAAAATTTAAGAAATTTTCTCACTGATCTTCTTGTATTTGAAAAATCTAAAAATATCTTTCTTAACCTATTTTCACCATTGGCCTCATTTGGGATATCTGTAAGAGGCGTCCTCTACACAATGAATGAAAGACCAATTTTATGTCAGAAGAATAAAAGAAGAAAGAGGGAGGTGTCTGTCAAATGCCCCAAAGTGTTATGAGCCTGTGACCCTTGATACATAGGAGGGAATGAATGAAAGAGACCAAAGGAAACATGAGAAATTGCTTCAAGACAGCATGTTGCTCCTGTGCCAAAAAAAGCAGATGGCAAAAAGGATCATGCAGGAAAAAAAAAAAAAGATGCAAAGAATTGTTTCCCAGAATCCAGTACGCAATAGGGGCTCCTTTTCTATCTCCAGCTTAGTTTCAGGTGGAGCATAACAAGAAAACTCTTTCAATCAGCCTCAGGAAATAAAAAGGAAAAAAAAAAAAAACCAAGAAGCTACAGGTATAATACTTACAGGTGTGTCAGTCAGCAGGCGATATTTTAACTCCGCAATTTAAATGGTTTTCTTTTGAGGCGTTATTTTTACTTGTTTTGCAATGTCCTATATATTAACTTTCCAAAAGTTAATACGCTGCTTTACTACATAGAATGCTTATTAATTCTTCCCAGAAGGACATTTTTCTCAAGGAATTATACACTATCTTATCAATCACTTAACATCAAAGCCAAAACACTAAACAGGGCTGTAAATATACTCTTAGGGCTGTTGTCTATGAATTCACACCATGATGTGATCTTGCAACTACCTTAGCAGCTAACTGGTCAAAGTTAACAATCACACCTTCTTTGTCTCACTCACTCCTAATTTTTTATTTGCCTCTAATTTAACAGGTGGTCACAACCTTCAGCAATAACATCAGGGACACTTGAAATGCTGAGATCCAGACTTCTTGCAGTGGATGTCTTGAATGGCTTCAGTCTAAGAAATTATACATTTTTGAAAGCAGACTGTATCTGCTCCAAAATTGTAGGTTCTAGAGCTTCTACATCCTTCATATTGCAGTTCTAGAGCCTCTTTTACAGCTTTGTGGGCAAGGGTAGCTCAGAGGATGCTGGTATTCATTGGCGGCATTGCAAATGTACTTCCACCCTGTTCTCATTCCTTCCACTGCAGGCACCATCCCTGCCTTTTGGTAACCCACATTAATTTCTGTGAGACTTCCTTGACGATGAAGATACTAAGAGGCAAACCCGAGTCCTAAGTAGTGGTATTAAAATATGGGCAGCCTGTTAAATAATTCCCCATTCACAAGAGGATTAAAAGGGTATAGTTTTGCAGGACTCAGTTAATGGCTTTACATAAGACAGAAGTAATAGCATGTGCAGCTTAAAAATTAACCAGGATAAGTCTTACTTTTATGCACCCCAAAGATAAAACTTTCTGAGTTATTATGCTTCAAAGCAGTTCTGAGTTTAGTGTGGCACTGCTATGGGGATGTAGCAAACTTTACATACAATATTAAAAATGTAGCCTTCCCTGTCTGAAGTCAGTAAGTCATCCCAGCTATGCAACATAATTAAGATTTCTTATTTCCTGAGCCCAGAATGACCATTATGCCACATACAGATGGTCAGTGAATGCTCTCAGCACCCATCATTTTCTATTTATTATCTGTCATCCTAACATTCTCATTTTTCTCTGCTATCATGGTGTTCAAGTTCCTGACAGCTAAATGTGTTATCTCTTCACCAGATACAAAACCATACTAGCAGCCTCAAATCTCATAGAGAGGGAGAAGTTATCACTGAAGACAAGGTGAAGAAAGACTGAATTATTGACTGGAACAAGAACAACCCACCCTCAAATTTTTGTAGTCCCTTGAAAATCCTAACAGTATCTCACAGTTTACAGTAAAAACAATCCCCAGTGGCAGCAAGCAAAAGAGTGGGGTATGAACAGTGATGCCTATGCTCTGTACAGTGCATCATTTCTTCACACAGCCGCTCACTATGAGGTCAGTGTGCATGGGAAAACCACAATACTGGGATCAGTATGTCAGCATGCTTGCTAATCACATAATTTCTTAATGCAGACACAGGGAAAGAGAAGAGTAGGAATTTTCTCTTCCTTCCTCTGTTTCTGGGGTGGATTGTGCTTCCACATGCCAAGTCTGGGACAGCAAATTAAATATGTCTGGCACTGTTATCTGAAGCCACCTTGGAAAGGGCAGCCCTCAGTCACAATAAACTGTTGTTCTAGTTCCCCAAAGAGGATACCTACACCTTCTGAGTCCTTAATTACATCTGAGCTGTGCCTGAAAACTCATAAAGAATCACAGACTTATAGAAAGAGAGAATAGTTTGGATTGGAAGGGATATTTAAAGGCCTTCTAGTCTACCCCCCTTGCCATAAGCAGGGTCATTTTCAACTAGACCAGGTTTCTCAAAGCCCCATTCAGCCTAACATTGAATGTTTACAGGGTTGGTGCCCTCACCATCTGGGCTAGTTATTCCAGTGTTTCCAGATCATGTGAGGGAAATCACAGAGAGAATAATTTTCCTGCAAAAAAACCAGTGTCAGTGTTAGCTATTTAGGCAATGGAATCCAGGTTCTTTTGTGCATTTGCTTGAGTTATTTAATTTACTACTGTAGATGTGCTCATTGAGATTGAGGGTTATGAGAGTGACTGTTTCTTACACACAGGTCGTTGGTTTAGACTATTCCCTTTTGTAAGAAGGTTTCTTCATCAGTTTATTGCAACTTGACCTTATTATAAGTGAAGACAGTGTGTAAAGATAATGATTTTCATCAGCAGAAAACGAAGTTTCTCTTTAAGGGCTTTAAATATATAATGTATTTATTTCATTGCTTCTATAAAAAAGCCAAGTAGAAAGTGTTGGTATGACTATGATTTTTAATTAAACTTCTAGGATATCAATTTTTATTATTTAATTAGGGCTTTTATTTCTACAGGCAAGGCTAAGTGGAAATGTCATCAACTTGCATGTTAATTTAGAGGCAGAATTCCTATAAATCCACCTATGTCATGTTCACACTTCATCCAGTGACTATGTTTTGGTGTAGTCACATCTTTGTATTAGGGTGTTTAGAAAGCTGAAGACCTGTCTGTGTCATCACCCTTGATCTGTTTATTGGTTTCTCCCTGTTGTCTTTTTCATTTTTCTGGACAGCAATTCTCACTTCTGTGACCTTCTTTACACCAAAAGAGACAGTATTGACAAGACTGTTTGTGTCCCCTGCTAAGAGATCACTTGACCTGGATTCCTGCTGCTTCTTATCCCTCTTTTACTTGCTTGCATACAGTGATATGTGCTTTGTGCACACAAGGTGAGAGAAGATAGAGCAGGAATAACCCAAGAACATAGGTCCAGAGGCATCAGGAAAGCATGAAGAGCTGTCACTGTGAGCCAGGAATAACCTAATTAACCTAATATTGCCATCTGACTACTGCTCAGTGACATACATGAAGTAAGTTTGATGGTCTCATCCCAAATCCCTGTGGGCAAGTGACTACATCACAGTGACTAACATGGTAGCTGGGACTCACTGGCATTACTGGGAGCCTCCACTGACTGCCCAGGCGCTGCACAGGCTTTTGGACTGGTCACACCCACTGAGCAGGTCGAGGTTGGACAAGGCTGGGCTCTTTTTGTTGGAAAGGTCAGCTATTTCACACTGTCACTGATGCTTTAAAAAAAGAGTCAAATATTTAGTGGTGCAAATTTATAGATAATGTAAAACATCTGGCCTTTGATGACCATCTCTGTTTTTCCTCCTGCTTCCTTGCCAGGAATAGATAGATCCAATTTTTCTAAAGAACCATTAGACTTCCACTAGAATCTATTTAACTAATATTTAGTTCTATGAATTGTATTGGTTGTAGAGTAAAAGGCACATTTATTTTCCTGCTCACATTTAAATGTCATTTCCTGTCTATTGATTCTCTTGGCATTGGTTACTGATCATATAACTCCCAAATGGTGTAATCCAAGCTGTTCATATAATTTGGCTTGAACTTTATTTTGAAAAATCTGTAATAATCTAAGTTAAATAAACATAATGCTAGAAAATATACTCTAGGGAATGAATCTACATTGACAGGAGATGGATAAAATAGTTCTTTTCCATCTCTGCATATGACTTTCTGATTAGAGAAGGCAATAGCAAAAGATGGATGACTGCCTAATTGGATATTAGTAGGGAAAGAGTGACACATGTTATAGTATACTGCTAGGGGATGACTCTGAGGGTTGCAAAGTGAAGTATTTAGGACAAATGAGCCCATCAGATTAGATAAAGTAAAAGAGACAGTTGGGATTCCAAGAGCTTCTCTGACTCATAATTAAGAAAATGTCTCCACAGGAGTCTGTGCTAAGTATATCAAAGATAACAGATGCAATATGTTGAAGGTTTCAAGCCACCTGTATGGAGAAAGCTGTTTTTCAAAGGTGGCCAAAAAATGGGAGGAACAGCACTTTTTCTTGCCCTTCTTGAGGTATCTTGTTCATGGTATATGTCTGAAAGTATATAGGAAGTAGTTCTTGGAAAATAAAGTTGATTTTTAATATAAGGATGAATTTTTCCTGTGTGAATTTCTGCTTTTACATTGAGAATTAAGGCCTTCTTTGTGGTGAGAAAATAATTATGAGGACCAGAGAAAGGAAAATATGGGGAGAACTGAACAACTGAGTAATTGAGACAAGAAGGGATTTCTAATGAGGAATTGCTGTTTTTTTGGGTTAATTTGTTTTCACTTAATACTTAAAATATGCAATTGGAAGTAAAACTCTGCTTTAGAAGCCAACCTTTTCTTTAATTATTCTTTTTTTTTAATGTGTTTTTTTATTATTTTCAAATAATTGCATTCATTGATGCGCTTACTGTAATAAAAAATAGATGATAGTTTTCAACTTTTCAAAATTTTTAAACCCTGAGTTAGTAAATCACTTTGTACAGAATTTATGGAGTCCCATTCACTTCAGTGCTAATGTTCTGCAGCCTTTATTCTGTACACTCTCCAAACACAAGACCAACGAAAGGATAGGGGTTGTTTTGCATCCCTCTAAAATCCTCTCCTGCGGTTAAGTAGCTGGAGACCCTGCAGACTATAACTTCCTAAGTGCTTTGCTAAAACAAGGGTGTTCAGTTTATTCAAATACTTCTGAGACCTCAGACAGGACAGTTCAGTGAACCGATCACTTGGTTTCTTGAGGCTAGCAGCCTGATCAGTTCTCAGGTGGAATCTTCACACTGTTGACTTTACCCTTATTTATGATGGATCCCCAGAACATTGCTATCACCCTGGAAAGGTCAGGGTTAATACTGTTCTCTCAGAATGGCCTACCAGCAGAACCTGGAGACCATTTGAAATCCAGTCTACTAGCTGACACTCCCTACTGCCTACAGGCACTATTTACTCTGGAGATCAGTAGGTTTTCTTCTGTTGGGTTATTGCTTGCACTAAAAGCTCTGACAATTCGTGTTGCTTCTAGTCAACACAAACTGCTCTGACAATTCATGTTGCAGCTGGTCCTGGTGGATCCCATAGCTTCATAAAATTAAGAGAACCTATGGGCCTAATTCTACCAAGGTGTGAAGTGCAGCATCAGTTGAAAGATAGGTCTCCTTAAATTGCTGTCTCTAATGTTAGAATAATGTAATGCTGTACTACCTGTGAATCAAAAATAGCAGGTTCAGTCTAGAGATGAGTAGGATGAATGAAATACTGCTTTAGTAGATTAGCAGCAGGACTAGGATGAATTTAAAACCTTGCCCCAAATACCTCATTACCCTAAAGTCCTACATAATCAATAGCGGATTCTCTATCTCTACATCTCAGAAATAACATCTCTGTATTTATAAATTAAATTTCAGTAATTTTAAATTGTCTTTCAAGGAATGCTTTTATATATAATACAGACAAATGTTAAATGATATAAATCACATGCATGCATATATTATTAATTTTCATGTATACTAATCCTTTCAGAATTTTTCTTTTTTTCTTATGTTTAATATTTTTTAACTTACACTTCCTTTTTTGTTTTTGAAATCTGCACAAAAAGTCAACAAAAAAGTGCACAAGAGGAAAAACAGCAAAATTTTTCTGAAATGTAAGTAGAAAACTTCTGTGAAACCGCCTTTTGAAATAGAATTGAAACCACCTGTGTAACAAGGATCTTTATCTGATTTTGGCATTTATCCCAAATAGGAGTTTGACATGACATTCCAAAGTATGGAGAATTCACTTAGAAATGTTTACAAAATAAGACAAAAGAGAGGCCAAGACACAGGACTAGGTTCTGATGTAACATCTACAGGGTCGAGAATAGACAGCATGGGCCATAACTCACACTATTGGTCAGTAAAATGGCAGTGTATTCACATGACAGGTAGAAAGTCTAGAAAAGCTTCTAGTTGGGAATGAGTGTGGTTTTAATTTCATATATATTATTTTATGATTACCATATGTCTAAAATGAAATTCTGTACTCTTGCAGTGATGGTGTAGTTACCTGTCAGGTGCATTTTGCTTCTACTCTGAAAGGAACAGCAAACCCTACAAAAACTGAAAGTGGTGTTTTCAGTTTTGACTGCTGGGTCAGCAATGCTAGGATGTTTGACCCTCAAAGGCTACTGCAGATGGAAAATGAAGTGCTGCATTTTCAATTTTTCCCTTGCAATAATCTTGCTTTTTTTCCAGAAATGGAAGTATTTTGTAGTAAAATGCCTGTCACTGAAGTGAACAATACAAAATTTCTAAGCCATCAAGTGAGGAAAAGAGTGAAGCTGAGGAATGGTATAGAAAATAAAAACTGGCAGCCAGTAAGACACTTCCGTGTGGAAAAATTATTCCACTGATCATTCCACATATATCATATATCTGCGTAGGAAAAACCTTGGGCCCTATGGAATATTCCCTGCTAGTGTGCCACATAACTTCCTGGCAAGCATGTGTGGAAAACAGAACTGGGAGGAACTTTTTTTTTCAATTTATCTGTCTGATTTAGAATCTACTGTCTTTAGATGTTCCCTACAGGGGGTATTCTGAATTCTTAGTCATATTAGGTGAGTAGATCTTCAGTGTATAAACCCATATCTGAAAAAAAATTTCAGCATCAGTATTCATTTCAGCATTTGAGCGATTTTTACATACCATAAATTTTTTCCTGTGCCTGTATATTATTATACTGTAGGGCATTATTTCTGTGCAAGTTATTGCATTTTGTATATGTGCCTTGGGACATGTTAGGGCACATTTTCTAAAAGAGTTGATGCATAAATGAGGCTGTTCAACCATTACTGGTGAAATATCGAGGAAGGTTTTACATAAGGAGATTATTATCACTAGTGTGGACAGTGCTGATTTGCACTCTTGAGTATTAAATATTCTTAATTCTGGCAGTTGATTTGACCTGATAATTAGTTAACAAACTGAGAGGTCAGGTGTTTGCTGTCTGGATGAGTTAATGGTGAAATACATCATGAGTTGGCCAGAAGATTTTTAATCAATTTTAAAAGCTGTAAGGCAGCTAAGGCTAGGTGCTGGTACTTCTGGTTTGCTGCTCTTTACAAATACCTGTTAGAAAAACTATTACAAATGAGCTGCAGTTTGTTTGGATACTAAATACCTGCATAAAATAAAGTATTTCTTCTCCTTCTTCTCTCATCTGTGTGTGTGTGTGCCCCCTTGACAATCATTTCAATGTTGAGTTACTTTGTTTCCTCTTACTTGTATTTTAGGTATGAAGTAACTTAATGTACTAGCAATCAAATAACTTTTTAATATGTTGCTCTGTGTTGCTTTTAGAATGTGCAACATTCAAGCTGTATATAAATGTCCCTTGACATTTAACTTATGTATATGGTTCATTTTCACAACATTTAATAGCTTGAGATAAAACATAAAGGTTCTTAAAAAAGAAATCAGGATTATTATGTGCATGCACAGGTCCACAACATATGTCAGTTGTTTTTTAATGTCTGACTTGTTAAGCTCAGAACCTCATATTGTTAAGAAACTCTCCTGTTAATTTCTTTATGCTTTCCATAAAGATTTGACCATTAAAGATTAAAATGAATAGTTACTTAACTGTATTTTATATATATATATATAAAAATTGATCAGTAAAACCATTTTAACTGTTGTTTGAAACATTCTTTGTATACATAATGGAAGACTTTGACTCAGCAAAATACTTAAGCATGTGTTTAAGCTTATAACAAAGGACTTCAGACCAAGATTTCATTCCAAATATTCATTAGAGTCAAAGACAGAACACTCTCTGATTTCAAGGAGACAGCATTTCAAACTGGGAAAAGGTAGTTGTGATTTTGATTTATGTATATATTAAAATAATCTCTGTGTCCAGATCCAGAAGCTGCACTGCATGTGTAGATTTCCAGTCATGAACTCTGAGTAAATTAAAGCACCCCTTAATCAGTGATATACATCTTCTTACCTTGAGAAGTTTATAGTGGAGGCATTAATGGCATAGCCACTGACCAATCTAAAGTCAATAAAGATATTACAGTGCTGTGCAGTGATGACACATGCAGGGAGCTACAGAGGCAAACACACATATCAGTACTCTGACCACACGACTGGACACATATCTGGTCAGCCAAAGAACAGGTAACCATGCAGGAGATAGTCTGTGCATCATGGTCCAGGACAAGACCAAATTTACAAACAGTGGCTTGACAGTGACTGCATTTTGCCAGGTGACATCAGGTATCTCCTTACTAGGGAGGGGGTTGTGAAAATATGTCAAAGAAAAACAATCGTAAAGAGCAACTTATCAGACCTCCTAACTTCTTAGAGCTTTACTTGGAAAAATGGTGCTAGGGATGGGACCAGGCTCTGGTGAGTCACCTGTTGTTTTTTTGTATGCTGAAAACCTCCTTCAATAACTCAGTGAAGAGTGTATCAACAACTCAGCAAAAAATGTATGGTATTTGGTCGCACTTCAAGCAAGTGTTAGCTTATTCTCCCTTTCCATTTTCTGCCACATAATAACAAAACAAGTGCCTCCCTATTCTATGGCCCTGGGTCTCACAAACCTGTAGGAAGTGGGAAATGCTTAGGTGTTACTCCTAAAAAAAATGCAACATACTCTTCCAGACAGTGCTGAAAACAAATCAGTATAAATGTCCCTCTGAGCAGTAAAAAAGCATATTAAAATGGGTACTTTTGGAAGATGTCCATATAATTTGTCCTGCATTTGAGGACACTAAATCACAATTGAGTTTTATAAAGCCTCCTTCTGACTACTAGCAAAATTTTTAAAGTGTAGCATAATCTAAACTTAAAGCACTGCCAGATAAAATATACAGAGCATTATGGAACTGTTAACGCATGTAATACAGTAGATGAAGTACAGAATGTGGAACTTAACGAAGCTTGTTCACCAGACAAGGGTATAACACGTGAAGCTGTGCAAGACAGCAACTAAGGAAGCAAGCCAATTTTTGGAAAGCTAGTTAAAATGTTTATGCAAGTTTCTTTCCACCTCAGAATCTACAGCAATTACATTAAATTAGAGAGTTTCTCAAGTGTAATGAAAGTCCCACTATCCAAAAATTCAGTGAATGTGACTCATTAGCTACTCATAACTTAACCTAAACACAACCATTAAGTATTGAATAGCTGCTTTGCTACTTGACCTCAAAATACTTTGTTTGGATATGTAAAGCTCCATAACATTTTGTAATAGAACAGGGATAGATTACCCTAGATAGTGTGAAAGAGCATAAACTTGTGATTGTGAATACGTTTCATTCTGGGAAAGTGTATGTGACACAGCATCACCTAATTGTTTTTGCTGCTTCACAATATTGCAGATCTGGTTTTGAACTTTACAGCAGTGAACAGGAAACACCAGTACCATAGTAAGCCATCATTTATCTGTTAAATAATTGTTCTGTTGGTTCAAATTTGTTTAAAAGATACAGCAGTTTAACTCCATGGAATCTCATATGGACCATGTTTTCATGGACCCTTCTGAGTCTGTTATAAAACTGATGTAAAACTGACTTGAAGTGATATTTCATTTGAGCAATTTGACAGAAACTTGATCTTTTCCTCATGTCTCAGAGTGAAAAGTGCTGCTGGGACATCTGTCAGGACATACTCAATAGACAGAAAGGGTTTTTTCTGAAGGGACTTCTACCTGATGATTAATCCTATCTATCTACTTCCAGAGGGAGGCTGTTTGGCCACATTTGCCATCTACATCTGGGCCTTATACAATATTGACAAAAAGTACAAATGAAGCATATGTATTATTAAAGTAAAACTGCACTGTCCCAGAAGGATGGGTATGTAATACTCACTGAAAAAAATTGTCTTCAGAAATTGTGTTAGAAATATTAAAGGAAGTTATGCATTCATACATTAAAATCATATCATCAGCCAAATTAATTTCTCTACTTTTTTTTTTTTTTGGTGTAAAGAGATAAACCTTAACAGGAAAGAAAGTTTGCCACAGTAAAGCCATTATATGGCAGATTAGGAATTTGCTGATTCTATTATCATTTTAAATGCTATAAGTCTCATGACTTATTTCACGCTTTGCAACAATGAGCAACTACCAAGTGAATACTCTAAAAGATAAAGCATATAGAAAGGCACAAGCATTTTTTTGATATCACATCTCTGAAACCAATAGAACTGCTGCCCTTGCCCTCTGATGTAAATAAGGAATTCTTAAGCTGGCTAAAGTTCATTCTTGTTTTTCTAGTATACTAAATGCTAGAAATGGGACACAAATATTTTCTTTTTATCATTTAGTTATGTATTTCCTCCTTGTTCCTTTATTTCTTTTATAGTTCATTTTAGTCTTTTTACCCTGTTCCCTCAAGTGTCTCATTCTGAAGGCAAATTCAAGTTTCTTTTAGCACTCTTTTAACCCTTCCCATTACTATATTTTTATGCTTTTAAAAATTATATTAGGCATTTTTCATTAACATTTTGCTCTCACGGAGTCTTTTTTTTTTCCCCATAAGTGACATCATGGCTAATAAACCAGAGCAACATAATTGTTAACTGGGATTTAACCCTTGCATTGAGTACAATAAAACCCAGTAGGGTAACAATTTTTATTGTTCTACTTTGTTTTAAGTCAGCTTTTTGGTATTAGTTTTAAGAGCAAGCTTTCTGCTTTAAGGGATTTGATGATCAGTAACTGACAAATGTTAATCAGTGTGAGATTTATGGAGCTTCTGGAGACTGCTATGAGAATCTGAAAGCTGAATCTGAGATGATGTTCGCCTACAGCTCTGGCATTGTGGCATTGCAGCATTGCCACTAATACATAAAGAAATGGAAAGAAAAGAACCAAAAATCAGTGTAACAAAGTCAATCTGCCAAGACAGCATCCAGTGTAGTCTCCTCATCACTGCTTTCAGGGAGGAGGAGTGTTAGTCATCAGCCACAGCTAGGGAGCAACCCAAAAATAAAATAAGGTGTCTATGGTTGAACAAAAAGTCTGTGAGAAAATGATGAGAATTGAGCAGGGCCAAATCAGCATTATATAAAAAAATATCAGCAAAAGTTGCCCTTTAAGTATAGAATTTTTCATCCACTCTCTGGTGTTTGCATAAAATAGACAGTAAGCAGTTCACAGCAGCTCTTAGGCTTTAGTAAAACATTAAAGTGAGATTTAAATCAGTGACACTAACTTTGTGCAGTAGTGTCTTAGCAAACTCGTTAGAGATTTCCTTATTCTGCCCTTTCCCTTCATCTCAGCTGGTAAGATATACTGGTGCTGTTATTTCTCAAGGGCTGACAAAGGTCCATTATTATGTATGAGAAGGAGAAGTGAATGCAGTGAAACCTGGACACAAACATTTCTTTCTATCTTTGCAAATTTCTTTATCCTACATTTTTAATTTTCACCGTTAGCAAAAAGATACCTTGTGCATTCACAGTTTTGTCTCCAGGGTGAACTTTCCAGCTGTCTTCAGCATAGATTACTAACCTATTCATTAGCCTTTGATCATAAACCTGACCAGTTTGCCTTGAGACATCTTTCTGGATTTGATAGCCACAGTTTCAATTTCTGACAAACAGCTGGAGGAGGAAGAAGCTGAACTGACTGAGCAGCAAATAAAGATCTTTTTTACAAGACTATCCTATGCTATAGAGACTATTTAGTATGTGGGCAGCAGACTCGCAAATTCGTCTGTCAGCATTGCTTTTGAATATTTTTTCAGACAGATAACACTAGTGACACCTTAATGTCTTTATCAGTCTTGGCTCAGTAAGGGGAAAGTCAAACCGTAACATCATGTTCTCCTGCTTATTTTTCTGCCAGGATCAAACTGAAACAGGAGACATCCCTTGGCTTTAAAAACATACTAGAATTTTTACTAAAATGACTTGATATTGTCATTGAGTTTGCTCTGACCATAGCTGAAATATTAGAATTCCAGAAGAATTATGTGTAATTACACTGAAGCAGAAGATTAAATTTCTGACATCTGAGAGTGACTGAGAAGCTTCAGGCAGAAATCAAACTGTTATTAGCTTTTTAAGTACTTGTAGCCACATTGACTTACATGTGATCTTTGTCACAGTCCCATATACAAGACATGTTTCCTTTTGAAAGACTGGTGCCAGAGAGCTTCAGTGTTTGCATGTCTTCAATGATGACAGCACTCAGTTCTGAGGTCATGCCTGGGCAGAAATTGCCTACTGGGAGTTGTTTCTGTGCTGGAACATTTCACTCAAGAATAGTAGAAACGACTGACAATAGGGAAAAACAAAAAGAAAAAGCCAAACAACCCTAGCAGTACTAATGGACCTACTGCTTGCAAAAAACCTGTTGAGGAACCAGATGGGAATTGTGGTAAACTCTATATTTCTGAGCTTATAAACTAATGAAGTGTTAAATCAAGAAAACAAACCCAAGAAGATTCCTTTCCTTTCTTTTCCTTTC
>VXBC01010033.1:77307-95955 GCA_013399945.1 Ploceus nigricollis | reverse complement strand
GGCTGCTGCTGCCCAGAGTAGGCCCCGTAGGCCACAAAGTGGAGCTCTCGGTGTTTCCCCGGGTCCCAATCCGGAGCAGGTTCGAACGGATCCAAGAAAAGGGAAGGAAAACCAGTCCAGGGAAAACTTGGGCTGCCTCAGCTAGCTAAACTAACTAAAAACCAAAGGAGGGCCCTGTTCTGCTCCGTCCGTGCCCAGACAACACAGTCCAGGGCAGAATGTGGAGGAGTGAGTGCAGTCTCTGATAACAAACTCTGTGCTGTTTCTTCTCCCCGCTTTCACTCCCAAAACCAGTCTTGAAGGCACAGAATATAATATTCAGCATAAACAGAACAGACAATTGGGGATACAAGCATCATAAAGTCACCCTAGGACACCATGTTTCTTAAAACTATTAATTCTTCAAAGTAAAGCACAGGGATAGTCTGCCTCAGATTAGATCTAGAGCTAATGGGAAATTGAGAGTTGGTTGGACACAGCAAGGAGGTCCCATGACTCCAGGACTTGAGGCAGAACATCTCTTCAGCAGGCTGCAAAGTCTCCCAGTGAGTAGCAGCCCTGCATGGGTTGCCTGTTGCAGATACTTCCCCTCTTTACTGCCATCCTGAAAACACAATACAGACCAAAACCCCAGCCCTCTCTATTTTGCTTTGTTTTCTAGCTGGAGAGTGCATCTGAGAGCTACCACTAATAGTCTTTCCTTTGGTATAGGTAAGGGACCATGCTGGGCCAGAAGAACAGTTAAGTGAAAGGAATGTATGAACAGCCTTAGGAGATAAGCATAGATTATCTAGATATATGTCTCTATGCTTACTAAGATGCTTAGACATTTGAAAGTGTAAACAATACTCAAAGTTTTTAAACAGCTATTTTAGGAGGAAAAGAAAGCCTTTCTAGAAAGACCTCCAACTAGCAACCAGGACCCAAACCATATACATAAAGAAATTGGAAGCCAGGCACTATTTGGGTAGCAGCATGAAGTAATACAACTCAACCAGGTAAAATGATTCTTTGTCCTCAAGGATAGAGTGCTGTGGATGTGGGTCAGGGAAGTGCTGTATTTACCACTACAAATAAATAAAATTCACAAACGTAACAGTTGTAAAGGTATGCTTCCTCTTACTTTATATTTTAGCGCATCTTTTATTGCTTTCCCATTTTTACTGGCTGAAATACTCCCACAAAGAGAAGAAAATGTTGGTCAGAGCAAGAAAAGTAGGGTTCATATTTTTCTCCAGTGTAATATAAAGAATATGTCCATCTCCTCAACACAATTTCTAACATGGTCAACGTCTGCTTATTTTTTCAAGTTAGAAAAGAAGTGAGAAGCAGGCACATAGTGCAAATCGACATCTGGCTCTCTGTCTGGTGCTGTAAGGAAGATTTTGGCTTTTACGACAATGGATTGTGCTTTAATGATTGTAGTCTGATAGAGAAGGATGGGATCATTCTGTCTAAAAAGGGCAAGAGAATCTTTGGCAGCAGGCTGGTCAGTTTGGTGAGACAGGATTTAAAATGAAGGACTCAGATGATGAGGTCCAAAGTAGCAATGCTTGTGCCATTTCTTCCTCCTGGGCAGTAGGTCATTTCAACCAGTGTGGTGACTGATGTTCCTTGACTGCTTCTCAAGATGACAGTCATAGGGCTAACCACATCAAGGGTGTGTATGGTTATGATGAATCCTCTAAAACCCTTTTCTGGGGAAGTTGGATGCTTGATTACCTTTCTGAAATGGCTGTACATAAAAACGCACACAGCATGGGGAATAAACAGCAAGAACTAGAAATCTCTATGTGCAGTAACAGGGCCACAATCTCATTGCAATTACAAGACATGGTGGGATAGCTCACATGATTACAGTGTTGTCATGGGTGGCTATGTACTTTCTAGAAAGGACAGGTCAGTAAGGTGTGGTTCTGGAATTGTTCTTGGTGTGAGAGAGCAACTAGAATGTATCAAGCTCTACTCAAGCATAGACAAATGAGTTGAGAGCTTATGGGTAACAATTAAGGGACACGCTAATACAGGTGACACTATTGTGAGTGTTCAATACAGGCCACCTGATCAAGATGAAGTTGATGGGGCTTTCTGTGAACAGCTAGAAGTAACCTCACAATCACAGGTCCTGATTCTCTTGGGAAACTTCATCCACTCTGGTATTTGTTGTAGAGACAACACAGCTCAGCACAAACAAGAGGTTTCTGCAGATCACTGAAGCTAACTTTTTGATGTAAGTGATGGAGGAACCAACAAGGAAAGGTGTGTTGCTGGACCTTGTACTAACAAACCAGGAGGGACAGGTTGAAGATGTGAATGTAGGGAGCAGACCTGACTGCAGTGACCATGAGACAGTGGAACTTGGGACCATGCATGGAGGAAGCAAAGCAGTAATCAGGACTAGAACTCCAAACTCACAGGAAACTTCAACCTCTTCAAAGACCTATTTAGAGGAATTCCATCATTTAGGACTCTAGAAGATAAGGGAGTCCAAGAGAGCTGGTCAATATTCAAGCATCACTTCCTCCAAGCTCAAGACCCGTGTATTCCCATGAACCAGAAATGGTTCATGGGCAAGAGACCTGTATGGATGAGCAGGGAGTTTCTAGTTAATCTGGGCTGGAAGAAAGAAATTTATGGGATATGGAAAAAGGAACAGGTCACATGGGAGGGCTATAGGAACATCATTGGTATGAAGAAATGTGAAAAGGAAGGACAAGGCCTGCTTGAAAGTGAGTCTGGCAAGGGATATCAAGGACTAGAAGGGCTTCTAAAAGTACATCAGCAGCAAAAGGAATACCGTGGAAAATGTGGTGCCACTGCTGAATCAGATGGATGTCATGGTAAGGGAAGACACAGAGAAGCCAGAATTGCTGAATGCCTTCTTTACCTCAGTTTTTACTGCTGTTTCTTCAGGAAACCTAGATCCTGGAGGTAAGAGAGGGAGGCTGGAGAAGGGAAGATTTCCCCTNTGTGGCCAGGAGGCCCAGTGGGATCCTGGGCTGCACTGGGAAGAGTGTGGCCAGCAGGTCAAGGGAGCTGATCCTCCCCCTCTACTGGGCCCTGGTGTGGCCACATGTGGAGTCCTGTGTCCAGTTCTGGGCTCCTCAGTGCCAGAGAGACAAGGAACTCCTGGAGAGTGTCCAGCAAAGATGATGAGGGGTCTGGAGCATCTCTCTTATGAGGAAAGACTGAGAGAGCTGGGCCTGTTTAGTCTAGAGAAGAGAAGACTGAGAGGGGATATCATCAATGCATATCTGAAAGGTGGGTGCCAAAAGGAAAGGATGATGCCAGGCTCTTTGTAGTGGTGCCCAGATACTGGACAAGGAGCAATGGTCATAAACAAAAACACAAGAAGCTCCACCTCAACTTGAGGAAGAACTTTACATTAAGGGTGGCAGAGCACTAGAAAAGGCAGTCCAAGGAGGTCATGGAGTCTCCTCCTCTGGAGACACTTAAAACCCAGCTGGACATGTTCCTATGCCACCTGCTCTGGGTGATCCTTCCTTGGTGGTGCAGTTGGACAAGATGATCTCCAGGAGTCCTTTCCAACCGTAATGATTCTCTGATTCTGGGATTCAAGGATTCAGGATTAAAGCTCTTGTGTTATGACCAGCACTCAGATAGTAGAAGTGTTCAATTAGATGTGAGGCATCTTGTAACAGAGGTCAGCATTGCAGATTTTTCAGGAAAAAATTAAGAAAGAGGACACCTGCATACAAAAAGACAATGTTGAAAACAATTTTTGTCTCCCATTACTTTTGACAGACTGGCAAGCAGCAAGTAGTAAATGGGTAGTAGGCAAGCCTTACCTCCCTTCAAGGAATTCAGAACCATCAACATGATACTGTACTTTTATTTTACAAATAAGGCACTTCAGAAATTAACTTCATTTAAACTCCCTGTTTGGAGTTTGGTTGCTGCATAATTATAGTGTGAGGTTATGGCTACTGCTGCTGCAAGGTATGTAAATAAATGCAGATTTGCTCAAAAACTTCACTGCTAGCAGAAATGGGCAGGAGAGAGTTCCCACTCCTGCACAACCATTGCTGTACAGGGACTGATCTTGTAAGAAGTAAAAAATTACCCAGGTTTTTTGATACCGCTGACATACCCGACGGGCAGCAAGAGAAGATGGACTGACACAGTCATCTTGTTAAAGATGATATCTGTTTCCTTTGATTTAGTGGCAGATAATTCCCCATGATTTCAGTGGATATAGTTCTTTGATAGAACTCGTCAGAGAGAAGAGTGGTTTTTTTAAATGGTTTCAAAGACTGCTGTTTCATTTAGCTAGCCCACTTCAATAACTCTTATAGCTACTGTTCAAATTACTGCAATTTTCTGATAAATTCAATAAGGAGTCCTGAGACTAAGAGCTGGAAATGACAAAGGAGTGCTCCTGGGGTCATCCTGACCTGTAGCCAAACACAGAATTTCACTTATGGACCTGTCTGTTGGCGGATCATCCAACAGGGCTTTCTGCCCCACTTTTCCTCCTGGAGCTTGCTGACCATTCACGGTGGGAGACCTTAGGACACCAAACAAAATGAGCTGGTAGGCAGAGGATTTTTCTTACTACAGACTCAAGCATGTTGACCACAAAATTCAAGATGAGCAAAAGCAGCTACAAAAACTAACATCAGCCATAACTCCCTTTCTTTCACCAAATCTTTCCTTTGAAAGAAGGAAGCCCAGGGGAGGACAGAGAGGGTGTAGAACCATCAACACCCTGAGCTGAGGCTCATCCCATAATAGTGTGGCTCTCTCAGGCTTCCCAACAGCTGCACAGAGAGCAGAACCATGGTGCAGAGCAGGGCTAGGGTTGCTCTTGCAATGCAACTGCAAGTGTATATAGATGTGCTGTACTTATTTGGGCTATCTTTATCACAACTTTCTCCATAATTATTGAGGAGTAAGATAAAATTAAACCATCTGTGTCATTAAAAATGACCATGTTGTTGGATGGACACAGTTCCAAAGATAGTGTCCAACAGCAATAAAAAAATTACACTGCCACCCCATATTCTGGACTATCTTTTCTTTTCTGAAGGGCAGTGCTGCAGGCTGCTGCACAGAGATTTACTCTGGGTAGCACCTTAGTGTTTTTACTGCTGAAACATTTCTAAGCCCATGGGAATTCCTGCTTGCTACTAGTAGACATTGCAGCAACAGTCAAGCAGTAGACAGACTGAAAAAGGACTGAGTCGGTCACAAATGATTCAAAATCTGTGGGTTTTTTCTGTATAACAATCACCATAGCCAACTAAGAATAGAGATAAGAATAGGATCATCTGGGAGTTGAATCATAGCAATTTACTAGAGACTGTTCTGTGAGGAGCATGAAGGACAAAGGCATCAGAGAAATGGGTTTATCTAATGTTAATACAAAGTGGCAGCTCCCCACAGATTTTAAAATTAAGCTGGAAAGGGTTCACTGTTTTTTTCCCTTGTTCTATCATCACTACCTTTTATTCTCCACTTTTTATTTTATTTAGACATTCTTTCTCCAGGTTCTACAAGGAGATCCAGAAGTGATCCCCACTGCTTTCCTTGCAGTGCATCCTAATCAGATCTGTGACCCAGAACTGCAGACCTGAGGTTATCCCTACAAGATGTTAATGTCATTCTCAGAATCACACTTTTTGCAAAATCTCCTTTTCAGCTGAGAAGGGCACCCTGGAACTGCACCCATTACATTCCCACATCCCGTCTAACAAGCAGTATGGTGCACACACAGCAGCACTTCCACCACCGTTCTCCTGCTCTCCTGAGCTCATTTTGGTACACACTGCACACACCAGGCCAAGTTGTTCTCAAATTCACTGATGGCCTGCAGCCTTTCCAAGTGAGAAGGGAAAATCTGCAATTCTCTGTGAAAATCAGGGAAATTATCAGCTGTGTGTGGTGTACATGAAATCTGCTGCCCTTACCATTTTGGTTCAGCTTGTAGAGTTTCCATTTTTATAAATCTGCAATGTGAAATGAAGCTATGAGAACATACCACACAGACTCCAATGAAGAGGTAGTTAGTACAAAACTTGGCTGCACTAGAAAAATACATGTTCCTTGCCAATAATGTGGCATTGCAAAGGGCTTTACAGAGGACAGATCTGAATCTTTTCTTCCCAAAAGTACTGAGGTGTGAGATACAAAGGCTTGTTTCTTTATAAGAATTAAACCCACATACAAATTAGGTATTTAGCCTTAGATTACCTCTCAGTTCTGGTGGGCTGCTGATTTAGCAGGCTTTTTCACTCCTAACATATATCATCATGAACTGTCTTCTGTTTCTGCCTAGGTGTTTACTGTATTACATTTATGCTCTAAGAGCATAATTATTGGCAGGGCTGCCTTATATACATACATGGAAATATGTAGTTCAAAGCACATCTAAGAAGCAGAAAAGAGAAGATAAGAAGAATTGTGTCATTCATCCAAACAAAAGCTGGTTACAATGACCTAGTCAATTTCTAGAAATCTGAACCTAATACATGAAAAATGGCAATAGAAAGCTGAAAAAGCAGCTAAAGGATTTTGGCATGTATAGAGCCAAATGCAAAAGTTGATGTTTGACAATGTATCTGGCATTTACAGACAGATGCCCTCCACAAGATGTATATCTATGGAGCTGTGAGGGCAGCTTTTAATCAGGATTTTTAATGCTTCAGGTGTGTGTACAGTCATCGGTGCCAGCTCAGCTCTAGCCTCTACAGCAACAGGACACTTCAGCTATGCTAAAAAGGAAGCAAAGAAAACCAAATTTCATTGCAAGTGCTTTGGGCACAAAACATTGCTTCACCACTGGCAAATAGGCATACCCTGTTCCCAAACTGGTGTTTGACATTTTGGCTTGATAAAGAAGAAAAAATTGAGAAGTGATACCTGCAAGGCATAATTTAGAAAACTTTTTTCCTCTAATTTTATTATGTTTTAAATTATAAAGTTCCCCTGTCTTGCTTGAAGAAGGAAAGAATATATTTTTTAATTGCCATTATACAGAACACTCTGAGTTAATTTCTACAGAGAATATATCTTAAAATCATTTAATCACTAATTACTTTTATGAGTGCAGCATTTGTCTGCCATGTTTGCAAGCAGACTACCTGAAAGCTAGAAACATATGTTTAAAATTATGTCTGTTTTTCACTGTCGAATAGTAGATGAGTGCTGTGTCACTGTCATGCACAAACAGTTGATTGACAACCAAAATGGAGGAAAATTAATATCTGCTGTAACCATGCATGTCTCTGGGCTTTGAGCTTAGATGTCTAACTCCTAGAAAATTAGGTGATGCCTGTTTGGTTTTTGAGAAAGTCTCTCTCATGCAAATATGGAATATTAATTTAAAAAGAGGCTGTTACAAGCTCTATCTGGCTCCCATTGAAATCGTTCAAGACTTCACTAAGTTGGAGCTCAGTGGAAGTATTTCCAAATGACACAGCCTATACTTTCAGAAGTAGCTGTATTCCTCTTGTTTTAACAAGTGTTTGCTGTAATGTCTAGCTAATCTCTTATGAAGATTCTGAAGATTTATGAGTTGCCATTGTTGGTTTGTCTACGCTAACCAAAGGCCACAGCCTCTAGAGCTCACTTGTCTAACATTTTTGCTGTGTGCATTTCTGAAATCCTGTTTGTTAAGAATACTACAGCATAACAGAAACTCTGAAATAACACCAGGAGACATTGCTCTTGCTTAACCTCAGAGAATCACGTGCTCTAATTCTGCTAAAGGAAAACTAATCATATTCAGCATATGAGAGAAAGAGCTGGGTGCAGTTGGAAATGACATGATCATTTGCATTGGAGATAAAAATGAAGGGCCATTAATTTTATAGCATTAAATGAAGAGAAGTATTAGACCTGTGTAATTAACTTCAATGAATACATTTCAAAGACATTTTCACAAATGTATGTAGGAAGTGCAAATCTATATATGCTATTGAGAGAAAATAATTATATTCAATGTAATCTTACAGACTGTATCTCCAAATATAAATATATATACATACTTTGACAGATTTCTTGTTCTTTAAAATTTGTTTAATTGCTCTGGCCCACTAATGGATGTAATTTCAAAATGGCAAGATAAAGATTTTGTGGCAATTATTGATCTCTAGTCATCTATGGTCCCCTGAATATTAGTGGTGATTTAAAACTGATGTGAATTTCACAGTACTGGTCATACTGTCCAGCTCTATATCACCTTTTCAGCTACCTTAAATGTACTTAACAATTTTATGTTAACATTATAGGCTTGGTTTTAAGTTTCAGAATTCTGTGGGGGGGAGGGTATTATTATTTTGTACTTATTTTATACTGGGAAAAACTTACTTTAATTGGGAATAGGCACTACCAGCAACTAGTTGGTGGAGAGGTGCTCCAGAGAAACCAAGTGAGGTAAACAAATTTAAAAAAAATGAAAAAAAAAAATTAAAGAGTCTCCACATTAAAAAGAATTAAAGGAATGTGATGCTTTACCAGCTCTAACATTGGGAAAGTATGACAAAAATCCTTGGTGTGGATGTCAGAGATGCCACTGAGGTTTCTTCTAACGTGTTAGACACTCAAGGTAGTACCTTGCAGAGGCACTTTGTGTGCATCCACCTCCTTATCTTCCTCCACCACAGCAAACCTTCCTCTCCTCATCTCCTCTACAAAGACAGTGACCTTGAAGCTGTCTCTGCTGACCTGCCTGCTGCAGTCATCCCTCTTTATTTTAAAGCAAACATCCAGTTACTTATTATCATTCTGTCCCTGGTGCTGGTGGAAGAAACTCCCCTCAAATATCAATTTTTTTCTTTGGAGTCTTGCCTCCCTCCTCTCCTTTACCCTGACTTGTACTTGCTGAAGGTCACACTGAGAATGTCTGTGAAGACACATGCCAGCTGGTCAGTTGTGACGGTACAGGTGAGGGCCTGGAGCTGAAACTTTCCTTGTGCTACTGACCTTGGCTCTCTGCATGCCCAGCTCCTGTGAGACAGCTTGGGCTACGGTGTCCCCTGCTCTCTCTTGTCTGGATCTGGGCTTGGTCTGCCCTCAGTAGTGGTCCCTTCCTATTTCCTTACCTGCGTGTTGTGCACTATCAATATCTGGTTTTATGTTAGGCTACCGGAGCCACAAATGATCCTCAGTGCACTGGCACATGGTGGCTTCATGTGAGGGAAAGGATGGACCTATCACTCTTCTTATTCTTTTATTTTGAGGAAAATAATATTCAGAAATATCTCAGTCTGTAACCAAAAGACCAAAAATACTAACAAAAATAATGCAGATCAAATGTATCTACCAGCCACAACATGAAAAGTGATAGCACAGGATTAGGAATGTACAATATTACAGAGTTTTTATACAAACCTATGTGCCAGAACGGTATTAAAACAAAAGGGAAAAAAAAAAAGAAAAAAAAGGAGAATAATATTAAGGAAAAAAAAAAAAAAGTGGGCTCAGCAACCTGAAAAGACAGTTTTGGGCACAGTTAACTAGTTTAAAATTGGCCATGACTAGTTCCATATCTGGATGTAAAACAAGGGGCTCCAAAGGCCCAAGCTCATAGGACTAGGGTGCAGAAAAAGGACAGAGAAAGAATTCTTTTGACATGGTCTCAACAACTCAACATAACATAGTCACACCTGATCTGAATTAAGCCCTGTCTCCCTCTGACTCTGCTGTCCCTCACTGCTTCCATGGGGGTCAATTACTAGAGGCTTTACTTTGTTCCAGTGTGCTTCTCCTGAGCACCTAAAAAAAAAAAGGAATAGCAATTTTGTCTGCTTTTCCATTATACTCCAGATCTCAAAGATTTCTCAGTTCTACACAAGTCTTTTTATTGTGCACTCAGAAATAAGTAAGTATATACTTTTTTCACTTCACAAAGTTTCACATAGACTGCTGGCTAGAGGGAGGTGAGGATTTTGAGAGAGTAGTAGAGCTCTAGTAATATAGAGTTTTCAAGGCCCAGAGATCCTTTGCTTTCTTGGAGACATTTTTATCAGAAATACCTTATTGGTTGGGTGACATTTAGGTTTTTTTTTTTTCCACAGCAGAGGTGTTAGCTATATCTATGTGGAAATTTTGTATATGACTTGACCTATTTTTTAAAATATGCTACATTTGTGTCTAGATCATATGGCTCTTTCCATGTTAAGCCAAAACACACAGCAAGGGACTTGTCTAGTGCTAACAGCAATATTGCAGGTTGTTGGCATGTGCAGTACCATACTAAAGCCCAATCAACAGTCTCCACCAGTGTAAATGAAACTGACTTTCCAAATATGATACTCAATAAACTTACTAAATTCTTTAAGCATTAACTCTTCTTTAAGTATTAACTTTTGATTCAAAATGAAGAAATCCTCCCACATGACTTTTTATTGTATCTCTCCCCTATTACATCTCAGAGATGCTGAAAAGCATATATTCCTAGTCAGGCTTCCCACGAAGGAATGCGTTTCTGGTCCTCCTCTCATGCCAGTGCACTGAGACTGCATGAGGAGCTGCTATTTGCTGTCAAAGTGCTGGTGCATTCCGTTGCATTTTTAGGTTCTGATCTAAATAGATAACAGTGAAGAGAAGCAGATGTGGAGGTAGAGGCAGGCAGAACAAAGAGTGCTTTCGTTTGACCTGTAAGTCTTATTCACTACGAAAGCTGGGCAAGGTAGCAATGCTAAGGGGGACTGGTGGAGCAAGTCAGTGGTGTGTCTTCTGAAGCAAGTGTTCACTTCAGCTTGATGTGTTTAGGAGCTGTGTCTGTGCAAGACTCAAGTCCTGGCTGGGCTAGGATAAATTGGACTGTCAGGGTGCCCACTCTTAACTGCTTGCTCCTTACACCCAGAAAGCCAAAGCTCCAGCTGTGAAATTAGACCAGGAACTTAAAGGTGTGGACAGAAGGTTTGTTAAGACACTTTCCAGCATCTCGAGCGGGATGATCTGTCATCCCACAGTGATGGGATACACAATATTTCACAATATTTCAAATTCTTATAACCCATGTATTAACTAAAATTACTAACTTCTGCATAACAATAACTTTCTGTTCATGTCCAAACCCTTCTGTTTTCAGCTGCTTCCAGCAAGAATTACTGAAGCTTGTGTGACACCTTTCCTTGACAAAACACTTTATTCATACCCCTATCACTATGTGACTTCTGAAATAGGGAGAACAGCTCAGCTACTGTTGGTACTTTGTGACCATTTTAGGAGACAACCTCATGTCGCTGCAGGCCCCCCACCAGGTAATAATTAGCATTGACTCCATGATTGCAGAAGGCTGATCAATTGCTTTATTACATCATCTTATACTATATTATACTATACTTATTAAGAAACTCAGTAACTTTTACAGCCAGTCCAATACAGCTTTGACCTAATTGGTCAATCAATCCAAACACCATCCAGTGTCCAATTAAGAAATCACCCTTTGGTAAACAAATCTCCATGACACATTCCACATGTGCACAACAGCAGGTGCAACAAGTGGAGATAAGAATTGTTTCTCATTCTTTTCTCTGATCTTCTCACAGCCTTCCCGGGAAAATGCCTGGGAAAGTCTGTGCCTGCTCTCTGTGGCCAGAGAGCTGCTGCCACAACCTCACATGATAGGAACTCATTCTTTGTATTCTGTTTTTCAAGGGTTGTTTTGGGGTGTTTTTCCAGATTTTTGTTTACTAGAATGGCAATGTGGGACAACTTTTCCTTTTTGCAGGATGTTCTATAATAGAAGCAGTGAATAGTCATGGTGAACAAAAGCAAGTTTACTATTTTGGTGACATTTTCCACCAAACCACATGAAACATAACAGGACTATCTTGTCTAAACAAGGCTTCCATGCTTGAAAGTCTTGCTCTACAAATATACACAGCCTTTTTCAGACAATAAAATGTCAAGGTGTCTACATCTGGTAATAATAGCTATGATATCCATGATCACGTTTTTGGTTGTATTGCCCTTTATGCTGGAAACAATCATCTGTGACATGACTACATTACTTGGCTTTATTGAAGAGTATAAACACATGTACAGCGATTTGGGATTTCACACCTTGAGCTTGGTCTCATTTCATAGAATCATAGATTGGTTTGAGTTGGAAGGGACCTCAAAAATTATCCAGTTCCAACCGCCCTGCCATGGGCAGGGACACCTTCCACTACACCAGGTTACTCAGGGCCCCATTCAGCCTGGCCTTGAACACTGCCAGGGATGGGGCAGCCACGACTTTTCTGGGCAACCTGTTCCAGTGCATCACCACCCACACAGTAAAGAATTTCTTCCTAATATCTAATCTAGATGTTCCTGTTTAAATTTAATTTATTTTTTATTTCTAGCTTTGTCAATGGCAATCAGAATCCATTTTTCATTTGAGATATTTTTTGAGCCCATTGATAAATATATGAAATCTTCTCCTGGATTTCATTTTACTGCTATTATCAAGTGCTCTACCAAGTGCTTTTGCAATAGCCAGATCTTTCCCACTATTACATTCAAGAGGCAAATCATAAACCTAAACAGAAAATGAAATCCCTTTAGTCTTGAATAACATCTATTTTGGCCATCATGATGAATGTTATATAATCACTCTGCACTGACACTGACCTCTCAGAAAAAAAAATTCTGAAAGCTTTTACATGTAAGGACTAAGCATCCTGGCCTATGTAAAAGTACCAATTTCCAGTTTTTACTGATACCTATGGCATATACATTGAAACTCTCCAAATAAGATCTGTCAGATGTATGAGCACAGCACCAGTATAATCTTTGGAGGCACCTGTGAGTAAGACAGACTTTTGCTCAGAGTGTGACCTCAATAGTTATCTCAGTATTTGAGGTTTGCCTTCATATGTCTAGATCAAAATTCTTTTTTAGAAACAGATTACTCTGTAAGTTTTCAGTTTTATTAGTCACCTCTTCTGCCTCTCTCCTTGCCATGCTCACATCACAGTTTTTAGCACTGTGGGCCCATGTTCCCATTCTGTTGTTACTGAATGGCCACTGGAGAACAGCTTGTCAGGGTGGGCAGCATAGCCCTGAGGTGGGTTATTGAAAGTCACTTGTGAATCCCCAGCCTTGCAGGTTTTCCCGAATGGAATGGAAAAAACCACATCAGACTGATATGCTGCTGGTCACAGTGCTGCTTTGGGCAGAAGGCTAGACAGTGGTCACCTCCCGACCAGCATTCTTTTATATCCAGCATAAGTTCATTGTCCATCCACCATGAGCTGTAATTCTGGTGAATGCTTTGCAAAGGGTTTCCTGTGAGCACAGTGGTGGTGTTATCCTCTCTAAGTTGAGCACTATGCAAATCCTTGGAAGTTTTTTGAAACTGTGTTATCCTTTGGAATTAATCCTTTTTTAAATGCTGAACACTGTCTGGACTTGTATATTTTGCCAAAATGTATTTATATCAGTGCTAGTTTTTATCAATTCCAACTTTGACCCTTGTGACTCTTCTTGGCACTTGACTATTTTCGTGCTGTTTCAGACCCCCCAGTGCACACACCATGCACACATCTGCTTCCCCTCAGTTTCAGGCAGAAGTAGCCAACTACATTTGCCTGGCAAAATCTGTCTTGTCATGAGTTATTTCTGCATTTTCTGTTTGTTCCCCACATTGTCTGGCACAAGGGCCTCATGCCCATCAGGGGCACAGTTAACCACCCCAGCCTGGCAGCAAGATTGATCCCTTGGGATTCAGTCATTCAGAGGACTTCTGTTTTCTCCCTTTCTTCATCTTGTCTTGATCTAAAAACATAGAAACCATATGCTGAACAATCTTATGAAAGCAAATATGCTTATGCAGGGTTCAGGATTTCTCGAGTTTATGTATGACATCTTTGTAGTTTGCCCTCTCTTTGTGAGTTCAGTGAAGCCTGCTAAGAACATCAACTATCTGAGAACCACTCATTGCCACAAATAAAGCTTCTTTCTATTAATTTACCTCCTTGTTTGTAATTACAGCTTGCAGAGACAGGGCAAAGTCCTGGTTAAACCATCTCCACTTGTTCTTGTCACAGTCAGCAATTTCATGATGCAGTTTTTAACTGATCCCTTTTGATACTCTGGAATTTTTATGAGTTTTGCATTATAGGTAGTGGCAGGTCTTGTTCAGCAGCTGGCCAGAATCAAGGTGTCTACAAGCTTCTGCTTCATTTGGCCCAGTGAATGATGCAGGAGATGGTCCCACTGGTGCATTTCAGAGTCCCCCAAGGTACTGCTTCCCACTGAAAATACCCTTGCCCAGTCAGATGGTAGCTGACCTTGCCCTTTTGCCAACAGTGCAATGGCTGTTTGTAAATTAAGGAGTTATTAATAAGCTGGCAACTGGAAAGGTCCCATGACAGTCAGATTTCTGCAGCACAAAGGAAGTCTCCAGGGATGAGACTTGTACATCCATCCTCTATGCTTCAGAATGTTCCCTTAGGAAACTTGGTTCCAGCTGCCTTTGCATTGCCCTTATGCTCAGACACCCACCTGAGTACTGAGTATCTCCCTTACTATGGCTGCAGAAATACTGTTGTAAGGTAATGTTTTATGTTTGGGGTAATTCAAACCTTTTTCTTTTTTTCCTGCGGGTATTGGTATTTTTTCTTTCATTTAGATGTTGAGTTATGCTGTGAAATTAGGGCTGAATATAATCTCATGGCCTTGTTTTGCTTCTCTGGTAGAACTGTTTCTTCATAATAAAGTTTTACTTACTTTATGCATCCTTAGTTCAATCAAGTTTTTTTTTTTTTTAATCCTTCTGGCCCAGGAATTTACTTTTCAGGTCTGATCTGGATGCATCTCAATTCCTAGATTTTGCCTTACTCAAATCACCATCATTGTTTTTTTCCTGGCCAAAGAACTGCAAGATATTTCTTCTAATTGGTTGCTCCTCAGCTGAATGCCAGGAGTGTCCCTATAAATGGCACAGAGTGCATATTATTAAGACAGTGTACACTAATGGCAGCATTAGTGTATGCTGTCCCGAGGCCTCTGATTGTCATCAGACAATCATAAAAACTTCATAAAAATCACTGGACTTCATAAAAACTGCATTATTGCTCAGTAAAATGCAGCACCAAGGAAAGGAAATGGGCTCACAAGCAGTGAGACTGCAAAGGCCATAGTTCCTCTGCTCTTTTTTGTTTGCATAAGACAAGGATTAATTTTGCCTAGTGGTACACTTAGATCTAGGCCAGCCTGCTACATTGTTGAGCAAGCACACTTTTATTATTTAGTCATCCATTTTCCTTTCAAAGACATTTTTTAAAGAATTGAAAAAATAAAGTATAAAACTGTTGGGATTCTATGAAACTATAAAACACATGGATGTGATTCATTAGGAGTGTCACATAAATTATCTATGGAATTACATCAGAGATCATCTCAGGTCCTTATGTCATTGTGGTGATTACATACTAGTTTTAGCAGAACCAAAATAAAGTTGGAAGCTTAAGTTATGATTTTATAAAACATAACTGACTTACATGTTTTTATTACATATGTCCTCTAGCTTGCAGTATACTATAGAATATAGGTAAACAAGATCTTCCACCTAGACCTGGGTATGTGCTATGTTAACATTCTTTTACAAGATTTAGTTAGTTATTTTTCTTAATAATGATCAATATGTTTGCCATGGTACCTAAAGTTCTTCATTATAATAGGAAAAGATGCTGTACAAATCAGTGAATGAAAGAACTATTTTAGTATTTATTTTCTTTTATTTTTTTAAGGCATACTTTAACTAGCAATGTGCAAACAAACACATATGGAAAAGCATATTAGGACAGTACTTTATCCTGACTATTTTAAGGAGTACCAGGAGTACTGGAAGAGCCAAAATGGCATCTGTGTATTATTATACATACATCACAGTGTCTCTTTATGTGTATATAACTAAAATTATTGATTTAAAGAAATTGCAGAAATCACTTTATTGTAACAATCGTAATTTTACTTGATGGTTGTTTAAAACTGAATAATGCCTCTAAGTAATTCAATTTTAAAAATAAAACAGCTAGTAATTGAAAAAAATTCCCAGATAATTTTCTTTTTTAATTTTTAAGGATTAAATAACAATGTCTGTATCCTTTATTGCTGATTTCTACCATTAAACCAACTACATGCAAGCAGTGCTGATTGCGATGTAAAGAATTATACTCCTGGGTCCTGCTTGTACTCATTCTCGTTCTACACTTTAAAAACCCATTAATCAATTACTCTGCACTGGCACCAGAGCCTAGCATGTGCGCGCTGGTTTTTGCTCGCATTGCAGGGCAGCCTTCTGGAGGCGAGGGGAGGCGCTGCGAGTGCGCAGAGCGTGTGTGACTCCCTGCCCCGCACACACAGATCTGTGTGTACATTCGCAGCACACCCGACGTAATTGCAGAGAAGCCCTTCACAGGGGGTGGATATAATAGCCTTCATTCTCTGCTCCCCAGAATCTCTTGTAATGTTTGGAGCCTTAAACCAAACCCATCTTGTAAACAGCTACGTGACTGTCAGCACCAGGAGTTTTTTGATATGCAGCATAAGTGAAATGCTGCGTAATAAAAAATGATGGCACTGTGAATCCTATAGCACTGGTGATTCCCAGCCCCCTCTGCTATTGATACCAGCATCATTGTCTCTGGCTTTAAACTTCATCAGTATGCAAACGGAGTGTCACTATGATGGGTGGTAACTTGGTTGGATGCACTTTCTACATTTCTGGCAAATGAGTATAATTATTTTCAGAGCTGCGGGCAACTCATGCATGTTTTATCCTCCATCTGGACCTGCGTGGTACACAACAGTGATAAAAGATGATTTCTCCCCTTGGATGTTCATAGGCCATCATCGACACCGTCCTGATGAAATGGTCATGTATCCCCTAGCACTTCTATATCTGCCACAGCTTGACAACAAAATTATTTCCCTATAGTACTAAAACACTTCAAATATTCAAGCCCTCTGTGCATATATTTGTGTTTTGAAGCATTCAGTGTTAATGTAATGTGGTAATTTATAAACTGCCAAATTAACTATGCAGAAATCCAAGCAGGGCCTTATGAGATCTGCAAAGCAATAGAAAAGAAAGCAAAAGCTTTTTGCTCTCTATAATAATAATAATAATAATAATAATAATAATAATAATAAATAATCTTATCAAGTATCAGAGGCAGGTTTTACTCTCCCATTGTCAGTGCTTTTCAATCCTGGATTTAGTTACTGCACACTGAAGCAGAAGCTGGGATGCTTTGAATTAACTATTATCACAATTGCAGGTCACGACAAACTGAACTGTTGTTGCTCAAGCAAAAAGGGGAAATATGGTCTTCCATCACTGACCATTCAGAAGGGAAAAAGATGAAGGCAAAAAGGCTAGAATAGAATTTACTAAAAATAAATATTCATTTCCATGACAGAAAATAAATGAAGTCCACCCGAGCAAGAAGAATCAATATCTGCAAAGCTGAGATTGCTCACAAGAGAAGGAGAAAAGAGAAATTAAGCTTCCTTTGTTTCTTTGTTATAAAATCATTTTAATGGTTAAAATCCATCACTATGATTGCCCTCTTTAGCAAGCACAGGCTGTCCTTACAGGCTCACCACTGATCCTCCAAGAGCCAGACATCAGGATTCGTATCACCTGTACCAAATGAAGGACACCCCTCTCACCTTTACCACAGGAGCCTGATTCCCACCCGAATAAAGTAAGGGCTAATTTTGACAGACCCTGGAAGCGGACTTGGTGTCTTCTGATTCTCCATCCACAAGGCACAGCCCTGTCCAAGGGGCAGCCTGGTGGGGTGGAGGCAAGGTGAATGCACAGGCATTGCACTCCTCATGGTGAGACCATGCCAGACTGTGTCACCTGTGCCACCACCCTGTGGTGCCGATGGCATCAGCACTCTTCATCATGGCTTTGCCAGGGTCACCATAGCAACAGTGTAATAGACTTGCCCTTATTCAATCCCAGAGGCCACGCTGAAGGGCAATGCAAAATTTGCTGGAGTCTGAATTCCTTTCAAGTCATGGCTCATGTGTCAGGAAACAAGTCAATGTGCAGGGAGTGGTAAACACAGGGACAGGAAGAAACCTTTACTCTCCCACACCGCGTGCTCCTGATTACATTCAAACGTCAAGACCCTTCCATTCCCCATTTCTATCTCATTTTCTGGTTATTAATTCACTTTTTGGATGGAGACAGCAGTGGGACCAGGCAGCAGTGGTGGGCAGAGAACAGCTTGGCAGCCCCAAGGTGACCACACTCCACTTCTGTGAAACCAGTGTGCTCCTGAGGGAAGCAACCCCAACCTGGGACATAGAGCATACTCGGAGGGGCCAGGACTGCCTCTGAGCACTGGGAAGAGCAGCTTGTAAGTGAAATCATTCTCTTGTCTCAGCTGTTAGCTAAAGCAAAACTGGTTTGCTGACAGATTGCTTGACTGTGGTAACAAGAATGAAACATTTCACAATCCTGACACCTGCAAGCCCTGGCCAGGCAAGGGACTTCTCTATTATCACCAGTACAGCTGTGCTCCCTGACACAGCGAATATATTTCCTTTATTTCAAAGTCTCATGTTAATACACTTTGTCTTGGTTTAAGAAAATTAACTCTATTCCAGATGAAAAAAGCACATGCTTCTACAGCTTTGCTCATTTTTTTTTTACCCCCACAGTTGCTC
>VXBC01010033.1:58729-75560 GCA_013399945.1 Ploceus nigricollis | reverse complement strand
TCCAGAGCTGAGGAAGCCATATATATGTTGGAGGAGGCCAGCCAATCCTGCCTTGGAGCTGCAGAGAGAGGCATCCTGGGAAAAGTGTGGTTGCTGTTACACCTTAGACCCAAACACATAAGCAAGAATCTTTCCAGTCCTCATCCAGAGGGCACATTTCTTTCCATACAGGGACCCAAGGCACCTTCTGCATCCACCCCTCACTCATGAGATGCACCCCAACAGAAACCTGCCCAGGAGGAAGGATTAACATGGTAGCAGGAGCATCCCATGCTGGAACATCATGCTGTGTAAACCAAAGGTACCCCAAACACAGACTCACAGCCCTTCTTAGCTGATTTCCATGGAAACTGGACTACTTCAAGCAGGTAAACTGCAACCCAGGCTCTCTGCACTAACATGGCAGAACTGACCAGGGAAAACCAGCATCTTCCTGTACTTCTTTCTGGACTAGTTGCTTTTTTCTCATTTTGCTGTGCTCCTGGTATGTATGCCTCTTCTGGGAGCACCACTACTTGCAGGGTGAAACCCTCTGGAGAAGGCTCATGGGCCGCGGCTGTTCTGCTGGCTGCCATGCATTTGCTGCACACTCCTCTGAAGGGGCATGTTGGTCACGCCACCACAGCCCACCCTGACCCTCCTCACTCCTCTCTGCCAGTGACCAGTGTCCCTAGTGCAGCAGACTGCTCCTCACTGATGGCTTCTCAGCAGGGCTTGCATGGAGCACGGAGAGACAACATGAGCTTCTGCAATGTTATTCATTTTAAATATGGTTTTGTTTCTTTGGCTGGTAGAATGGTTCCTTTTCTGTTTTATTTGTCGCTTGTCTTCCCTAGCTTGTATGCTGAAATTGGCACTTTATTTTCACTTCAATCTCAGCCTAACATTAATGCAAGTGGTGATATAAGAGTGGGAAAAAATTAAATGCTTATGCTCCGTGAATCCACTGGTGATGGATTAAATGTTTCCTTATACATCATGGAAACAATTCTTGCAAGTCTGAAGACACATAATATTATCTAAAGCACTCTATTCAGACATGCAAACTACGTTGCCTCTGCTGTACTCTGAGCAAACAGGATTGGGCTAATGGTGTTTTGTGTAAATGAGGCGCACATTAGATAGAGTGTGTTCAGGTTCTGTTTATCTAGTTATGATTTTTCTTTGCAAGAGCCTTTCAGTCTCCAGTTTCTTTTTAAAAATGTTCCTTGCAGTGGGCATCTGGGGGATGGAGGAAGGTCTAAAGAAGTTCAAGATTTTACAGATGAATACTGAGGAAAATAGATACCAAGGTCAGGCTAAAAGAAAAGAAATTGATTCCAAGGGCAGCAGCACAATTGAAGAGGCCTAGTCTCCGGCAAAACATTTTCGTTATCATTGTTCTGCTAAATCAGTTGTAATAGAAGGTATCAACGGAGGGAAAATGTTATGGGAACTGAACATAGCAAATTTTACTGGTGATTCATTATATATGTATTTTGATTGCTCCTATCTCACTGTTCAGCTTCTCTGCACAAAACTGCATTGTGGCAGACCCTAGTAATGGATTCCTTCCAGCAGACCCCTGCCAGTTCAGGTCATTAATCCAGACATATATGCTGGCTTAGAAGCAAGAGGCTGCACCTACATCCTGCCATGAACATTTTCAGGAGTAAGCTATTTCACACTTTAGTGTTCTCACCATTTTGAATATGTGTATAATGCAGTACTGTACAGCAAAAAACCACGTACATAATACTGCAGGTGTAACCCATTCTAGAAGGGAGGAATGGGAGAATAGCAGCACAGAGTTAACAGGTTTTTTGTTGTGGCTTTGCACTAATGATTACAATATTTTCAAGACACTATCACAGAATGCTACATGGAATGTATTTATATCAAGATGTATTTCATATTGCATTAAAAATAATCAACTTCACTTAAATCACACAGATACCTACCACATGCTAAAAAAAGGTTCTGCACATAGCAATGTAGAAGAAATCACTTTTTTTCTGTTCACAGAAAGAGGCTGTGAAATTTTTCTAATCCATAAGAAAAAACTGAAATATTGAAGCAGTGGTTTTAGACATCTATAGGCCAGAAAAGAGGCTACATTTGCACAAGGCATACAGAGTAACTTGCAAAATAACTGATTTCACCTAAACGAACATGGGACCATTTTCAATTTGATAAAAAGATACTCATGTAGCAGAAGGTGGTTTTTTTGAATGAGATAGAGCTGCCCAGATGTTAGGTCAGAGATGAATCTAAAAACAAGGTCACCAAATGGAACAAGGAGCCTCCTCGGTGTCCATGGGTCTTATTTGCCATATCTCTTTTACACATTGAATTGGTCCATTTAGTTGCATAAAACCACTGTGGTTTTGGTGGTCATTTCAAGTCACAGTTTTTCTTGAAAACCAGAGAGAATGTGCTTAACAGGGATGGAAAAGCTCACTCCAAAAAGCCAGAGAATGAGGTTTCAGGGATGCAGACCTGAGCCAGCAGGAGTGAGAAGCCTTGCCTCCTGCCAGGCATGGGCTGGACTGGGGCATGGCCTCTTCTCCTCCCCGGAGTCACCCAGAGATGCACACCTTCAAGGGCTCCTGCTCAGACACTGTTCCCTCCCACTTCTGCAGGGAAAACCTCCTTGGCAAAACCCCAAGGCCTCAGGGGCCCTTCCTGACATGATGTGAGAGATCTATACTCGGGAGGAGGGGCTCACCTACAGGACCTGTGGGTGGGATAAAGCCCTCCCCATGGACTGTTTAAATCAGCTAAGCTGGTTTCAGAGAGCATCTATCGATCTTTATTCTTACCCACTCAGAAAACACTGGGTTCAAACGAAAAATATCCCTAACTTCATTATACAATTTAAAATCTGTTTGCAGAGCCCTTTGGAAGTTATCATTCTGTCAAGGGCACTCACTAAATTGATTTAACAGTTATACATTTGTATAAACTAGATGTTTGCCACCATCTCCAGAATTACACAAAGTCCAAAGACTTTCAGTACTACATAAAAAAATTTAAATTCTGTCTTAAAGACTCTTAATTAACTTGTTTTTTCTTTTTTAACTCCATTACAGAAAGGCTATACCTGAATGCAAGACCATTTATGAGTGAAGAGCGCTGCTTAAAACTATTTACCACTGAATTTTCCTGCACTCTACCTCAGCTCCTAATTTTGTTCTAAGTTCTTCTGAACCAAAGAATGTACATTCTTTGCACAGGCTCACACTTACACACACCTGAACACCAGTGCTCACTCAGGGAACAGAGCTTAGCAGCTTATCGACCTTTGGGTGCTCCTTTCAGAGCAAAACACAAACAAGAGTGCTGCTGGTCTTTTCCACAGTTTGTGGCATGCGAGCTTTTCCAGCCCTCTAAGCCTTTCTTGTGTTTGAAGGTGTCCCTGAGTTTTTAACATTTCTGTCTCACCTGTGGGATGGAGAGGTGACAACTGAATACAGCCCTCCAGGTGAAAACATACTCTTATTTATGTGATTGAATTGTGGTCTCTTGGAGCTGTTCGTGGTGGATTCTTAGACCCTGGTAGAGTTGCTGACACTCACTGCTGCTGAGCTAAGGTCTGTTTGTCCACTGTGGTGGACACCTCTGTTTGTCCACACTGGTGATTCCCTGATACTTCTACACACTTCGCAAAATTATACTCTGGGTCTGTTTTCCCAACATCTGCACATAATTACAGATACCTCCACACAACACTATTTGTAAGCACACCAAATGAGCTGTCTCAGGTAGAGAATCAGTAAATTCATTGTAGATGTGCCCTGTAGACATGCCATTGGCGTCTGAGGAATAATGTATGTGCAGGGCAAACTGTTCCCACTTACAGCTCAGATAGCAACACCAAACCTTACCTGCCAAAACTGTGTCCCATATTCATCCTGCTTGTCTCAGCCTGGGAATTTTTCCTAAATCTTTTCACAGATTGATTAACATTAATGTGAGGTTTATTACTAGAAACCTAAATCAACTTCTTCCTTGATTTAAACAAATTAATTAAGGAATGCTAGTTCTAGAGAGTGACTTGGTCCATCTTTTTATTATTAAATGAAAAAGCAGTATCCTAAATAACATGTTAATGGTTTGAAACCTTGGGGGTTTTTTTGTTTGGTTTTTGTTTCTTTTTTAATTCTTGTCCAGAAGGAAAATTTCAATTTCATGCAGAGCAAAAAGTTTTGGGAAAAAAAGGTTTTAGGATGATTGGTATAGTTTTCATCTGTAGTTATCATGAGTTTGCCCAAATATTCTTGCTGTAGAAGTTTTACTTTTATAGTAAATTGAAAATATAATAGAATAGCAACATTAAATGTTCATGTCATGAAATTAAATTATAAAGAAACGTTGCAGCATATTTAAAACTGCAATGTGCAGATTACTCAATTTGACCCTTTTCATAGCAAATTTCATTGAAATTGACAAGTTCCTGTGAGACAATGTGATTTAAATAGTTTTACTTTATTTCTAAAGCAGAAACCTGTTCTATTGAAAACACTTCTAAAAGTTTCTGCTTCGCTGTGCCAGCAGTTTACCTCCTATTCTTCTTTATTTTCCCTTAGCCAGTGGCCCTTCTAAAACTGAAGAGATTTCCCTATGTGTATTTGGCCTCTTTGTTTCTTTTGCACTTCTCTTGGTGGGCTTTACCAAGTCATCTAAAGTCCACATAATTTTTACCTCATAGGAATTTATTTGTACATTCTAGAAGAGTAGAGAGCCACCACCTGCTTTTGAAAAAAAGTGCTAATTTGACTCCATTTTGTTCTTTAGTGTTTTTTTGTTTGCTCGTTTTAATTATAATTCAAAAAATTCAAAAATGATTATGCCAGATTTTCTAGGTCGTTCACATTTAGAGGTAAATATAGCATATTTCATGAATAAACATTCAGCCAAATTTTCCAGTTTCAGCTAAGTTATGAGTGCTTCAGCTCCACCTATTCTCTAAGCCTCCTTAAAGGTGCTGATAGTTGGCTTGCACTGAACCACATGGCTTACTTCTTTAGAGTTTATCACTTAGTTTCAGTATGAAGTTTGCTGGGACACCTCTACCTCAAAAAGCACGTCATTCTTAACATCTTAACATGTTTTCTGAACAGGAAAACCATGTGGATTTTTAAAATTATTTTTGTGGAAGCCAAAATTGAGAAAATTTAGTTGATCAATTTTGCCTACCCAAATTTCAGATGCCACCAGCTTTCATACATTCAAAGGCTGAGGTCTGCTGTCACATCCAGTACTGTTTTTTACCAGGGTAGGAACACTTAGAGCAAATCAGCAGCCTGAGTATTGTTGGGCTCCTATAGGCACTATGGAAAAGTAGGAGTAAGAAGTATATAAGCATAGAATTATTTATATTGGAAAGATGCTTTAAGGTCACCCAGAGATGGGATAATAATGATAGTGTCTTCTTGAAGTTCACAGGAAGCTTTCTCAAAAACTGGGGGAAAAAAGAAAAATTTACCAGCAAATAGGATGAACAGCACAGAATTATAATTATTTAAGATGGGAAATCACCTTGTCCAGTCACTTCCAAAAAAAAAAAAAATGCAATAGCCTGACAGCATGACTTGCTTTGCNTTTATCACTTAGTTTCAGTATGAAGTTTGCTGGGACACCTCTACCTCAAAAAGCACGTCATTCTTAACATCTTAACATGTTTTCTGAACAGGAAAACCANAATTGCAGAGGGATTGAATTGCGGAAGAATAATTAACTCCACAACTTTGTAAAAAGTTGTAAAAGCTGGTATGTTTATTGCAGCGCTGGGCACATGCAGGGATACTTCCCCTTCAAAAGGCATGCGCCCCTGAGAACTCTTGATCTCTTTTTATTTCCCCTTGTAGTTTACATATGTATGGTGTTTCATGCATATTCATACACTTGCAGCTAGTTTTTTTATCAGAAAGTACAGAAAGAACTCTTGGGTCACTCTGCCCTGTCTGTTTCAAACTTCAAGGGGACTCTCTTATCTCTTCAGCTTGGGCAGCTGCAGAGCTTCCAGACTAAACAGCATTACTCACATTTCACCTATATCTAAATAGATTTCTACCCTGTTAAATTTTTACTCTGTTTCAGGATCACATGGAAGATGGCAGAAACAATTGCATGTACACTACAGATGTCATTCTTCATTAATCTCCTTATTCTGTAACTTTAAAAATTATGCACATTCCTACATATTTATTAATATTTTGTTGAGAACAGAACTGAGCTTCATGGGAAAGAGTGCCTTTGAGGGGGTGCAGAAGCCCACCAGTTAACTCAGAGTGGGAGCTGACATTAGGTAGAAAAATCCCTGGGTGAAGTGGTGACATCACCTCTCTAACCATTAATTACCAGGAACAAATTCAGCATAGGACAGTGAACATAAAGACATTGTGGAAGACTTGTATCTGCTGTGATATAACATGGGGTTGGGACAGGGTCCACCTAAGTTTGAATTTTAGGCCTGAGGCAGCAGCGTCTTAAAGAGGTGAGTAACACCTACATCCTCAGCTCAAAGTAAAACCTCTGAAACACCTGCTGTGCAGTTTTAGGCACCACTACTTAGACTTATAGATCTTCTTTATGTTTGTTATCTAGACACAATCAAAGGTGGCTTCAGTCAACTTCACTTAAAGGGTTGGTCCAGTTTTACAACCCCACTGCCTGCACTCTGGAAAACAGAAAGCTTCTCACAAAATGTAGGGCTCCCTGCACACACAGACTCCTGAATCACTGGAGTCTCTAAAATAAGGCTCCATATTTCAGATGTTGCAGAGATGTGTGAACCAACCACCTCTCCTATCAGCAGCAACTGAGTTAAAGAGAATTTGCATTAATTGAACATTTGTCTGGAAGCATGGCATGCAAAGCTGTCATTCAAAGGGAGGGAAAGACTTGAAATCTGAAAGCAGGTATACCAGAGAAGACTATGTAGGTAAGCAGGAAAAGGCATCACTGAAATATCTAATATTCCTATTGCTACAACCCTCACAAGGGCTTCAGAGGTGAGATGAAACCCCAATAAAGAGCTCAATGCAGATGGAAACCAATTACACAGTTCTTACAGTAAATAAATAAGACACTACATAAGACATGCCACCTGTTACCTGCCACCCCATCCATGTGGCTATGGGGAACACTGGGATTGAGTTTTGGCAATATTCTACCAATGAAATTTGTCGCCAGCTGATGTGGAGTCAAAGTTTGAAGAGCAGTCCTGTCTTCTATGAGAGTAGAAAAATGCCATCTTCTGTCACTCTGACTTATCTCCCCTTTCCCTCCTTCTAGAAAAGCCTCTTTACCCTTGTTCTGTTCTCCATCCATGTTGCTTGTCGGGGATCACAAATACTGAAAGTAACTGAGAGATATTCTTGGGTCTCACTCATTTTTGTGATAGGTCTTTCAGTCTTTTTGTGGGGTAGATTTTTTTAGACACTTGCTACATCACAGGGTAATTGCTTTGGTGGAAGAATAGATGTGTATCAAGGAGACTGGCAGGGACTGTAATCTGCATGCTCTCACCTTGAGGATTTGTTTTGTCCACCTGCCAGATCCATAGACTGAGAGGACAATGAGAGAAGAGTGACTGTAGAGTTGCATCCCTCATATGATGACAATTACTTCATAAATATACAGACTTAACAGGCTTGGCAGGAAAGGCTGTAAATGGCAACACCTGAGAATACTGAAGAAATGTGTACATATTATATATATCTGAGGTTACACCTGCCTGTCATCCAGACCAAATCCCCAGGCTCTTATGCAGTCACTGATGAAGCTGTTGCTTCTCAGCAGAATCATCACCAGCCTTGGCAGGGCATTTGACATGCACCTGATGAGGCAGCTGACCACAAGACAAGCTGTTTGATCAGATCAAGCCCCTTGTACTCCACATATCACAGGAAAGGAACCAGCAGAAAACAAAGAAATTAAAAGCCAGTTCTCTGACAAAATGCTCATTCATGGCATCAGGTCTATTTCCTTTGTAGTCATAGGAAATTATTAGATTTTATTTCAGTGTAACANGACATATTATCAATATATAATATACAACAGTAAAATATTAGTATTTACTAAAATAATAAAATATTATGTAATGAGAATTCATTATTTTGTTATTCTATTATAATTATCCTACATAATAAGTTGCCCAATTGAAATTATTCTGATTTTTGATTACTCTTAGAGAAAACATAAAATGTAAACAATTAAGAGACATACATTCAATCCAAACATGGACAGTTTTCACCTTTGTAGTTTTAATTTATGTGCGAGATCACAAGAACAGTTTCTAGCCTTTTTTCCATGTTAGTGGTGAGCAATCCCTTCAGACATAACTAAACAGCTGCCCAATCACGTACATTTATATGCTTATACACATGTATCATCAGTTAATATCTACCATTTCACTGGTGTTCTAAACAATATACATGAAAAAAAAATTTTAGAATGCTATTTTACCATCACGCTTTGATGTTCGGATGATCTTTTTATTCTAAATTTATTTTCTTCACATTCTTACATGGTGTTGTCAGTCATAATTTACAATATAAGGTAAAAGAAAAACATCTCAAGTTCAGAAATTTGAGAGTGGGAAGAGAAAAAGTAGGGAGGAAGAGAAACTTTTTTCACTTTCAGCAATGCATTTGAATAATAAGCCCCAAGACAATTAGGATCTGATGTTCTGGGGTGTTTTTGTAGGGTCTACTGAAGCTGACAGAAAGAATTCTATTCCCTCAGCTCCCTCTCTGCTGCTTGTAGGAATTGGGAGGCACCAGCCAGAGAAGTTGCCCTCATCCTCTGTTCCCACCTTTACTGTGCTTTGCCAGTCTATGCAGGCAGCTGGGAGGAAACTTGTTCTCTTTTATTACCCTGGGGAAACACAGAAGACAGTTGGCCCACTTTAGCATTAATATGGGCACAAGCACCTTTTTACAGTGGTAACAGAAACTCTCCTCCTTCTCTCCCTTTGCCCCACTCCACCTTTCTGTCCTCCTGACAGTGCAACAGACAAATGAGAGTCTCCCTCTTTGTTCCTTCCTTAACCGCTTGTTACTGCAACTGTCTGATAAACTGATTAGTGTGGTGTCCTTCAGAAGATGTGCTGCACTGCTCTGCCACAAAAGAGTGGTTTTATTATATGGAGGGAAATATAATTTTCATGCTTTGTGTGTTTAATGGTTACAAGGATTATGATCTTATATTTTCATGGTGTTTCTCTACCCAAAGGACCTCAGCTTTCTCTATAAACTAGCACTTCAGCTCTATGCAGGGCTGGGTTTCTCTCCTATTAAAGTATGGTCACTTTGCATTGAGTCCAGCAATGATGCAAAGCATTACAAAACATTCCTCTAGGACAGAAAGCATAGCCTGCCTAATTCAGCTGGAAACAGCAGCTGGGAGGCAGGAGATGGGGAAGGTGGCCATGAAGAAGAGCATTCTTTGCTGCCAAAAGGACCAAGGTTCGCTTTCACATGGAGGAGTACAACTCTCCAAATAATTTGGTGTGAGTTATCTCTGGAAAGAGACAGGGCATTTGCCTCCACTGCTTAACAATTTGCTTCTGGGCCTCTCACCATAGGGCACTGAGTATGTTTAAGGTACATCACTAGTAACAACTGGATTCACTTTGAGCTTCAGTGGGGGAGGAAGCAACAATGATCAAATAAACTGTTCACCACCAAAGATTTGCTCACCTCTGATGTGGAAAGAAAAGCAGTGGTTTAGTGTGAATTGACACCCAAAACTGAAGAAGTTTCACCTTAATATTCAGGGAAGAAGTGAGTTTTTCCAAATGGAAAATTGAAGATTTCTAGATGCCTGATGGAGCTAATACCAGGCCAGCTGTCACTGCCTTGCCTGAACATCAGCTGAGGGAGCACAAGGTATCAGATAAGGCTGATAACTGAATTTGGCAGAATCCCCACTCCCAGCCAGAGCACCTTTTGGGGAGGAGGTTGTAGTCTCAGGGGTCCTTCAATAAGCATGCAAACCATTGGACCCTGGGGGAAAATAAGGTGGTTAAGGGCTAGAAGGAAATGACCACAGTAGTAAATTTATTTTAAACATTAATTTTCTTTGGTTGTGCCACTAGATTTTTTTAGAGGGAAGTATGTGTGTGCTGTAGCTACACCAGGTGCTGAGCCTGTTGTGTCAGTCAGGCACATCCAAGCTGGCTACTGGGAAAGCTGGGACAGCATGAAGTTAAGCACAGAATGCTCAACTGGTCCAGGCAGCAGGTCAAATATCGGGACAGTTAGCAAGCACTGTGCTTGTGATGGAGAGACTCAGCTGCTGCCAGACACACAACTGGGGCATGACAATGCAGTATTGTAGTAGGTGACACATAACAGCAAGTAGGTGCAGAGTTATACAGGGAACCAGGATGTGATAAAAGGGCAAGAGGGACTTGGAAATGGGATGTAACACCCAGGGAAGTGTGATTCTGAAGTGGAGTTGAAGATAACACAATACACCCCTGCAAATAGCCTGTCATCATTTCCCTTCCTGGAGAGCTGTGCAGTTGCGTTGGTGAGGATTGGTGTAGCCACAGAAAGTGACAAAAAAGCTAAATGCACAATGTCTTGCAGCATCCTAGAGGCTGCATGCCACACATTTCCCATGTCCTGCACCATATTTAACACCAATGTCCTTCTACAGTCACAGGATGGAACCAGTAAGACCTTGCTTCCTCTATGAAACAGCCCAGCTGCACTGCATAAGGAGCAAGATAAAAAACAGTGAAATCATTCAAACCCCACCCACAGCTGCTGAGCTGACTGTGGATATCTGGCTGTCCTCTCTCACACACAGGGTGTGCAGAATGTGGCTGTGCAAGACAGAGCCCTGGGTCCCTGGGGTCTCTGCCACCACCCACTCTCTGCCTCCCCAGGGACCAGATGAAGATCCAGGCTAGGGAGTAGCAGGGAGAGATGCCCTGACCATTACAATTAAAGCACAGTTGCTGTGGAAAAGGAAATACTGATCTGGTTCTGTAGTGCTTGAAATTAGGTACACCCTCCCTCTCTCTTGGTGGAAGGAATGAGGTGACCCCACAGAGAAGGGGAAAAATCACTTTTGGCATGTTAGAAGTGGTCCTCTGAAGAGCCCATGCAGTTGTATGTGGTGCCAGTCCTGGAATCTAGGGGTCAAGATTATTGAAAAGGCCTGCCTACAAAAAGACAACATCTTTAAATATTGCTCTTCACCTGCGTAAAACTGAGCACAATAAGGCATCCACATGTCTTCAGCCATGAGAGGCTGAAAACCGGTACCTTGGTTAGGAGGTGTTAAGCCACTTCAGCTGTGCTGACGGTTCAGCTCTCAGGGTGATATTAGACTGCAGCACAGGCTCTGCTGTAAACATTTCCTAGTTCACTTTTTTTTTCTCAGTAAGCTCTGAATTCTGGCTGTTGTTTGCAAGATCCAGAGCTGGAGAGCAAGGCAACAAGTTGCTTCATTGATAGATTTATGATTGGAGTTTCAGTTTGTCAGATTAAGCAAGTAGTGTATACAACAGCAGGTCCTGTCATGCAGCAAAGAAATCTAAAGTCCAGGACAAAAAAGGCACATAGTCCCTATGTTATTTTTTTCCCCCTTCAAAGTTCTATATTGATTTTATCAAGCTCTCCCGAGACAGAAAATTGTGACAAGGACAGAGGTGCACTAAGATATGCATATATTTCACAGGAACATCTACACCTGGCTTTTTTCTGATTTTATGGGGTTTTTCCCATTCCCTCTCTCTCCCCTTTGTGTTGTCTGACATTTAACAGGTTTCAGTGTTTGGCACTGGTGCAAAGCAATTGGCGGTATGCTTGACAAGTCACTCCAAAACTGACACAGGTGATTGAACTGTGTAACTGGACAGGCAGGGAAAGAGATCTTACCTAATGCAAACAGAGTAGGCAATCATATTTTAAAATTAGTTGAGCAGTGATATTAGGAAGAAATTTTTTATGACATGAGATTTCCACAGGTTTTTGCAAATGATTAGGAAACTTGACAACTGGCTATCTTGTATCTCATACATTTAAAATTAAAAATCCAGTGTGAAAATACGCCCTGACATTAATGACTGCTCTATGCTCAGTTTATCATTTGTAATGCAATAAAAGAGGATCAGATATACACTGGCATAAACTCTGCCACAACTGATAATGTAAAACATCCCTTCTGTCATTTGCCTTTCCTTTTGGCAGTATACAAAAGATACCGAAATGAACAATACGTGCCTAAACAAAGAGGATCTTGAAAGCAGTGCATGTCAGATGTTTACTCTAGGTCCTTATTAGGGGGCTGAGTGGATAAACAAAAGTTATTTGTTGAGTAGGGAAATGTGAGAGAGAAAATGTTTTCAGGGATCACACATCTCTTTTAAAGGCACAATTTTTTTGTTTTTTCTGGCACGCACAGTAAGTTTCAGATAATGCTTTTTTTATGGGATATGAAATGTTCTCTTCTAAGCAGTGCTGTAGAAACAATGCTTTTTCTCTCCACTTAATGCAAATACCCTTTTTTCATTACACAATGAATCTGAGCCTGCCTGAGATCGAAATCATATCAGAAGAGCACCTACAGAGTTTGGATATGCAAACTTCTGATGTGCTGAAGAACACAGAGAAAGAACTACTTGAGAAATATCTACTTGAAGAAAGATCTTCTTGAGACAACTGGGAGGTGTTCCTTTGGTAGCTTTCACCTGAATCTAAGTTTGAAACATGGAATTTTTCAAGGTTATGTTACGTCATTTTAACCATTCTTATTCACTGCTGAGTTTACACCAAACCCAACTAGAGCCAGCAGAAGAAAAAGCACCTAATCAAACAGAAAGAGCCTTGGGGATTCAGTAATGTGTACAGAATGTCCAGGCTGTAGTCATTCTTTTGATTTGTGCTCAGATATGTTTTCTATTTGCCTGTCAAAGAATGCATGCTTTCTCTTTGGATTGCAAATAATCTGAATCTGGATAAAATCATTACAAAATGCCCTTCAAAACACTGAGCCTGCATTTGAAATGAATGTGCAATGGAAAAGCTCAAGATGAGGATTAAAAACTCAAGCTAAGTGCAGGCGAGCCAGAGCATAGACATCCTGCTGTGGATCTTCTTTACTCCCTTTCCTGACTTCTCAGCCCTTATTTCCAGTGAGCCACCATCACCTAGAAGCGTAAGGATGCAGTACCTATCTAACCAAACAAAGCCAATACAACCAACATAATCCCTCCAGAGAGGAAACCTACTTCCTGGAAGTGCCTGCTGTCTGCTCCCAGGGGTGACAGCACACTGTCCTTCCTACACTGCAGCACTTCACAGGTATTCCGACGAGGTTTTTCTGTTCTCCCTGTGGTTCCTGCCATGTTTTGCATGAATGCTAAGTGAGGCATGTCATGCAACCACGTTGCTGTAAGTACACAAGCAGACTGAAACTAGCTGATTAACATGGTTGCTCTGCAAATATTCATTACTCCTTGACAGGTATTCTCAGTTAGTGATCTTAGAGTGAATGCAATCATTCCAGTTAAAGGCACAGAATATTAAAAACAGGAACAGCACATGTGGGTTCAACACTCCTGAGTGTTACATCTTGGCTCCAGCTCCAGATTGCATGGGCAAACTTTAACAGCAGCTTCTGAGTAGGACTTGGGAGTGTCACGTAACTAGCACTAAACAACAAACCATTCTTTTGCTTGTCAAATATATGCATTATGTCTATAAACCAACATTACAATACTGCTTGCTCTGATCACACCTGAGGGAAGAGAGGGACTAAGCATCATGCTTGGATAGTCACCTCAGCATTAAGGTGCTGCAAGACACCCTTCCTCTTTTCAGCTTTCCAGCGCAAGCGGCAGCTCCCAAGCCATGCTAGCCAGCAAGGGGGCCCAGTGCATGGACTGCTCTTGTAGTGAATGGCACAGTCAGTTCCTGGGCATGGCATAATTGCCTTCATCCTAAGAGCACCCCAGCCTCTGAAGTTGGCTGCAAAGGATCATCGCAAGCATCATCTGTGCAGCTGCTGTTGACACAAAGTCCCAGGCTGAGGAAAGTGTTATTGAGCACATGGGAGGGAAGAGAAAGGTCAATGACACAGCCCAACTGAGAAATAAAATGAATAGGCAATACACTGCACATGGGGTTTAGTTTGTAGAGCATCCTACCAGCAGCCATGGAAAAAATATGCATTTTGAGTCTGTCAAGCTCTGAGGTTTTTGTCTCAAAGACTCCTAAGGAACCCAATTAATACAATTTAAAGGGTCAGGAAACTTGTCATGGCAAAACCGATCACATGTTTAAAAAGTATGATTTATTTGCAGGCCTGTTTCTATTGGTTTTGTGATTAAGTAGTTCTTTAGTTTGGAATAACAGCTTTCTTCCTGTGTTCATTCTCCAGTAAAGTCACTGTCTTGTAGCTACAATACTCAGTCTACTAAACGTTACAGTCATGTCCAAAATTCAGCTTTACTCTTTTAAACAGGATGTAAACAACAGAGGATAGTGTTACCTAAACTTCTAAATGTTTTCTGCCAAACCCTCTCATACTTTTGATTTCCATGCCTGTTGATAACCCCTTCAGCGTTCCCCAGCCTAGGACTTCTTGATCCTCTCCTTGACTCCTACATAAGGCTGTACAGTTTCTTTCTCTGTTCATCCCTTGCTGTCCCTCAAGAGCTCACCCTTCAAATATTTATTCCTAGGCTTGTAGTCTTTGCAATCTTACCAAGATATGCTTGTCTTTGGATCAGATTATACCTATATCACTCAAACAACTTGAACAAAGACCTAAATGCATCAGCTGGATGCCCTATTTCTTCCTGGTCCATTCTCACTCACAGTGACTTCCATTGTCCATCCTGTGGAAATCTCATTTCTGCCTTCCAAATATGATCTTCACTTTCCTCAAAACAAATCTATCACTGCAGCAGAAATACACATAAAAATAGACTTGCTTGGGCTTAGCCACAGCTCTATGAAGCAACCAGGCAGAGGTGAGTGGGAGTGGAAGTGGGAGTGGCAGTGTCCTGAAGGAACAGACAGAACAGACAGCACAGGACACGGTTCTGGCAGAGCTGTGCCACAGTGGGGACCCATGGTGTGCCAGATAAAATCTTCAGGATTTGGTGTTTCATCCAGTTCTCATTAACATGCACTGGGAGTCCTGTCACTAGCTCAGAGAGAAACTGGGCCAAGTCTTACACCCTTTCAAAGTTATTTAAAATCTTGTTGCCATCAGCATCCATTTGCCATGCTTCTAAATGTCAGGATTTAAAGTTGTTTTCCTCAGATGTTAGTCACTAGCTTTCCATGATATATTCCATTTCATACCAATTCTAATTGTGCTGTTCTATAAGGATGTATGTTCTACAGGTTCCATTGTCATATCCCCTTCTGATGGAATCGAGCACAAAATCCAATAAGATTTTAGAATTCTCTCTGCTAAAAATATGAATTAAAGTCCTCCCACATACGCCCACTCTAATGTTTCTCTAAAATCTATTTATCTTAGTCACGACCTTACAAGCATGAACAGAATGTGGCAAATATTTCACAGTGTAAGAATGTGTCTAAACTTTGGAAAAAAGTTGATATATCTCAAAAGGTATAATTTCCACACAGCACTCTGTTTTTTTACAGTGATAAAATAATAAAGATGCCAGAGGAAGTATTTGTATTTTGCACTTTACTTGAAATTATTTTTCTCTGCTAATTTGGATTGAGTACTGCAAGTTACTAAGTGTTCTCAGCCCCTTAGTGGAAGCTGAATATCTTCAGTCCTTGCTTGTCAACATTCAATAATTTACAGGATTAAGCCCTTTAAAAAATAAGTAATTTCCAACTGACAAAACCATCCACTTAGGGTAATTTTCTGCTCATATTAAAATCAAGTTTTTCAGTATCTTCAAGAATAACAGGACAGGGCATTCAGGAAATGGTAATAAACTGGGAACACAGAAAAGGAGTGTTCTTAACTGTGTTTTGCCATTCTGTGAAAAATTTGAATAACAATAAATAGAAAAGACAAAGAACTATCCAAAACAAATAGGTTGGTTTAACATTGTCTGACTCTACTAGAATTGACTGGAATTTTCTAGAACATTCTTTACTTTTTCTTCAGTGATGAACAGTAAACAGTCTTAGATGATGATATTATTGAGTTTGCATTCAAAACAAAAGTTGAATTGCCAAGGAAAAGAAAAAGACTGTCAACATTGGACCATCCCTGTGTATGTTTTGGGATAGATCCAAGAACAATACGTTCTGGAAAAAAAGATGATGTACCAGAGAAGTTCAGTCCTGGTCAGGCATTCCCTAAACTCTAGAAATGTGTAATCTGAGATACCAAAAATATGTCACAGGCATCTTCAGTATTTATTGATGCTATTTAGGAAGCATGAGGTCAGAGGCAATAAACTTGGTACATAATGTCGTTCCATGTTACTGCCTATGGCAAAAAAGAACTGACTTTTTTCCACACTAAATGGCAGTGTTTATTATACCATATACAAGTGCTGAACCAAGTAATGATGTCTATTTTGTTCACATTTCTGGTAAATGGTAAATTCTGGTATTAGTCTAGAAGGTGATCCAAGTTACCATGCTTCAAAATTAGAAACTTATTTTTAAATGCATTTATTTTTAATTTATAATTGTCTTTGAAGGGCTTTCTCTACAGGGGCCATATAGAAAGCAACGTAATTCATGCTCCATTAAGGGGAGCAATATACCACCAGCAAATTAACATCATTTTGTTGACATGAGTCAGAGAAAAAAATGCAAGCCACATGCCTCTCACTCACCCGAAGTCTATAGCAGCATGATTCTGCTGAGCTCACTCCAAAACA
>VXBC01010033.1:11131-58064 GCA_013399945.1 Ploceus nigricollis | reverse complement strand
TATGGCAAAAAAGAACTGACTTTTTTCCACACTAAATGGCAGTGTTTATTATACCATATACAAGTGCTGAACCAAGTAATGATGTCTATTTTGTTCACATTTCTGGTAAATGGTAAATTCTGGTATTAGTCTAGAAGGTGATCCAAGTTACCATGCTTCAAAATTAGAAACTTATTTTTAAATGCATTTATTTTTAATTTATAATTGTCTTTGAAGGGCTTTCTCTACAGGGGCCATATAGAAAGCAACGTAATTCATGCTCCATTAAGGGGAGCAATATACCACCAGCAAATTAACATCATTTTGTTGACATGAGTCAGAGAAAAAAATGCAAGCCACATGCCTCTCACTCACCCGAAGTCTATAGCAGCATGATTCTGCTGAGCTCACTCCAAAACATCTGTCTTGAGAAAAGGTGTTTGTCATACATGAGCTGTAAAAGAGCATCTTGAGAGAGCTTAGAAAGACCCCTTCCAGAACTATGGATGTTCCTCTGGACTGAAAAACTTCCACTCTGAAATTTGATTCCGCAAGAGCATTCTTTCCTGAACATCTCATATCATCCTCATATCAAAATTTTTCTCAGAAAACAACAAAAACCANTTTTTTTTTTTTTAATGAAGTAGCTGCTGGCATTATTTCACATCTTCCTTCTCTCTTACACAACTCCACCAGCCAGCAGCCCACGGGATGTGTGCAGGATGCACAGGTATGCATCCTGTTCTTGGACAACCTTCCTTATAGCTCAGTCATTCTGAGTCTGTCTTTTAATGAAGATGTCGAAGAGCACAGAGCCTAAGGTGGAGCCCCACGGAGCCCCTCTAGTGACAGGTGACTCTGATGTCACCCCATTCTCTGTAACCCCTTGTGCCTGACCCATGAACCAGCTGCTCTCCCATCACATGATGTGTTTATCCAGCTGTGTGCTGGACATGCTGTCCAGAAGGAGTTGATGAAGGCTTCCAAAGAATAGTACCTTGCATTTTACATTGACATTCTACTTTTTCAAAGCATCGTCCCTAGCTGTCAGGATAACACTCAATTTTATCTTTATATTACCAGGTTATCTGTTCTATTGAGCTGCTTTCAGAAAATGGATTAAACATACTTCATTTTTGCCCCTGTAGTTTGGTATTGAAAATATTGAAGAGAACTGGACCAAGGACTGACTCCTGTGGAACCTCATCACCTAAAATTTGTTTCAGTAGTACGTCCTGGCAGTTTCTTGTCACCCAGATTATATTGCCCCCATTTTAAGGGCTGCCTCACCCAGGTCATTCTCACTTAGTCATGCTAGAAAAGAGTCATACAAACTGGCATGAAAATCTCCCTAACATAAAAATATTGAATTATTCCCATTTCTCTGCCTGAAAACTCTTCATCAAGTGGTGTAAGACTAACAGACATTGCTTACTATTGACAAATTTATGCTTCCTTCTGTGCACCAATACTTTAAAACCTGTGTTAATTTTTTCAACAGTTTCCAAGAACAAAGAACAATCTGGGAGCTCCAGAGTTCTGATAGTTCTCCCAGTTCACAGAGGTAGATACCTTGCTCTTGCCTGCCCTCTGACTTTGCTTTTTCCTGCTCGTTCTCATTTTCCAGAGCAGGCTGTTAACAATACTACCAATAGCACTGAGACTACAGCCAATAGCTCTTTTGTTTCTCTCTGAGTGAGGGTCACCGAGCCCATCTGATTTGCCTGAAAAAACCCAGTCTTATTTACCTTCAAACTCATTGTTCATGAGCATTGCCTCGTGTCAATTCTTCATCCCCAAAACCTGTTGGAATTATATTGGCTGAGGAAAATGTCCTGTGGCAGTCAGTATCAGCTCGATTTGGTGATTGACAAATTGAGTTACACAGAAGCTCTCCAATGCTAACACTATCTGTTTTTTGATTATAACCAATAGATATCGTGATATGCCTGTGGAAAGTGATGTTTGATTACTTTTACATGAAGGCAGTACAAAAATATCTCTTATTTCAAAGTATCAAAATATGAGCTGAGAAGCTGGCAGATAAATTATTAAAATAGAGTCTTTGTATTGATAAACTTTTGAACTTTCATTGAACTTGTATACTAAGAATAGGCAGTTTTTCCAAGAAGAAAATTCACTAGACAACCTACAATTTTTCTTTCATATATTTAAGAAAGATGTTCAATCTGGTAAGAAAATAATAGTAATTTATGCCTTTGATAAGGATTGTAGTTCTATAGTCAGAGAGAAGCAGCCATCATCATCAGCTGCTCTCTGAGTTACAGTCCTATTAAAGAGGTAGATACCACCTTAACTGGATGAAGCCTCAATATTTTGGCTTAAGTGACCAAGAAGCTTCCACCTCCCTGTGAAAAGAAAACATCACTATCAGCCCTTTGCTGAATTACTCCTGCCTGAGGACTTGGCACAGAACTATCCAATCCTCCTCCCCCCTCCTCTTCCTCCTCATATTTCTTAAGATGAGACAGTCATATCCCCTCATGCATGAGTAAACAGGCTCTAGCACAGCTGTCCTAATAGCAGCAAACCCACTTTCCTCAGGCTGGGAAGGTTTGAGATCCAGCATCCTGCTTTAAATAAACTGATATAAACTAAAAATTTGTATATAATTAATGATACAGGTGATTTTTTACTACTAATCCTGCTGTGAAGGAAGACTGAACCCATTAAAAAGTATAATCTGTCAGCGTACAGGACATAAACTGTAAGATTTCCTGATGATCTTTGTTTCATCCTACTTAAAACACAACACAAGGAAATGAGTCAAGGAGGAGGACATATGTGAAGGAATGATTTGCAGAAAAGTTATTTCATCTGGCCATTTGGGGTATGAAGGCATGTCTTTTTGACTCTCATTGGAGGAAGTCCATCCTTAAAATCCTCTAAGCCATGAGATCTACAGCTGGGCAGCAATGTTCAGGTGAAGGTGTCACACGTAGAGGGTATGAGCACAGACCAGTGTTCATCCTGTGAAAACCATCCAGCAGATTCTGGAACAGGCTACCAGGAGTTCTGTTTTCCCCACTTCCTCTGGGGCCAGCTCACTTACACAATTCAATGAGGTTAGAGGGAATTTGGGGTAATATGAAAAGCACTGACTGCTAATCACAGCCCTTTGCTGGTCTCATTGGCCCTTTTAGGGAAAGGAGGTGATGGATGATCCCAGGCTGGGTACAGCAAGACCTTCCTATCTCCACTGAAGCACCATAACTGAGCTCTGTTTCTGCAGCTACCCCACTCCATTCCCTCTGATCCCTCATGCTTTGAACATGAGAATCTTAGTCTGAATGCTCTGGTGCTCTGAAGCAGACTTCCATGCATCTCTCTCTTCAGGAATATATCCTATTCCATCCTCATCTTTCTGGTACAGTTATTCAGTAACTTCCACTTAAGACCTCCAACTGAACTTTTTCAAAATTAAAATCTCCCACTAGCTTAAACAGCCCTTGTATCAGTTCTATGTTAACCATTTTTAAGGTGCCGAGGTTGCCTCACTTAAAGAAGTCTTCTACAACTAAAAGAAGTCCTCTGCAACAAGCACTGCACAGACTATTGATTTTCATTCCTTTTTTTTTTTTTTTTTAGAAAGAAGTGTTGGGTGGCAGCACCTCTCTGGCCACAGAGAGCAGGCACAGACTTTCTCAGGATTTTTCCTGAGAGAAGCAGAGAAGAGAATCAAAACAATTCTTATCTCTACTCGTTGTTGTGCCCATGTGGAATGTGTTCAGGAGATTATTACCCAAGGTGATTACTTGATTGGATTCTGGTGATGGTGTTTGGAGTCACTGACCTATTGGATCCACAGCTGTGTCAGGGGGCTCAGCAGAGAGAGTCACAGGTTGCTAGTTGGTTAGTAAGACCTCTTACTACTGTAATATAGTGTAATATAACTATGATAAAATACACTATAAGATGACATAACAAAGCAATTGATCAGCCTTCTGAATCATGGAGTCAATGCTAATTATTCCCTGGCTGGGGGCATGTGGCAACAGTGTTGCATAAATTTCTGTGAGGTCAGAGGTATGAGATCATATCAATCGGCAAAACAGCATTCCATACAGTGAATTAGCCATTCTAAGGATGCTTAGCACAGAAAGAGAAAGCAGCACTGCCAACATGGGAGCATGTGTATCCTGAAACAGATGTGTGGTTGATGAACTTAAAACTTTTGATATGAAACATGCCTCTGATGAAGGTGTTCCCAGGGTGATGGTCTTCCAAAGACCCTTATCCTCTTCTCCCAAAATGATTTCTCTTTGTTCTGATCTGTCTCTTATTTGCCTTATGTGTGCACTGCAGAAAGGGTTCACAGCTCTGCTACTTCTGTGAGCTTCTTGAAAGGGCTCATGTCAGGGATCAGCCCTGGCAAGGAGGCCAAGGGGCTCACCACAGCTCACATCTGAGCAAACGCTGTGATGCACCAAAAGTGGGTGAATGCCTGCAAACCACTTGCAGGTAATGGTCCCTGAACAGTGCTGAATGCCACCTGCCCAGTGCTGGGCCCATAGTGAGAACTCTGTGTGCACAGGATCCCTTCTAAGCACCTGGAAACACTCCCAGGCACAGCTGGTTTAACCCTGCAGTAATATTTTTCCTCTTTCTCAAAGCTTCATGCTCAATTACTGACAACTTCTCCACTCTGGATCTCCCCAAAAGTGACATTTTTAATAGTTTACTGTTGAATCTGATCACTGCTGGTCAGAAAGCAAGTTGTAAGCTGTACTGAATATTACCCAAAAAAATCATTTCCCAAGTGTTAGCTCCATGGGTAGGAGACAGGCTGACAGTACCTTTTATGTTGCTTTTCTTGCCAACGGTGTTGCTCTAACAGCCTCGTGGCAAGGTTAAAGGCTATAAACAGTCATGCAAACTGACGTTTTCCTGCTACAGTTAGAAACTGGAGCAGAGAGAATCTTCCTTCTTCATTCAATAATGAGTTTAAACTTTACTGTCTAGCACCATTTTTCAAAAATGTTCCTGTAGGACAGTTTTTCACTGGAAAATAAGAAGCAGTTGGAATCCAAGCCTTCAGCAAAGCTGTGAGTGGGTGTGCCACGTGAAAGACAATACAAGGGAAAAGTCAAACCCAGAGGGAAATCCTCTCAAAAATTAAATAATTTCTGTTTTATCTAAGCAAAATTATATAGAATGAAATTGAAATAAAATGTTCTTTCAATTTTTTCTTAAATTTTACCTTCAAAGCCAAGTCAAACAAAAAGACTAGACATGTCATCTTTTTTTCCTGGTTGGAGCTCTGTTACAGAGTTCCTGCCACTTGGACAGTGGAGAATGAAAGTTTGACTACTCCTTGCATGGCAGCTGATGTGCAGAGATGCTCAGGAACAGCAGTCTGAAAATATCCTGGACACAGGTCTGAAGAATTTTTTATCATTTTTTGGGTAAAGAATTTGAAATGAGGCAAGTCTATTAGGCTTGATTTTCTAATAGAAAACATGTTGGTATAAAAGTGTTATTCACATATGACATCAGCATCACAGAACATGCCTATCAAAGACAGACTTTGGCCATCCTCTTTTATTCCACTCATTTTATTAGAAAATCCCTTTCTCCATGCTCCTTCTTCCAACATTTTCCCCAAGGAAATCGGGATTAAGACATTTCTTTCTACCTTCTTCAAAGTATCCCCAAACTCCAGGCCCAAAAGTCTTTTCCCTTTAACAATATTGAGTACTCTAATTGCAATATGTACTATACATGCAAATTTTAGTGATTAGGTTGAAATGAGTTTCTCATTGAAGGTAAGCAGCAGAGTCCCTTGAAGCAAAAACCAATTTCTTTGTAGCAGATCAATAGCACATGGGAAAGCATTGTTAAATTGAGTACTTACCTTATTGTACATGCTAGCAAACTTAAGTACAGAAGCTTCTAGACAAAGGTATGCTGGAGAGAGAGAAAATAATGTGGTAAAACCCTCATCTGAGACTGTGACAGCAACTTGTTTTAATCAGATTGTGTGGAAAACCAATTTAAATTCTAAAAAACATAGAACTCAAACCATTTGGTTCTTGCTCAAACTGTGTAGTCATTAGCAGGTTTAGGTCATAGAAGAGACTATCTCTAGCTTTTAGAAGTCAGCAAAAGAGATTTTAGAGTAAAGAAGACACTGAAAGAAAAAAAATAATTGCCTTTTTCTCTCAGAACATTGTTCTAGTTCACTTTTGCAAATCCATATGCTGAGGCCAAAACCACAGGAATTTCTGTGCTACCCTATATGAGACCAGTGCAGCCTGGAGCCACAGAACGCTAACTGAGGCACCAACAGCTCACTCGGCTTCCTTACATAACACCCAACCAAAGTGGGTGAATCAGACACCAAGTCAGTCAGGAGGCTCTTTTCTATTCTCAGCTCTTTTCATAACTGTTTCCGTGGCTTTTGGCGGATTCTTCATTTGAACTGAAGGGTGGCTAGGACCAATGTTTTTACACAGGGGGGCTAACAGTTAAACATTCAATTTTGAGTGATATTACATCTGTGGCACCAAAGAAACAGTGCACCTCTGACCATCAGTTGTTTATTTTGAAGTTTAAGTATGGATTTATACAGCTAGCTTACACTCCCAAGCTGCGTACCTCTGCCTTCTTATCTGCAAATCAAGGGGAATGTATGAAATAACCACAGCCATGTAGCACACATGCGGGAGCAAATACCACACCTAATCCTTCTACAGGGATACACAAAAGCTTTACAATATCATTGCATGGAATAACTGGAATTGCTGGTCTGGGAGTCTTTCCCAGACTGGTATTCTTCATCCAGTCTGAACAGTCTAATGATGCTCACCAGAAAAATCACTCCTGCATCCTCTGGTTTGGACAAGTCCTCATCTTCATATGGTGCAATGAATCAAGATGGACACATATGGAACTGAGACAAATGTGTCCCATTTCACATGTTCCACTGCAGCATATGGAGGACATGGTACTACAGCCCATAAGATGTAATTCTCCAAAATCTAGGGAAGAAAATTATCTTGAGGCTGATTCACCCAGCAGTTGAGAAACCCAGTTACAGCTAAGATTTCTGAAAAATCTCCCTTACTTGATTTGCTATTACAGACATATGCAGACATATTTAGCTTAACTTTTGTTGGATTATCCTGTCCAATGCCCTTCCTCCATTCTGTGTTAATGCAACATGTGCAAAGAGCAGTGATTTTTCCCTTTTTCAGACAGAATGACAGTGAAAGAGGTATGGTATCATTTTCATCAGAATCTAGGAAAGACACGATGACCTGCTGATTTGCACAATCTCTAGCTGTTTGCCAAGTTCAAAGTCCTGCTCTGGTAAACTTTTTCTCATTTATAGGAGTGAAATAGCTTCAGCATGAGAAACTAAGAGAACAGTATTTGTGATACAGCTTCAGAGATCTAGGAAAGCTTTACAAAAATAATAGTTGTGAGCAGGTACATAGCACAAATGACATTAGCATGAAAAAGGAGAAAAATATCTGCCTTGGATAACCTTAGAGACTATGAGGAAAGTTAAATATCTTCATATGTCATGATGAAGTCCAGCTTAAGAAGCTCAGGGAACAGGCTGAGTTATTATCACTATTCCTGCAGACTCCCCAGTTATGGTGAGGAACCAGACGTTTGAAAAGGACTTTAGAAGAAGGAGAAAGGGGAAAGAGAGACAGTTCTGCTTGGTTTCAGCACCTGTGCAAAACACTCTAATGCAACATTTTTAAAGGAGGCATGGGTGTGATTTGAGCTGGGTTTACTTTGCATTGTAAAAGTTTTTTAATATTCCCATAAAGAACCAGAACAGACCCTGACAGAACACTACATGTGTCCCTAGCTTGTACATCAAAGAAAGGCTTTAGTAATTCTTCTATGACTTGGTCATGGCTGCTGGGTTTGTTTCCATCCCCTCTGTGTTTTTCATTGAGTACGTGCAGGAAAACTGCTAAACTCCACAGAGGACAAGCTGGAAGGAAATCCTCCAGGAAGCACCCTGAGCCCACTGCCATCAGCATTCTTGCTGCAGACCTCAGTGCTGGGTGTGGGGTCATGCATGGGCTTGACAGAGGTGCACCACATGGCAAATGTGTTCAATCAAAACAATTTGTATTTTGAGCACTAAATATTTAAAACAACACAAGAACAAGTTGTACCTCATTAATTATTCACAGTAGTTTGGTATTTCTAAAAGAGAATATTTGATAAACTGGGTCTTGTTTATGCATAATTTGTAATTAGAAAGAGATGAAAATCATCAGTACATTACTAATTTCAAATTATTATTTCACTTCTAATATCAGGTTGTCTGAGCTGTTTCCTCTGAACTCCTTACTTAGGAACTCAGAACTTCTTACTTACTCAGAACTCAGGACTTAGAACTCCTCCCCAAAGATCTCCCCAGTGCTTTCCAGAGAGTCATCTGCACCCAGGGAAGCCCAGGCCCCATCTTTCATGTGAGACCCCTGGTGAGTCACAGAGCCACGGAGCCATTCCCCACTGCAAGGGCAGTGCTGTGGCACTGACTGCTCCCTCTGCAGACCTGGTGTCCCCAGGGTGATGGAGTTTGGGAGCAGGGGAATCAAGGCCCAACAGCACGGTGCTGCTCTGGAAGGAGGGAACATGAGAGCAACTCCCTTTCCCACACACCCCTGCTCCTCTACTGACAGAAAGCAGCCCCAGCCCACTTCCAGCCTGCAGGCTTCCCTGCAAGCTGGTGTTTGACCAGTGGTGATACATGATGGGCTGGCAAGTCATAACCCTGCTCTTAGCAGGCAAGGAGAGAATCAGGTCAGCAGGGCAGTGAAGGGATCTGTTCCTTCCCCTGCTTGGTTATTATCTATAATTTGTACATGCAGAACCTGCTGTTTTGGTTTTTTTAAATAACTTTTGATTGGAAACACACCTGTTTTTTCCTCATCCATTTTTAGTGGCAAAATTTGAAAGGACAAAACTGTGAAGGAAGAGATATAAGGAATTAACTCTGACATTCAAGTTTATCCTTCTACCTCTAGCCCAATTTTTACAAGGATACATTTTCACCAAACACTGAAATTGTTAAAAACAAACAAACTATGAAAACACAACCAAAAAAAAAAGACCTTTTAGAATATCAGTGGGAATCAACTCAGTAGTTTTCTGCAAAAATATCTGAGAACACTTTGATCAGCGTTTTATCTCTGCTGAAGGAGGGCTCAAAATTAATCTTATTGTACATAAAAGAAAACCGAAAAAGTCATGTCATAATGCCAGTCATAGTATCATCACCTTTCGACGCCTTTCATGTGGGGAATTACTCTATCTTTATTTATCTGTTTTTGACAGCTTCTAAACTATGACAGAACATTGTCTTTTCCTGTGCAATGATTTAGACTTCCTAACACACTCTTGCAATGAGTGGTAGCAAGCTTTCTTGGAACCCAAAAGCATTTTATTTACTAGCCATTTATCTGACCTCATCCCTCTACAAAGTTGTTCTGTTGAGACTAAAGGTATCATTTTATGTTGCATAGAGCTGAAATAGGTTAACATAGCTGGTATATACACCATTCATCTTTCATGAACCTGAGGACACTGAACCAGCAGAAAACTTACTTATCCTCATGCATCTTGCACTGCTGAATTTATAGGTACAAGTTAAATGCATATAACACATTTGAGGACTTTCTTAACAAAATAAACATACAGAAGTGCTGTCAGTTCCATCAAAAACATACTCTGTATGGTGCTGCATACAAGCCTTCAGGGATGAGTAGTCTTTACAAAAGCTGTAAGGACTACTGATCTTGCAGAGGGATATAGTAATTATAAAACATTTTAAAATCCCAACTGCTCAAACCATAACTGTTCTTAGTGTTTTGTCTCAGAAAGTATTTTATGGATATTCTTCCTTTCTAATCTACTTAGACCAAGCAGAGGCTGAAAAGAGAGGCTGGGAAAGTGATACCCATCAGACCTAGAAAATTTGGTTGCTAGCAAAACCTCTCTGGAAATTTGGAAAAGGATCCGAGCCCTTTGTCTTTTATATAAACCATTGTAGGGACACTCAGCTCTGTAACTTTTTTCGTTCTACCACCTGGTCTGTACATCCAGGTGCCATGTATTACGTGCTGTGTGATGAGTAGTGGTTTGCATGAACTGCATCAATTAAGGGTCCCAAACACCTAATCTAAAACTTAAATTAGATCCAGCTAAAGGTCTTTAAATTGAGTCTGTTCCATTCTGGAGTTACTGAGGCATAATGCCCATAAAAGGCTGTAGTTCTCTATGTACATACCTCTGTCTTGTGCATCTGTGGAAGAGGAAACTTTGCGGTTTTCTCATACCCTCTGAACAGAGAGAGACTCAGCTTTCTCAGGATTTCTCCTGAGAGAAGCTGTGAGAGAAGTAAAGAGAATCAAAACAATTCTTATCTCATTTGCTGCTCCTGTGTTTGTGTTCATGTGGAATGTGGTATGGAGATTGTTTTCCCAAGGTGATGGCTTGATTAGATTCTGGTGAGGGTGTTTTGGATTGATTGACCAATTAGGCCACAGCTGTGTTGGGACTCTCAGAGGAGAGAGTCACGGGTTTTTCTAGTTAGTAGTTAGTAATAGTTCTTGTTAGTGTAATATAGTGTAATATAGTTATAGTATAATATAGTTTAACAAAGTAATTAATTAGCCTTCTGAAATCATTGGAGTCAGAGCATCATTCTTTCCAGATGTCGGGGATCCTAGCACCGATAAAACTTCACTGCAGCATGAGGAGGTGACACCAAATAAGGATGGGAGCCAGGTCATCAGCATGGCTAAAAAGAGAGTAAGCAGACGTTTTACTGCAGACTGTCCAGTAAGCTATCCTCCCTCATCTGCTGAGCCTCACCAAGAGGAATGCAACAGGGGTTCATTCAGGGTCTCTGACCTGCAGGCACGGAGGAGCAGCCAATCAACCACCCACAGATTGTCTCCTATCTCCCAGGCTGACCACAGTTTGACCACCAGATTGTCTCTGCCCTTGTTGCTTACATTTCCCTTTATGAAAAAAAGGGATGGAGGTGCCTAACCTACAGTTATATGTCAACATTACAAATAAAATAATTTGATCCTGGCTCAAGCTGAAACCATGAGATATTATTTCATCCTCCATACGTGGCGGTATGCGAGGTGGGAGAGCAGCCCTCTCACCTCCTCTCAGGCTATGTTTGCAGCTTTCCCAGCTTCACCTTTTGGAGGTTCTCATGGACTCCACATACCCAGCACATCCTCAGTCCCAAGGAGGCTCCTGGAGATTCCCTGAGCCATGGATTTGTTTTAAAACAACAGGCATTACATATAAAAATGCTCTTAGCAACAATCTAGAATAGTTAGGCAGGGTATGTAATACCTGCGACATTATGATAAGCTGGTAGCTGCCAGCAAATTAATTAAAATAGCCTAATAAATGCACCCATGTTGAGAAGTTTATGAGCACTTCAGTTCCTAAGATGGATAGGAAGGAAAGGTACTCATTCAGAAATAATGACTCAGTAGCTGTTCCCCTTCTGAATAAATATTCTCTGTCAGAAGCTATGCAGAGGCTGCTCCACTGCTCTTTGTTATCCACAAATATGCCAAGAGAATGTGGTTCATGATGAACAGTACTTATCCCTGGTAAAGGATAGCTCTTACTTACTCAGAAGTAAGAGAAAGGGAGGTGAGACAGAATGTATTCAGGGGATGGTGACTGTGAAATTCTAGGACTGAATGTCAGAAAATGCTTTATATGGGAAAAAAAGTCAGTCATCTTAGATTTGGCAGGTATGTAGGCATTTCTTTCCATAATAACATTTTCCAGAACAATAGGAGGACATATTTAAGAGTTGTCTCTGTCTTTCCCAGGCCTCTGTATTTTCTATCTCTCTGATTGTACAGACCAAAGAATAGCTTTGTCTGCTCAGCCCTCTGTCATTATTAAACAAACTGTATGAGTACAATACCAATAATACTTGGAAAGAGCGTTCATCTTAATGGGATCAGACATGAAATTAAACCATTCATGACAAAATACCATCTGTCTTTGAAATAAAAAAAATTATCAAGCAGGTTTGCATATTGCATATATTTCCAGACTTCCCCACTTCAAGTTGTTGCCTAGCACCTGTGAGTATTGGGGTTCTTGTATGGGCACTCAGCGAACAACTGCAGAACCTACAAGTTCATCAGCTCATTATGATTCTTTTGCCACTTTCATGACAATATTTTTTAACGTGGCATGCCATAATGGTAACTACTTTTTTTATATAACCTGCTTTGTAGCCCAGAAAAGCAGTCTTTTATGGGGTAAATTAGAGCCAGCATTTTGCGTGAGCATCTTAGACGGAAATATTACAATCTGCCTAATGTTATCTAATTATAACCACTTTTGACATCTCTTTTTGTATTAGTATTGTGGTTGTATGACATTTAAGCAAGGAAAAAGACTGTGTAAGAATAAGCTAAGTGGGTCTTACTTTACTGAGCACCCAGTGACATCTATGATGTGGTATCAGGAGCAATTATTGTGCTCTTTGTTTATTTCTTTGTTTATACAGCATCTCCCTGAAGAGCCTACTGTTCTGTTCTAGAGCCTAGCATGTTCTGTCGGGTAGCTAATCTTTTCATCTGTAAGGTAGCTGATATTTGGCTGGACATACACACCTGCTTTAAAAGGCTTAGAATGAAGAAAAGTCAGGAGAAAAACAGTCTTGTGTTTGGGTCCTGACATACAAGTATTAGAAAATCATGTTTAAGAAAAAAAAAGGTGGAAATAGGCCAAAACTCCTCAATGTGGATAGTCTGGAGAAAGGAAGTGCACAAGTAAGAGGATGAACATTGGTCAAAGAGGCTTTATTGTCTGGCACAGGACTGAATTTTTCTGAACTGTTGGATAAGGACATTGAGAACTGAGCAGCTTGTGAGAATTTGATTTATATTGAAGAAGCAAATTCCACACTTCTGGAGTAGTACTTTTGTCAGCTATCAGGTGGGATGTTATAAATGGATGAATATCTACAAATTTTCTAGAGAGATAAACTCTACCAGGAATGTATCACTTTTGAGTCATTGACTTCCCAAATGTGGATTAAGAAGTAAATGAAATAACTAATGGCACATCTTAGTTATTCTAGTATATGATGGATGCCAAATATCTTGCCAAATAAACGCCAGACCTACTAGAGATAACACTGTGTCAGATGTGGGTTTGATAGATACTCAGAAAATTATAGTACTGTTGGTTGTGTAAGATTAACTTGGATTGATCGAAAATGAGAAGATGTAGTTTAAAAAAATGGAGAGTTATATAAAAATAGGTCTAGAACATTGTCAATTTAAATAGGAAATCTGCAAAATAAAAAACAAGTTCTTGATATAGTGTGAAATAGTGAAGAAATTAAACATGTGAAATCCAGAAATATTCTTGAATAAAAAATACAAAAGTTATTGAAAATGAGAAAAAGAGATAATTTTCTGGAAAGACTTTAGAAATGGCCAGATAAGCTGTCATTTTCAAAAACTATTAGAAGTCAGCAAAGAGGAAAAAAAATGAAGAAAAATAATAATAGGCACATTTTGGGGCTTAAAATTCAGGTTTAGCTATACTTTACAGAGAAAATAATGAATAAACTATGAAGTTTAAAAGTAAAGTAAAAAGTGAAGTAATCATATAAGTAAAAAGGAAAAGAGTGGAGGAGTAGGTTTGCTTTGCAGCTACATAAGGGAGAGACCAGAGAAATTAGGGTTCAAATTTAGATAGTTTGCTCTAGTTTTAATAGAAAGAAGAGGTTGAACAGTGAGGTAGAAACGTGATGGAATGGCAATGAAGATTTGGGAACAAAGCTCACCACAGCTGGGATTAAACTAAAACCTATATCACATAATGGATCCAAGACAAGGAAAAGAGCTGTCTCTTGACAAGGGGGGCATGGTCAATCGCCACCATTGCAGTAAAAGACCTGTCACATGAAATTTCAGGTCCAGAAACAAGGAATTTTTATAAATCTTTCCAGTAAAAGTAATGTTGCATGACTGCAGAACAGCATCCATAGACTCTGACGTCGAGGACCAAAGAAAAGGGACTTGAAAAACAGGACTCTTAGACTCATTTCACTACTAAGAAAGGCTTTAGACAGAAGACCATGCACCAGATACTTTGGGAAGGTGAATCATGATAGAACAACTTATTATCCTGTTTTACTGAAACAGTAGATTTTTAAAATAAACTTAATTACATATTTAGTAAAACAATAAAATGTGATAATTACATATTATTTAATAATGCACCACATAGGAAGCTATTAGAATGGTGAAAATAGGAGTGAGTAAAATTTCAATACATGCTTTAAACTAGACAGAAGGGAGATAAAACAATGGATCTCTACAAAGTAAACTACAGGCACATAGATTTGCAAGTGCGGCCTCTTATCAATACGTTTCAGAACAGATATTAATTCATTCTCTTACCATGGCACAGAAAACAGGGCTGTGGAATGAGTGTCAATCAGAGCACTACAAAGGAAAAATTCTGAAAATAAGTGAGACTGATACTACAAAACAGGATTAAATTAACCATCCCAATGCAAGATCAGGAACTTGGAAATTATGCAAATTTCTACTGAAAACAGGGAGCTTATCACCTGGAAATAGTGTGACAGGAGAAAAATTTAGATACTCTGATCTTTCTGAGGATGACAATGCACTGTTACTGCTACTGTGTGGGTCTGTGGAAGAAGAACAGCAAATGCAAACCAAGGTTGTGTAAGGAGTGGTGACACCACTAGGCAAGGCCCTGGGGAGACAACATCCACACACAGGCTGCTGTCTTGCAAGGAATTAAAAAACAGAAACAGGTGTGAGGAAAGACAACTGGAAGCACTGTACAATCTGGGGAGCTGAAGCAACTATGTTCTTAGTGGAGGTACAGAGCATAATACCAGGGCTGATTAAGTGTCATTAATGGGAGGTTTTTATGATTTCTACCTTCTCACAGTCCCTGATCATCCTTTGTGCCTCTGTTTACACATCCATGCATGCAAACAGACAAAACTTAGGATTTTCCTCACTGGAAAAATGAAACTGATTCAACTAAATTACAGTTTGGTGTGAATGCAAACTCTAAAGCAATGGATAATGGTCTCTTGATGTTTCCCATTTTAAAGCCCAGGACATCCTGACCTGGCCCCCACCTCTGATGTATTTCCTTTCCTAGCATGGCTCTCCTGTGATTGCACTGCAGCTCTGCTGTGCAGCTCTGGCATGAGCTTGTGTGTTTCTTCCAGCCCAAGATGGGCAAGTTGATGGCTCATAAAATGGGTAATGTCTCTTCCACAGCTGAAACACGGCTGGAGCTGGCTGGAGCTACCTGCACATGGTGATGACAAATGCAACAGCCTGTGTGCATTGATGAAAAGCATTAGCTGTCTCACCTTGGTGACACATTAGCTGAGCTGGATGGTCAAGTGCATGTGGAGACTGAACGACCAGCCTCCAGGAGTGTCCCAGTGCAGCCAGAGCTGCACTTGCAGAGGTCACCTTGCATATACTCTGATGCAAACAGAGGTATCTACATCTACATATTCAACATCTTTCCTCGACTCACTTAAATAATTAAACACTCTGTTAGTGCACACAGCCTTGCATCAAGAACAATTCCACCACCCCCTTTCCACATGCACAAAACTTTCATTCCTCTCTTGACAGGGAAGTAAGCCTCTTGCCATTGACTTTGATGTAGTCAAATTGACGTATTGTTAAATCTTACCTAGCAGCTGACATTAAATTGGAATGTACTAAAGAGAAAATGGCTGGCAATGTTACTTCCTCAGTTTGCACAATGACTTATTTTAAAACAGAATGAATACTAACTGGTTCTGAAAACCTGCAACTTTCAATTGCCAGAGAATTTCTGTACTTTAATTCTTCACAGAAAAATTGTTATTTGCATAATGCTTCTGAGAAGGGGAAATATACAATTTCAGCTTTCATATATTGTAGCATTGTAGAGAATGATCTCATTTCTTGTAATGTTGAATCCTGTCCCCAAACCAATAAATATTTTAAGCATTTAATGCATTTATCAACTCTTCTGTAAAAAAGTACAGAAGAACCTATGCAATGGTGTCAAAGATATCTCATGTATCGAGGAGTCTGAGCAATCTCTTGGGTGATTCTCCACCTTGAAATTTAACTTTACATCTCATCCAACAGCAGGGCAAGAAGTGAATCAATTCCGTGTTCTCCCAAGAAACCATATGCTGGTTTTGCTTGTAGAAATTCAATTCTTCTAGCAGATAGATGTTGTACATTTTTGCACCATGTGAAATTTCACAGATTACTCTTATCAAGAAAATATTAGAACATTATTAAGGATGCAAGATGTGATTTAATGACAAAAACACACCTTTAGTTAAATTGGTCCAGGCAGATTTATTCCTTTCCTTACAAGTAATGGCTTGCACTAGTAAATAGTAAATATAAAAGAAACTGCTCCACTGATTTTCTTTAAGTTTAAGATATTTAAGGAAGAGTAATAAAGTCAGATACCTTAGTATGAAATTTCATAGGACTAAATTATTTGATTTATAGACCCCACTGAAAAATGCCATCCACTCTGGATTCTTACACTGGAAATTCTTGTATTTGATTTTTTTTTTCTTTTCTTTTTTCTTTTTTCTTTTTTTTTCTCTGTGTATGTAGACAAGCGGGCATTTGCACATGCATGGACACACATGATACAAATCTCTAGTATTGCATTAATCAAATCCAACAATATCAGCTGGATTTCAGCCATCATCAATACAGATAAGGATCACAAGACCATTTTAAAAGCACCTTATGGTGTGGGGGATAACTGCAATACAATTAGCATTAAATGTATGGTCAGAATGAAGGTCATCTGCTGAGACATCAATGGCAGGAACTTTGGCCAGAACACATAACATTACATTGACTAGGAACAACACACCAGCCAAAAAAAAGGTTTTTGGTATCAGAAAAACAGGGTTTGAATCTGAACCACCAGCAAGGTACACACCTCTGTGAAATACAGCAGAAAGGAGCTCAATGCCTGTAGCAGAGAAAATGAAGACTAAAGGAGATTTTTTGCAAACAGGGGGATAGAGAAATGCTATTTAAGGTAAGGGACAATCAGGGCAAGAATCAATGTATGTTACATTGACAGGCATAAATATGAGATAGTAATAAGGTGGAATCTTCCCCAGGGGAACAAGGTAGCTAAACAACCCTCTCATATGAATACTGAGGACAAGAAATGAAATATTTCTACATGGAAATATCAACCACTCTAAAATTCAGCAAAATTATGCATCCTTGACAACTGATATTCAAGAGAGATATGAAACAAGTATAATAAAGTTATTGTACATGAGAAAAGAAGCTGTAAAGATCTGTGACTAAAATAATAAGACGGAATGTTGTTTTAACCTGAGGAAGGTTACTTAGAGGTTTATTCTTGAGTTTTAATTTGAAAAAGATTGTTGGAACTTTCTTGTTAGTATACCCTCTTCCATTAAGCATCATGTGTAATGTCTACTGGTGTCTTTTAGACAGATTGAACAGGAGCTTGATAAACTGGAAATCAGAATCTGAGTTTTATTATTTTTAGTTATTATTTTTAAGATCAACTATTAAGGAGATTTTGTATTTGCTTTGTATCAGATTTTTAAATCTGATACTTAAAACAGATTATCATTAAATTTAGTCCTTCATTTTTCCTAGTAGCATATCTAATGGCATTTGCAGTGTTAGGAACTAATTCCATGGTTCTTTATGACCTAATGACACAGATCTCTTCTGTCGTTTTTCTTCTGTTCTTTTTTTGCTTTTGAATCTAGCATAAGTTCATTGTCACTTGTAGCAATCAATCCCCTGCATCAGGCTATCTAATTCAAAAAAGTGTTCAAAATCCTTGAACTCTTCCATATCCATGTTTTTGGCACTGAAGTTCAAGGTTTTGAAAGGGACTAGAGATTGGCAAAGGTTCTTTGAGCTACCCTTGCTGTCATAGCAACCCGCAAACTTCATAGAGGGACCAAGTGTGATGTGAAAGGTCTCTGCTGAGCTCCCATGAGCTGGGTGGAGAGAATGGAAATCTCCCACTCTGGTATGCAGAAGGTGAAGCTGAGTGCTCTGTCTGATTTGCATAGCCACCGAGGTGCACTCTCTGTAGTTGGGGAGTTTGGCAAGCATTCATTACAGTAAAACAATCCTATAAAGAGCTTCTGTTTTTCTGTGCTTTTTTCTTCTCTGAAGAATAAGGTGCTTTTATTTATTTAACAGCAGAAATTAAGACATACTTATTTAACCTAGGTTTAACCCAGGCTCTACACTCATTACTAGACTCTTAAATGAAGCCAGGAAAGGCCTATGGGTGCTGTGTCCAGTCAAACTTGACCTCTACCTGCACAGCAATCTGCCATCACCCATCTTCAGCTTTCACAAAATAAAAACTCAGTAGGACATAGTAAGAAGAGGCAAGAGAAAAATAAGGAGAAGGCTCTAAATGAGCATATGGCAAAGGTGACTTCAGAAGAAATGCAATAGTAGTACAGGCTGTTGAATAGTTTGTAAAGAGACTGCTGTCATCCGCTTTTAATTCAAACCTGCCACATACTTACATTTTTTATGTCCTAAAGCCTCTGCGTCTGCAAAGTGGCATATTGCTGCAAGTATTTATCAGATGCTGGTGCAATGACCACCATAATAATTGGTGATCCAGCTTTACTGGATCATATTACACAGTAAAACACAGGTCACTGGGGACAAAAAGCCCTGGAAGGTAACCTTTATCTACCTAAATAGGGACTAATCTAGGTGGTAAAAATAGTGATTATTATCTGTTTAATTGTGCAACTGCTCTTTGGATACAGTCGTTGGGGACTTGCTATAACATACATCAGTTCATCAGGCCATAGCAGGACATTTTCCCCTGAAGTATCACTTGATTTATTTCTCAGACACAACAATGAACACTGAGCATCTTCTCTACACATCCCCTGTGCTCAGAAGCATATCTTCCCTTTTGTGCTGATGTGCTCACTGCCACCTGAAGCTGCTCCCCTACATCCCTGTTGGTGAGTGTATGAGAATAGAGGGAAACTGGGTACTAGGGAGGCTTTTCCCAATCATATAAACCCATTCCTGTTATTTTCATATGGTCAATATGGTTGTTTCAGGTGCATGTAAGTAGAATGATGGGAAGTTCCTTATTAGAGGAAATTGGAATAAATAATAAATACATCTTCATGGAAATGGCCCAGGGGAAGATGGGAGCTCTAGGAAAAATGCAGTGAACTATTGCCTGCCAGCCTGTTTCAACCCTTCCTGCCCCTGAAAACCAAATAGCAGTAGGGCTGCAGCTCAAAAATCCCCAGGTCCTCTGGGACCCCCGCAGACTGCGTGATGCAGGGCTCCCACATCTTCTGCAGCCTGACAGCAGCACCAGCACAGCTACCTTATGAATATCCTCATTACACACAAACCTGGCCTTTCCATCCTCCATGGCACGGATGCTTCCTTGTGGGATGTGAGTTCTCATCTCAGCAGGGATGGAAGGGAAGAGAGTGGGATTTGTGATCCCTGGGGAGAGACCCCAGGAATCTGCTGGCACAGGGGCATCAGAGTTTTGTGGTGCTGCACCCCTCAGCACTGGGCAGAAAGCCACAGCCCCCCAGCCAGCTCCAGAACTGTCAAACTACTTCAGGCAAAGTCATCATAATCCCCAGGTAAACTCTGATTTCCTCTTTATCAGGTTTAGCTGGAAAACAAAACAAATAATTAAAAAACCAAAACAGAAGATCTAAACATTATCTATGTCCTTAATTATCCCATTCTAGTGAGTATTTTATTCCTGTCTGGTCAGAACATTAATTGTCTTCCTAAATACAGCAAAAGTTAAATCTTAAGCACCCAAGACTACAGAAACAGTATAGTGATCAAGCTTAAATGAACATATAAATTTTATTGATGGATGCTTTATACAACTCCATATAATATAAATCAAACAAAAAAACTATTTCCGTCTTTTAAGGCTGCAATAAAAAAGCTTTAACATTATTGAGGATAATTTTATTAAGTTTAGGACTACTTTTTTGCAGTAATGAGACTGCTATGGGAATATTATCTGGTTTCTCATGAAGCACCTCAGCTTGTTAAATAAGTTAATAAATGACTATGCATTAATCAAAGTGACAAAGCTATGAAGAGCTGAGAATATGAGACAATTCTGGTGAAAATATTAATCAGTATTTAATTAGAAACTTAGGGGCCATAAATAAAAAATCATGGGAGAGACATTTATGCAAATTGCTTTGAGTTGTATTTGCTTTAGGAAAAAACCCTTCCTTTCTTTCACCGTTCTCTCCTCTCTCTTTTTAATTTCTTTCCACACTGTACATAGCAGAGTTGCAGTGACATCACGTGGATATAAATAAGCCCATACTGGGTTTAATTTTTCCCATTTAGGGAGGTCAACATTTGAACTGTGTTTTTCCCTCCCTTGCTTGAATGGAAGATGTTTTTCAGATTCCTAACTTCTACACAAGTAGAAAGAACAAAAAACCCCTGAGAACTGCAAAGGGATAGGATTTCTATTTCTGCTATTTTACTCAAGATACACGTCACCTTTCTTACAGAGCAGATTTTATTATTTGTTACACTTATGCAAGAAAATTACCTCCAGTAAACCTATTTTTCCTATTCACCAGTCTGTTTCTGTCATGGCTTATTTATGTATGAACATGACTGACTGAAGCCAATGTTATCCACAACTGACAAGTGTCAGATGTACAGTTCAATCAGCCCCTTCTTTGAGATAATGTCAAGGGTTGGAACTAATGGGACAAAAAAAGTGGAGAGAGAGAAAATCAGGGTCAAATTGATCCAATTCTTTGCATATAAAAGGGATTCTGCCTAATAACACCAAGCTCTTTTTTGCTCTCCACACACAATACAGCTTAAACAGGTCTAAACCTGGCTTTCAAGGAAATGTGTGACTGACATGAAAATACTGATGTTTTAAGTGGTTTCTTCAGATGTTTCCTTCCAAAGTGTTTCATTGCACTATAGCATAAACTCAAGATAAAAAGCACCTGGTACCCAGGGTTTTTTGGTTATTTTTAGTGAGATGTTTTAGACTGAAGCACCCAGCGATGACACAAAATTCATTCTTCTTTTCATTTTATTTTATATTTGTTTAACAAATAATTTGCATCTGTTAATAAAATTAAACCTGATAAATGAATGATGCAGCTCCTTTCAGTGATGCTCCCAATTCCCATTTCCAATATAGCAAACTGAGTACCTGAATATATTTCTTTACATTAACTCTCCACAGAACATTGCAGTTAACACAAATATTCCTTCAAAATTACCAGCTGCTTCTGTGCTGCAATACATATGAGTTCTGGAATTTAATAAAATATTTTACTGAACTTCCAGAAGATAAAGAGCTGAGCAGTAGTCACTAAAGACTCAAAAGAAATTATGGTATCTTCAAGCATTAAAACAACAAACCTCACCTTTATGTATTTCTTCCATCTCCTAGTTAATAANCATTTTTGGTAGATTGAGACAGATCTACACATTTCAGCATTCAGAAAGGTGCTGGGTTTTTTACCGCTGTATCACATTTCCCAGCCACCATTTACTTTACATATTGAGTGACCCAAAAACCAGATTTATCACCTTCCTTCTCTAGTACAAGCTCAAAAGTAGGAGGCCAAGTCTTCTATGTGGGCCATGAGCTGCATGTTATCGGGTTCTGTGGTAATTTTAGTATATTTTAACTTTTCTGTGAACCCAGTAAAAAGGATAGCATTATCCTATTCCAGTAGTGTCTTTTTTGCTTGCAGGCTCTGATGTACTTTGGATCTAGCAGCCCTGGCTGGTACCGCCTGAGCAGCATAGCCACAGAGCTCAACGATCTGAAAGCACCCACAACAATTCTTATCTGCACCTTTTCCCATTAATGAATATGGGGTCCAGAGTGCTCTGGAGAAGAAAAAAACAAGAGGGAAGATGAAAGCACTGGGGTACATAGCTGTCTTTTGAGGTCAGCCTTGGCACCCTTCCACACATTCCTAGCAAAATCCTGGTTTGTCTGCAATGTGGTCAAACACAGGTTAATACAGCGTAGGCATCAGAAATGGATGAAAAGAGGATTTGGACGGTCTCTACTGAGCCCCAACATCCCCAAGAGTGTTGGGCTGCAACAGACAGGATTAGGTATGCTTCAGTGGCAGGGAATCTTTGTACACACAGTATTTTGGAAATTTCCCTCTTCTTTTATGGCCTTTCCTGTAAGCGTGCATGATCAGTGAGAATTCTTACTCTAAAAGACCTGGTGCTTCTGTGTGGTTCTCCATAGACAAGGATTTAACCTCTCTCATATTCTTGCTCAGCTCATGAAAGATGTCTGTGATGTGAGTAAGCAAAATCAGGATGCTGAGCTTGGTCCTGCAGCTCTGTAAATAGCAAACTTTCTGTCTCCTGGGCTCAGTCTGGGTCTTTCCATTAAACCAAAAACCAGTGTATGCAGCCCTCCAGAAGGAAGCATAGTGGTCATGATCAGTATGGTCATATGCTGTGGATGTTTTCTACCTGGCCTTTCAGCAAACCTTTTGATACTGACTCCCACAGGACTCTCCTGGAAAAGCTGGCAGCCTGGCTTGGACAGGTGACTCTTCATTGGGTAAAAACTCTTGGGTGGCCAGGCCATGGTGGTGCATAGAGTTACATTTAGGTGGTGAACAGTCAAGAGTGATGTTCCCCAGGGTTCAATACTGGGGCCAGCTCTGTTTAATATCTTTATTGATAATCTGGATGAGGGGATAGAGTACACTGTCAGTTTGTAGATGACACCAAGCTGGGTGGGAGTTTTGATCTCCTGGAGGGCTGGAAGGCTCTGCAGAGGGATCTGGGCAGGCTGGATCGTGGGCTGAGGCCGATGGTGTGAGGTTCAACAAGGCCCAGTGCTGGGTCCTGCCCTTGGGTCACAACAACCCCAGGCAGCTCCACAGGCCGGGACAGAGTGGCTGGAAAGTGCCCAGTGGAACAGCTGTCTAAACACAAGCCAGCATGTGCCCAGGTGGCCAAGAAGGCCAATGGCATCCTGGCCTGGATCAGCAATGGTGTGGCCAGCAGGGCCAGGGCAGGGATCGTCCCCTTGTACTGGGCACTGGTGAGGCCACACCTCCAGTGCTGTGTCCAGTTCTGGGCCCTCACTGCAAGAAAGACACCGAGGTGCTGGAGAGAGTCCAGAGAAGGGCAATGGAGCTGTGGAAGGGTCTGGAGCACAAGTCCTGTGAGGAGCAGCTGAGGGAGCTGGGAGTGTTTAGCCCAAAAAAGGAGGCTCGTGGACCTTATCATTGCCTCGAAGTACCTGAAATGAGGCTGTGGCCAGGTGGGGGTCAGTCTCTTCTCCCAGGCAACCAGAGACAGGATGAGACGACACAGCTTCAAGTTGTCACAAGGCCAGTTCAGGTGTACATCAAATAATTTCTTCACAGAAAGGATTGTAAAGTATTGAAACAGGCTGCCCAAGGAGGTGATGGAATCTCCACCCCTGAAGGTGTTCCAGAAATTACCAGAAGTGACAATCAGCACTATAGTCTAGTTAACAGCTTGGTGATCAGTCAAAGTTTGCGCCTGATGGTCTTGGAGATCTTTTCCAACATAAATGATAATTCTGTGACTTGTTCTGTATGTTATCTTCGTAGTGTTCTCAGTAGAGAGACTCCATCAATTAGCACCTCTTCATAAGCAGCACACACTTAGGGGGTTTATATATCTGAGTACTAGAACCTCAGGCTGCTCTTGTCTTATGAAGAACAATGATTGCCTAGGCGACATTTGATTGACTCATTAGTAAGTCTTCTGAAACTGCCTGCATGGAATAGATACTTAACAAACCTAGCCCTACTTCATTTTCTGGTGAGGCCATGTCTGTCTATGTTTTTCCAACAGAACAGGGAGAAGAAGAAAAGTGCAATCAGACAAATAACCTATCTGTAGTGTACTACTCAGGTACAATTGCCTTCAAATACAGAACTGAATGGGGTTGCACAGCAAGTTCTTCCCAATCCCATGTGCCTGTGTTAGCAGGACACCTTAGAAAATTTTATACAGAGAAATAAATTATACTTTTCCTGAGTTTATGTATCCACACTGATGGCTAGTCAGAAATTTGTAATTACCTTTCACCTTCCAGAAAATATTTCAGTAAACACCGGAGTTTGGCAAGCTTCCAGGGTTTAAAATCTTACTGGGGAGAAAACACCTAATGTACAACACATGCAATTGCATATGAAAGTGCATGCCTTTTCGTTTGTTAGTGCCTGGTTTTTTGTGTTTAAGTTTGAGTTTTGTGGGCATTGGAGGATGAAAGTAAAATCTGGAATGCTTCAGTAAAGGAAATAAGATAATCTCTCAAGTTCTTCACTTCTGTTCAGGCAAATGATAGAAGTGATCTGGATACAACACCAAGCAAAACCTGCTTTTCTACAGCTGCTCTAAAGTGTAAGGTAACCAATGCTCACTAATGTCACCAGGCAGAAGATTTGATACAGTGATCACACCATGGCTGGGACATTGTCTGTTTGTCTGTTTGAGTCAGGAACTGCAGGAGCATTTCAACACAGACATCCCTCTGCACTGTGATGCTGGGGAAGTTGAAATACTGAAAATGGACCATTTCAGTTCCTCTATATAGTGCTTTTGCATTTTCCAGGTTTAACCAGTGAACTCTCATAGCACTTCCTAGAAACAGGCAGAAGCAAAGATCGCACACATGGCTTCATGGAGGGGGAAGATGTAGACAGAACTTTTCCCACATCTGAAGGCTCTGTGTGCCCAGCTGCATGCCTTCTTACTCCATTGCTCATCCACAAATGTCACAGTTTAGAAAAGTCAGCCTTTATCTCTGTCCTGCCAATTCCAATTATATAATCATGAGCTAAAATGGCATCCCACCAGTCCCTACACTGGAATGTTTTGTGTGTTTCCTGATTTTGCCTGGTCCAATTTTTACTTGTGCTGTGAACACAGTGAACAGTATTCAAAGATTGGGCAAGAGCAGAGAAGTAGTACAACCACAGTCACAGACCTCAGTTTGCTTTGATGGTTTGCTGATATTTAATATCTTCCCACTACCATGTTAGGAGGTATGCTGAGCCTTTTTTAATATACGCTTTTTCTTGCCTTTTTTTTTCCTTTCATTTTTTATTTTTACATAATCCTTTTCTATACATGCTCTTGAATTTGCTTCCCAGTCCCTGAGTATGCACAGAGACAGCAGGGAGAGTTTGTATGAACACATAAAGATGGATTTCAGGCTCCTGGTCCCTTCCTAATCACTTCATTCTACAAGGTGCAGCCTGATGAAAGGCTAGATAAGACAAAATATAACAGAAAATGCTGAAAGTGTAAGAAGAAAATTCTGACAGGTGAGAATGCCTGCTTTGGAATAGAAAAACTTACTGTGAGGAAAAAAAACAGTGGAAAATGGGTTGGGGAAGCATGTTCCAGAAATTACCACAAATGGCCTTTCTTGGAGGCAGGGTAGCTCCTCAAGAGGTCATTAGCAATCTGGAGAAAAACAAGTATGTTCCAAGGACTCTGAACAGTGGGTATGGTGAGCCTGCCTCCAGTGGCTGGCTGGTGGCGCAGGAGGTGCGGGCAGGTAGCAAAGGTCTCTGCCCAGGTGCCCAGTGCCTGCCCAGCTGTGCAAGGATGGTGAAGAGGCTCTGGCACGTTGCTGGCAGCACCACGTGCCACGGGTGAGCTGGGGGTGCTGCCTGACTCCAGTCCTGCCCCATGGGGTTTGATACTGCATACAGTTAAAATCACTGCAGTGGTGTGCAGTCAAACACTGGTTTAGGGTATATCTGTGGTGGAGTCACTATGAAGTATTTTACATTTCTGAAGAAAGCATTAATGAGAAAGTAAACAGCAAGTTATGAGCCCTTTAAAGACAAATAAAGCTTTTCTAAACAACATCAAATAGAGATGGGCTTAGGTAACATAATTTGCACTTTTTAATTTTGTCTGAACTTCCAAGGTATCTTGCTCTAGGCTCCTCTATTCTAGCTGGTGGTCTGAGACCCAGAAACTCCTTAATTTCAAAAAATAATCTCTTAAAGAGGACCTAAGAGTGTTTTCATTTTCTAAATATTATTCTGAATTCCATTTCTTAAGTTTCTTCATCTATAAAATGGGAGTATAATTTTTTTCACAATGTATTAGGGTTCATCAATGGATAACCATGCATGTATATAGCTATACCGTGCAAGCCCATATTCATTAAACTTACTCCTGACCCCTTTTTAGCTGTGAAAAGTGCCCCTTTCTTTCCAGTAGGGTTGCCCAAAGGTGAACAAAACAGGTGAACAAAGGTGAGCTCGTCCTCACAGTAAGTTGAGACCTTTGTGCTAAGTGTAGCAGGGTTATGGTAGACCTCAGCTGTGTCACCTTTGAAAGGTCTAATACCTGCCTTTGTCTGGAAAAGCTGTAAGTAATAGGGCTGAGGTCTGTAGGAATCAAAAGAAATAATTCAAAAGCACAGTAGCTTTCATAAGGAATAATCTTCTTTCTCTATATTTTAAGAGACCTATGAAACCCAAGAGAAGCCTTGGAGGTCTTTCCTCAATAAATTGAACTCTTCTAGAGCAATTCTGAAGCTTTTGAGTTTTGGCTCAACTCTGACCCTTATTTGCCAGCACTGCAGGACACTGAGCTTGCCCCAGTGCTTAAAATGAGAAAGATTTCTTTTTCTTGTCTGATGGGAACCATGGCACCATAGCTACTACCTTTCTCCTCCAGTAAGGCAAAGGTCATAATCATTTGCAGCAGCCTAAGGGCAAAACATTTCTAAATTTTCAGGAGAAATCACTGCATCTTGAAGGACTGCTGGCTGTTATTTTGTTTAAATACCAGAGATGTCCACTGAGAAGGTGGCCTTGAAAGTACTACAGTAAAACATTATTTTTCAAAATATTTTAACATGCTTCTTGCTGGTGAGAGGAGCCACTTAATCATTTAAGATACTGCAGGTCTTCAGCATATTGATCTCTTTTCCAAGACCATCACCAAGGTTTTGAATGCGCTGGCAGAATTTTATTGAGTCGGCCAATATAAGTAGGATGATATCAGCCTAAATCTCTTACAAGCATTAGGAGGGCCCATGTTGCCATCCTTGGGGTAGGAGCCACATTCAAACCCTGGAAAGAGAAAATACACAAAGTGAAAACTCCTATGATTTGGGAAGTATTCCCTGGAGGACTGTCTCAGCTACTGAGTCGGGCTGAGTTGCACGTGGGCTTTTCATAGAGGATTCCCAAATGATTCCTCTGCATTCTGACTCATGGTTGTGTTCATGAACATGTGAGCTTTACCTAATCAGAAAATGTAGCACTCTCTCCTCTGCAGGCTCAGACCTGACCCTTTGCCATCCCCACATGAATCCTCTCTCCGTGTCTTGAAGGAGTGATTCACCATGACAAAGGCTGTCACATTCAAACCAGTAACTGCCACCTCTCTAGGTATGGCTTAGATGAAGTATGTTTCCATGCAGTTACAGGTGGTACCCAGCCAGCTGCAGCAGAGTTTGGCCGTGCCAGGAAGAAGCTGTGTGTTAACTCAGAGATGCACAACACTGTAAGATTTGAAGGCTTTCTAGCTGCAAATGTTGATAAATAGATACATTTTCCACTTTGATAAAATAGTTCTTGACAGCGACTCTTAGCAAATATGACTGATTATTGTCAGTCTGGCATTGAGTAAGGGACTGTCTTTTATGGTATAAGATGAATACATATTCCACTCTTTGTAGGAACAGTTCTTAAGGTTCTGGCTTACACATATAAGAAGCTGACTCCATTGCAGATCTGCTCTCAGCATTACTGAAACTGAAGCCTCCAATGAACACAGCTTTCATGGAAGACAAGGCTTGAAGGGACATGAAGATCAGACCCTGCTGCCCCACGCAAATACATCAAAATTTATTATTTCATAAACAGATTAAGCAAAATATAAAAACAGATTTATGTCCCCAACAGAATGAATGGATGTTAAAATACTTCACTACAATGGCAACAAAAAATATGCTGCTAATTCCTTGCTCAGTTTTTTTCTAGGCATGGTTATTGGACATTCATTTTGAAGTCAGTATTTTCTCTTAGTTGTGACTGTTTACCATCTTAGCAGTAAAGCACTCTGCTTCCCAAGGTATTTACAGAGAATGGCCATGTCCCTTTCTCCACTGGCAAAGACAAGAAGCTGGGAGCCTGGCCCTTAGGATAGGCTACCACTGCCCTGGCAGCCCTAGGAGCCTCCCTCTGCCCAGCTCCCATCTGAGCTCCTTCCTAAACAGAGGAGACCAGACTTACGTACTCACTTCCAGATGGGATATCTGCAGTATTGCACCCTCTGACATCCAAAAGATATTTCATTCTAATGACACCACTAGGCTAGGGTTGCATGGTTTTTTTCCACAGGCCTGTTATATTTGTAGCTATTTTATGCTCAGCAGAGGGTCTTAGGACTTTCTTTTGTCACAGCCAACAACCTTATAGCAGAAACATTTGTTCCCTGTGAGTGAGATGCAACAGCAAATCATACACCACATCAGCTGGTTCCAACCACAATTTCATCTGGTCCTTCCTCTGAGATCCTACTATCCCCTTCAGTGCCAGCAACGCTTCCTACACCTCCAGCAGCCCCCACCCAGCCCACTGTAATTGCTCATTCCTAATTTGGACAAAGAATGTCTTCATAAAAAATAGCAAGAGGAAGCCTAGATTACTGACTGCATTTTTACACTCTTTTCATTTTCATTTGCAACCTTTTCACCACACACACCTCCCCTACCCCCTCCTTCACTACATTGACATGCATTCCGTTCCTCCCCACATCTCCCAGCCAAGCAGACTTTTGTCACCAAACTGGTGGCCATTACCATGACTTGGAATTTGTATTTTTATTGTATAATCAAAGTTCATAACCAATCTCACAAAAACCATTCATCACATGCCAGATCTAGGGAAAAACATCTTTCTCCTATGCAACAGAAATTTTAAAAAACAAACAAACAAAACTATACCCAGCTCCTCTGCCTCCTCAGATTTATATTTCATATATATATTTTAAAACCAAAAAACCAAACCAAAACAAAACCACCACACAAAACCCCCGTACAACAACAGAACAATGTCTGCCACTGAAGAGGTTTAGACACACACAACTGGAAAGTTAAATTTCTGAAAATTTATGAGCCCACTAGGAATGAACTAGCCCCTGGAGAGAGTGAGGTTAGGCTCTCACTTACCAGGGGTGGCTTTTCTCATCCTTCCAGTGTCAGTAAACAATCCTGCTGGCTCAGAACAGAGCAGAAAGAGAGAGGGATGGAGCTCCTCACAAGGACAAAGAAAAGGTAATGGCAAGGAAAATTGAATTGTGGAAACTTTTACAGATACTATAAAAATGAGTCCAGGATCAGTCTGCTTAGGGCCACCTTTTGCACACCATCATTTTCTTGGTAGTATTCTTGTATCCTCCAAACAGCAATCTGTGAGAGATGAAGCAGAGCCCTGCAGCAGTGGGATGAGGGGAACTGTCAGCAAGGAAACACAGGAAAGTCCCACCTGCACCATCTTGTACCAGTCGTACATGCAGCATCGGGGCTCTTCCCACCTGCCAGCAAACCCCAGCCACGTTTCTTGTTCCATGGGCCCTCGGGTGGGAGCTATATAGAGGTTTGCCATCAGCTGCACCTCTGGTGGTGGCAGAGTACCTGAGCTGTTGGCATCCACCCTGGCACTCGCAGGAAGGGTCTCATGTCAGTGTCACACTGCAACACCTGACACAGGGGCTTTGGACAACGTGGACACACAGGAACAAAACCACTGCAGAGGCTTGTATGTATAGGTCTATAACACTTCTGCAGACATGGTCTGACTGATGTTCAACTTGAGTGCCCCAGAGGCACAGACATTCCCTGATGCCTGCTGGGACCCATGCCTGCTCCTTCAGTGACACTTTATCACCCAAGAAAGCCAGGCTGGAAAGGACTGTACCTCGTGGCATCTGTATACACTCAGAGAGTCACACACATACAAGTTGCACCTAGGCCAGGAGGGTCAGGGCTTCCCTGTAGGATCAGTATCCCCCTTCCAGATGATGGTGGTGGGTGTGTGCTCTCTGCCTCTTTCCTAAACAAGCCAGCAGAGTGGGCTCCAAGCAAGAAGCCCATCTCCCAGGAGATTCGTCTGCTGCATGCAGGCCAGAGGCTTGTGTGACAAGCTTGGGGCATTAAATATAGGTGCATGAATGTATGTAGCAGCATGCCTCCTGCCCTGTTGCCTGACGTGTCAAGCAGGGCCTTCAATTAGTTTACATTGCTGTTGCAAAACATGTCAGCATGAGCACTGTTCCCAGCACAGCTTCATTGCTTCTTCCTTGCTTGGCTGTGGCGAGAAATGTAACATGAAAAAATCAAACAGCAAATTGTCACACACTCTAAAAGCAGGAAGGCTTCTGGGCTGCCTAGTCTCCTCTGAATATCACAGACTGTTACATTTCCTCTAGACGTTGTTTCAAGTCTGGAATCTGAACATATGAAGCTCTGGATGAGCTCTTCTGAGTCCCACAGCAGCACCTGCATTTCCCAAGCCATACATCTGTCATCCTGGAGCAAGTCTTTGTATAAGTGGCAAATGGTCATGATGCTGTAACTTCCTTTCTGGGCCTTTGTAGTTATTGTTGTGCATGTCCTGTTTTTCATAATTATGTGATAGCTGGGTCAGTGTGAACTCCAGCAATGAAGAACAGAGAGTAATGCAGCAGATCTGGCACAAAAAGAATCCTGTAATGAGATTTATGCATTTAAGGTTTTCTTGTTTAGCCGTTGTTTTCTCTGCTCATACCACCTTCTCCTGCTATACAATGGTTATCTTCATAGAATAGACTGGATTTTAGTCAGACAAAAATGACTTAACCTATAATTAACCACTGAAATGTATATTATCATCCTACCCACCTGTACACAGAACACAAAACCAGCATGAAGTACCCTGTGTTTTCCATTCCTTGTGCCACTGAAAATGCTACAGGAAAATGTATTCCCCTAGTATGGTATATAGAATTAAAAATAATGGCATAGAAAAGAAAAATTAACAAAAACTTCCTGCTGAAATAAACTAAAATACAAAATGTAAGGGGCTAATACTGGTCAAAAGAAAATTCTGAAAGCTAAAATTTACAGAAAAATTTAGACAAAAACTTTACTTCATTGATCTGTTTTCAGTACGAAAAACTGAAAAAACCATGCACCATAAGAAAAAGGCTGCTGTGCCACAAGGCTGACTAGAGCCCCTGCTGCTATCATAATTGCAGAATAGTTGTGTACATACTAAAATAGGACATCTCTGTATCCCATATAACTCAGTATTGAAAATATCTGCCTGCAAAAATGTTTGCAATTATATAAACTATGTTTAAAAAAATTGCAGAAGAGAAAATTTTTTGTCCTCTGGGTATTTTCTATATTGTAAGTGGCTTATTTTAATGATGGTATATTGTGATTTTTAGCAGAGGATTTTGTGTCTGGAATAATGAATTTTCTCCTAATATGCTCACTTTAAGCATCCATTGAGAAAAAAGTGTATCACACTGTAGTGATGTACTGCAACAGCAGAGAATTTCATATTAATCACATCATGTGATGCCAAAGGCCCTCCTGGCATTGTCTGAGATGCTGCTGTAGAGCCACTAATTTTGCATTGTTAGTGTTGATAACTTTATCTGAATACAAATGTAAACACTATAAACAAAATCCAAATTAAAATATGACAGGAAATCCTCTCTCCTCCTGAAAAAGAAAGCTGATATTTAATTTTTAGACAAGCTGTTTTCTTCCTAATATCTTCACACACACAGTTCACAAACAGCTTGTCACAGGCTAAGCTGAGATGAGAACAAACAGGATGCTGTCAGCTGCTCTGGGTAGCCACCCATGGCGATGCTCTTAGTCCAGGCAAATATACACAGGTCTCTCTCCCTGCCCAGGGAAGGAGTTGCTCCACATAGTCCATAGGCAAGAGCATGTTCTCAGCTTGTAATCAAGAAACAGCTGACGTGGTCTATCTGCATGCCAAAAATTGCTCCAGAAGAGCTTTGTACTGGACCATATTCCAGGCAGAGATTTACCCTGGCGCCAGGGGGGATTTAATTTCTCTTCTTGTTCCCTGACTGTTGCTCCTTCCCCCTGCCCTGCACAGCATGAGACTGTATCCAATTCCCCAGTTTCAAATATCTATGAAGGTGAGCACAGCACCGGTGACACAGGAGGCCCAGTACAGCCACAGGGAAGAAGGAATGGAAAAGGAAGATGCTGGTGCCTCTTTCTGGCTGAAGATGTGTGCCACCAGCCTTTCCCCACCACGTGAGCCACCATGCAAGGGTATAGAATAGCATTCAGAACAAGGCGTGCTTGCGCCAGCCCACACACCTTCACAGTCTATTCACATACAGAGTTACGTTAAGACCAGTGTGTTCCTAGGTATCTCATAAAAACAATACAGACTTTAAAAAGCAGAGATTAAGCTAAATCACTTAGAGCAGTTACATCCCTCTATGACTATGCAGGGCTGTTCCTTACCATTTGGAGCTGAAAAACACCAAATTAAGGGCTTCATACACATTCTTGGCATATTATTCTTCTTTCACAGTCAGTAAATATTTTTCTAATCTTCATCTAAATTTGCTCAATATGCTGTTCCCACACTGCTGATAACAAACCTTTGGAAACTAGTACTCTGCAATAATAGCTTTTCAGCGTTCCCTCTTCAAAATGCAAGTCTGGATTGTGGTGAGGGAAAGATCTTCCCTTAGAAGTGTGCCAGCACGGCACTGTGGCAATCCGTGCTGAGACCAGCTGCTCCTGCAGCCACCTATGGGCACAGCAGTCTGACAGCAGTTTGATTTGGGTATAGCCAGCAGGGTGCCACAGCAACATGAAACTCAACATGAAAGCCCCGGCTGAGCAGTGAGGTTCACAGCTAACCTGGTTAGAGCTCTCAGGTTTTTCAATCACTCTGCTTGCTTTATCCACTCTTATTGAAATTGGTCAAAGTCATCACAGGTATCATCAAAGCTAGAAATGCACTGAAGGAATACCCATAGGAAGGAGGCTAGCCTGTTCCAAATTTGACAGTGATAACTTCCTGGTGAGGAAAAGGATGTTACTAAGAAAAAAATAAAGAAAAAGGTGTTGATTGCTTCAGCTTAAAAACCCCACAATGAAATATTGCATTGTTTTGAAGTTTACTCTTGTCTTCCCTTCTTCCCAAAATATCACAGCTATTTTGAACTAGGAGACAGAAGAGTTACAAAAGGGAGAGATTTTCTTCACAACTTTTGCCTTGTAGAAAACAGACATTTATTTTTCTTTTTACACCTTGTTTTGATGTCTGTTTGGTTAAAAAAACATGCTTTTGAAAATGAAAGGAGGGTTGATATTAAGGATTCCATACCTAGTCCATTCTTGTTATTCCATATTTCCATTCTTGTTAACCCTGTTAACCCTGACAGAATGACTTTCATAGTTTCAATAATGGCTGTCCTTCAACAAGATAAAATGCAGGTAAAATTCTGCTAAGCCTTGAACTCTGCCAGTCTCTCTCCATATTGAAAGTTCAAAGAAAGGATAGACCATGCCTTTGTAATTTCCTCAAAGTAAACTGGAACAACTTTAAATTTTATTTTTCTTCTCAACTTAAACTTATTCATCACCCCCATGGAGAGAGTTTGCAAAGGAACTGTTTTAAAACAAACTTTAGGGGTAGGAGTATGGGATATTTCTTTGCACTTTTCTAGAAGACTCATGGGTCCTTTCTGTATTTCTGTGGCTTCCTCAGAGTTTGCTGTTTTATTTCTGTCCAGTCCCAGGCTGAATTTCTCCAAGCAAGGACAACTGCCAGAGCTGCTCAGGATACCACGTTTTCTAAGAGGTATCCATGCTGTCCACAATTTTAGTGACAGAGCAGCTGAGAATTTTCCAGAACTGGCCATGGGAGCTCTGGCCCAGACTCCTGGGACAACAATAGTCTTAAAGCCCTTAAAGGCAGTAACATAGGTTTTTCCAAAAACCCAAGCTTAGGTTTCTTCCCCTCAGACACCTTTCTCCCTCCATAAAAATCCAAAATCCCTTCCTTCAGCTATAGCTTCTCAAATAAGGCATTACTGGCCAGAACAAATTCAGTATCAAAACTCAAGTGAAGGTCACAGCTACTCTATAATGCAAATCAAAATACAATTTACAGACATGGCTTCTTCATCAAACCACTTGGTACACAATTCTTCATTTTGACACACCTTTTACAGGCATGGGCATAAAAGATCCCATGGTGACTGCGTGGCACTGCAGCCTGTGATAACACACATTCAGATAACAAACATGCTTTCTCGCAGCAGGAAAAAGCTGGAGGTAGGAGGGAGGGGAAACAAAATCATCCAGCTTTTCCCATCCAACTCTGTGGTTCTAGTAAAAACACCGATTTCTGAAGTGTTTTGAATAAAACCTAACAGCTATGCACCCACAGTTTTTTGGAGCTCTAAACACCCAAAGTAAAATAAAGTGTGCTTCATGCTACAACATCCCAAGAGTTCAAGGGCATTCATAAAAATAACCTGGATACTTCAAAACACCTATGATTTTAGATCACCAAAGCCTGAGAAAAGAAAAACTACATCAACCTGCCCCTTGCATTTTTCCAGTAAAAATAAAAGCCTGTATCAATGCTGAATGCCAGCAAATTGTGCAGGCTGAATATCTGAAAGGAAAACCTTTATTATAGACTTGCCGTTCAGAGCTTTTTGGAAGTAGCAACTCAGCAGGGTAGTCAATAAGACTTGTATATCCATTTACTGCATGTTTTAGATCAATTTCACTCCGAGTTCTTGTACAATACTTCAAACCTGCTGAACCCCCGAGACATTTTTTTCCTGTGGTGCCTTTAGAATAAATCTCTCAATCATCAGAAAACATTGTCTGTTTTCTTTCAGAGCCATGACTTGTGATTGGTATTTTAAACACCATTAAAACTAAGGAGCTGAATGTTGAAAATAAAGCAGTAAGTAGATCTTTCGCGAGTTCCTTCCTTTCTTGCCATACCGTTGCTTCTGTCTTATTTTCAAACAAATGACTGATTCAATTTCTTGTTATTGTTCTTTTATCCACTGCCAGGTCTTAATTGCAGCCTGAAATACACTGCCTGCGTGGACAAAATTAACAATGCATCAAAAATCAATAAAAATATGTGCAGCTTTTTACTTCAATTCACTTACTTGTGTTTAGCTTTATGACAAGTTATGGCTTGGCAAACGTCTTACCAGGGTCTGATTTTTCTTGTTTACATCTAAATCTGCTGTCACTGCCCACTGCTCTTCAGTAACTTTCCCGAAGTTTTGCCTTGCATCCATAGGAACATTTTGAAAGCAACAGCGAAATTTGCTACAACAGCTGTGAGCTTTAGGCCCTCTCCTCTAGATCATAATATGGCAAATAAAACTCCAAGAAGGTGTTGGTCATGAGTTATTTTTGCATCAATGGTTCAAGGGTTTTTATCCATATGATTACTTTGAGGGGTGCCTTAAGGGATGAAAGAGTTATTGCTCTGCAGTATTTGAATAAGTGCTACAGCTCAGAGTAAAACCACCAAATGCATACAAAGCTGTATCATCCAGACTGATACATGTGAGCACCTACAACTGCCTGTAACAATCGACTTAGATTATAAACTGTATGTTGCTGTTAACTCAAGGCTGGTCTACACACGAAGGTAGTGTGAAGGGGGGCACAGGCTGGAGTCTGAGTGCCCACAGCCCAGCAGCTGCCGCCAGGGTCACCGCGAGCTGCAGACACCAGGCGGGTGCCATGCCAACAGGCTCCCAGTGACTGCAGTCAGCTCCCAAGGAGCCGACCTGGAAAATGGAAATCACTCAGAAGGTGACTCTACAGTGAAGGTAGCCTGTGGGTGAAGCCTGTGTATTCTGGAAGCTGCTTCATCACAGTGAATGATACCTACCATCCACTAGTGATTGCTGGCCTTGGATTACTGTTGCTAGCACACAATAAATTCATGTTACACAGACCCACAGGTCTCTTAACAGCTGGTGCTGGTCTCCACTACAGCTAGGTCAGCTTCTTCTATTAAATAACACATTTAATTTTGTCCCCCATATTACATCTGCACACAGATTTCAGTGTTTTCATTATTTAGAATTATTCACTGAATAATGCATGGGAACATCTTGCAGACTGTGTATTTACTTGTGAATGCTGTGCCACAACTACTGCTTGCTCAATAGCTGGACTGTATGATTGGTCACCAAAGTAAAATAGAATTTTTATCCCCAGACCGAGAAGTATGTTCAAGTTCCATGTTTTAAAAATGAGAAAAATCAGTCACATGCACTTTTTACCAATACCTGTAACATTTCCAATTCCTTTGTACATTCTTAAGAGAATAAATTTTATGTGTTTATATGTGCCATCAATAAAATGTGAAACAAAACTGCAATTGTAGGTAAATAAATAAAGTCAGCTCTTAGCCTAGTGGCAGAATGCTTACCTAGGAAATGGGAAATCTGTGATCAACTTCCTTTTCAGTCTGAAGGCAATGCAGTCACATCCCTGCAGCTCCTGCAGGTCCATTCCTCCCCAGCTGGGTCTTCCAGGTAGGGACATCCTTTACATTACACTTTGAAAGTTTTCCTCTCATGAGTCAAAATTATGAGTTTCCTGAAGCTGGGGGCTGGCAACAAAAACAACAACAACAAAAACAACAACAACAACAACAAAAAACAAAACAAAACAAAACAAAAACCCAAAAAAACCCAAAAAAACCCACAAAACAAAAAAAACCCAAAAAACCAAAAAACCAAACCAAACAAAAAAACAGCCCCCAAAAAAACTACCCCAGAAAAAAACCAACAAAAAAAAAGAAAAACAAAAAAAGCCCCCAAAATAACAACAGAAAAACAACAAACAACCAAAAAACCAACCCAAAAACCAACTGAAACAACAAAAACCACAAAAACACACCAAAGAAGGGAAAAAACCTAACCAAAGAAAAACCAGCCAGCAAAACCAACCCAAATCCAATCAATCAACCAACCAACCAAAAAAAATCTAACTACCAAAACTACTAAAAATAAAGAAAATTTGATTTTGTAACTTTTTAACTGTTTGGTGAGAGACCTAGACCCAAGGCACTTTTCTGGAGAAACCCTCTGAGCTGCAGTAAGGAGACAGTGGCAGAGGGTAGCACTGGCATGGTGTAAAACAGCTTCTAAGCAGCAAGACCTGCTCACCCCAGGACAAAGGAGGTCACTGCTTTCTGTGTCCTGAGGGGGTGTAGAACAGCCATGGTACAGCTCTGATTCAGGCACTGGGAAGGAGGAGGTAGAGAGGAGAATATCTGGCTTAATATCTCCTCCAATTGACTCCCGATTGCTACTTAGCCAGTGTTGGAAATTTGGAGCTGTGTAACTGTGTTACAGTTTGGAGCTGTGTCCCATTGATTGACCAAACAGGTCCTGTTTTGACTCTGAAACAGCCTCCCCATGATGGACACCTAGATCTTTAGTTAGTGCATGGCCTATACAAAAGTCCCAAACTCTGTACCTGGCCCCTTGGCCCTATTTCCAATTACTTCCCTCTTCTGGAAATAATTCTCATGTGACTCTCCCTGGCAGCAGAGGGGAAGTGCAGGATATTGTGGGGCCTCAGAAGACCTGATAGGAACCTTGCCTCCCTCCAGCTCTGTGTGCATTGAAGGGGACAGGGGAGGACTCCAAGGCCGGAGACAAGGAAAGGTATGAGGTCATCCTTCACATTTCCAATGAAAAAGTAAGGTTAACTTTGCAACAAATACCTTTCTGAAAGGAGGGGGAAGGTCTTCCAGATCTGCTATACAGAAAAGCCAAAGGTGAGGAAATGCCAGAGAGAAGCTTTGAATGTAAAAGTTTTATAGAGAGGGAGAAGTATAAGCAATATTTGATAAGTAAGTTTTTATTATAAAAAAGCAACAAAACAGTGGAATGTGACAAAACCCAAACCCTGTGCAAGATCCCAAGTTTCTTATAGAAGTTATTGATTTTGTAGGTACCAGGGGTTTAGCCTCAAAAAATTATGGTGGTTTCTGCACTATATCCTGTGCTTTGTTACCCAAAACATCCAACTGTAAGAGACAGTGACAGAGAGAAAGAGATATTGAAAAACATGTCTGCATTTTTTCTCCAAGTGTGATTGACTCATTTGAACTAGAAGGTACAATATGGTGTGAGTTTTTCTGTCTTGAATAACTGAACTCACACATATTTTCCATTGTCTACCTTCACCTGTGGTATCCACTGAACAAGAAATATTGACCATGAGGACAATGCTGTGCAGCAGAAGGTGCTGTCAGAGGAGCAGAGCTGCGCAGTGATTTGTCCTTGCAGCAAATCCATATCCACAGAGATTTCCTGGTATCGCTCCCTCTGTCATTGGGTGGGTTTTGTTTCACAGTCATACCTTTGTTTTATGGCAGTTAGTCCTTCCTTCTGCCTCTATGCTTTCCTCCATCTTTTTTTCCCTGCTTCATCTTGGCTTACATCTTCCCTTCTGCAGTTTGGATTTCTCTTTGCTTACTGTCTTTCAGAAGAATGGTAAGTCTCCTGTAGGGAAAGGTTCAACTTGACTCATTCCTTCCTCAAAGAGGATGGAATGAGTCATTCCCTGGCCATGTTGCCCTCCCTTATCTCCCAAGAACCAGAAGAACCAGAAGAATAAGTTGGATAACCTCAGTTAAATACATAAAAACCTCAGTGCTTAACAAAATCAAATTTTACAAGACTTCACTGCTTTTTGTACAGACCCTAAAATCTCAGTGTAATGTAAGCATGGTAGTAGCTGATTCCCTTCTCCAGGGCTGCCACTGAGCATGAGACAGGAGACACAGTGGCCACCCCAGAGCTTTTCTTGTGGCCGAGGACTCCTTTCAGATGAGTGTCCCAGTGAAAATGGGGAGTGAAGGGCAAAGGAAGCATCCTAAAACACTCCTCATTCTGCTTTGGAGACAACGGAAGAAATCCCTTCTCCAGGGGCTGGGAACATTATGACAATCACAGTTTACATAACTTCTGCTGGTGAAGCTACAGTGACATTACAAGGCATGTCAAACTTGTTGGCAGCACAGAGCCTCGATCTCCATTTAGCTGGAGGAGTCCCACCCAGCCACCTAGGATGCTCAAATGCATTACCTCAAGCACATTCTTCCTGCTTTTTTGCTGGCATTGAGATGTATTTTGTGTCAATATTGAAATGCAAATACTCATCCAGGCCTGGATGCTCTCCCGCTTAGTTGAGGACACAAGCACTAAGGACCTGCTTGAGCAGGGCAGGTTCTAGCCACTTCGTTTCCCTTCACTGAGAAAAGTCCTGGAACAAAACCCTGTGCACAGAGATGAAGATGCTTTTAAATTGCCACCTGCAATTGGTTTCAAAACACAAGTGTAAAGGAATGCTCCCAAGTTCAGGCCCCTCAAGGCTTTCATTTGAAGACAGCTCCTTGTATGCCCCCATTTCCCCTCTGTAGCGCAAAACCCACCAGCTGCTGAGAAGCACAACTGACAACGACATGCACTGAAATTAATAAAATTTGGAAGTGAAGCAGCAGGCTCCAGCCTAGTAACTGAACACAGGGCTCTGACAAATGGCAGGCCTGGTTCAGATGAGCCGCTTGGGTCATTTTCTCACAGAATTGGTGGGGCTGGGAGCTGAGGTAGTGATCATCACTTCTGGGAAAGAACACCACACCCACAGTTCACCTGCCCCTGGGCACAGAAATTAGAGGCTGCTGTGGCAGAGCTTAAGATCTGGATGTGAACAGGCACTGCCAACCACACCTGTGCCCCCAGCATGGCTGGCTGGGCACTTGACAATGTCACCGAGCTGTAGCTGACTCAAATGTCCTCTCTCTCCAAGGATTACCGAAGTCAAATGCAGCATCAAGTCAATTATCCACCCCTGGACTCAAAAGAGGCCTTTCCCTCAGGCTGTGTGAGTTATGGATTCAGTCAGTTCGTTGGTGACACTGAGAAAATGTTTTTTGTTACCAGTCAACCTAAACCAGTTAATCTGGTTTTTGGTAAGGGAGCATTCACAGTGGATTAAAATATTTAATGCAACCTCAAAACAAGATTTCTTGAGAGGGAGTGGGGGAAGGAGAATTGTGTCTTTTTCTCAAAATTAGGCAACAAAAGATAGAGGGGGAGTTGAAAAAGCTTGCAGTGGCTGCCTTAACATGAAACAAATAAAGTTGCTTTATAAGTCATTTTCCTTCCCAATTTTAATGCAGTTCCCTATTCAGCATGAGAACAAAATGATTCTTTCTATGATTCATTCTCATATGAAATTCAAAGGGTTTAAAAATGTGCCTGATTTTGGAAAGTTTCTACATAATTTTCTAGCTCAGGCTAGTGTTCAGTTAGAAAGCTGAGTTCCAGCAAAAACTGCTGACTATGGGCAACGAGAGAAATCCCAGGGTATAGCATGGCCTAACAGCAGGACCAGTGTGCAGCAGGGAGTGCAACCTCCAAATAGCTTGTGCAATGCTGGATGGGGCTGAGGAGGTGGAAAAAGAAAGAAAGGGAATCGGGAAGTTTAAAGAAACACAGGATGTGCAAGAGGCACCAGCAGAGTGATTCAGTGTGATTTTCCGGTAACTATGAAGATGTAGGAAAGGTCAAGAGGCAACACCCACCCACAAACTTCCATCTCCTGAAACATTCAGAGAAGAGAGGGGTAGTGGGACGAGTGTCAAAGGTTTGAGGTTAAAGTTCTTATCTCTAAGTATCATGGCTATTTGAAGAATCCATGAACTATTTTCCTGCCTCCATGTCTCAAGATACTGAGTTTCTGCTCTTTGTGGAGAGATGTTCAACCATATGTTCTGCTACACCTACGAGAAAAAAACCCAGGTAAACCTGTTACATTACATTACCTGTTACAGCAAATTATTAACAATAATAAACATATTACATCACTGTATGCCTTTTAATGGCATACACAAATGAGTTCAGGATGTATCCCTGGTTTCCTCAGTCCTGAATATGATCTAAGAGCAGGAGCAGAGTTCACAGGCTTAAACAAAACAGCCAACAGGCCTGAGATAGGCCTGAGGCTCGATGGTGACCAAAGAATGTGCAGCACAGCTGTCTAGTCTATGAATGACCCTGTAGACACAAGAATGACATATTTGGGGTGGTAGAAATATGAGCTCGTGGACAAATTTCCAGCAGGAAAGGATATTGCTGAGTAGAAACAGAGGATGAAGTTTGAGCTGGGGCTGCAAAAGCATAGTAGCCCACTAATGCCAAACAGTGTTGCTAGTCAGGCTGAGGAGCTGCATCTCAGGCTGGGGGAGACTCTTTCTCCCCAGAAGAAGTACAGCATGAAAACATGCTTACTCCTGTCCCTGGGCCTGCAGCAATGTGAGCTGTTCCTCCAAAACTATATTCCTAAATTCTGTCCTACCTTCTCAACTAAAGTCAAAACTGGTTTGCCAAAGTCCTATTCACATCACCCTTGCTGAGGGATTCTCTGCAAGTCATTGTGATACAGGTCTGTAGTGTTACTGAAGAACAGATGCAGAATATTTAATGTTGCAGCACAAGTATAAATTTAAGGCAGTAAGAAATATTTCTTTATCCTGTATGTGGATAGTATTTCAGTAGAGTAAATATGAAAATATTCTGGAAAGTAAAGACTAGAATAAAACATGCCAAAAGCAGGGTCTCAAAAGATTGTTAGTAAATTCTCTACTTCAAAGCAGTAATGGGGAAACTACATCATCCCTCTGCCATTGCATATAAAGAGTCTCTCTATGGGATCAGTGAATAGGCAAGTGCAGCCAACCTTCTTGCAATTGCCTGCAGGTTAAGAATTTGGAATTTGGTGGAAAATTTGATGCGTCTGAACATTCACTCACATCTGGACTTTAATGTAACAGCCTAAAGGAAGCATTGCTCTAAATTTTAAATCACTATGAACTTGATGAAGAGCTTGAGTGATCTATAGGAAAAGGTCAGAAAAGCTGTAAATGTTTATTTCCATGAGCTTAAACAAGTGCTTTCAATCCAGCTTTTACACTTTCATCTATGTTTTCACTCAGAGTCTCTGCAGAACCCTTCTAGGGCTTTTCTGTCCTAGAAAATCTTTAGCATGCACGCACTGAAAGGCAATGTATGTGGCATATAGCCCATAAGGGACCAGGGTAGTGAAATCTGCAAGCAAATGCATTGCAATTGCTAACTCCAGCACAACAGCAGAAAAACCAGCTGGGCAAGACAGGGGAAGTTTGGACCCATTCAGAAACATTAACTCTTTGGCAGGAAGGCTAAGGGCTATCCTGCTTTCAGCAACATATAATGAAAGATACCTCAACTGTTGAGAAACTATGAAGAATATAATGGACAACAAAACCTCATGTGAATTATGTTAAAGACTGTGCATAGGAGATATGCACCTGGGAAGTCATCATACTTCATTGCAAGCACCTATTATTTGGGAAGGGAAAAAAATTTAGAGAAAAATATGAGAATAGACAAGCCAGGGCATTATAGTCTTCTCACAGAAAAGAGATGTTAGTAGGTTCTGAGTCACTTGTGAAGGGTGGCAGAGACTTCAATGGCAATGGGTAAAAGAGAGTATTTTAGCTGTCATTTAGGCTAGTTGGCTGCACACATTGCAAAACACAGATGTGCCTGCCCTGCAGCATGCGTAGGAATAACTCACTAGGCATGCCTGAGCTTCAGCTGTGCTCACTCTAGGCTATAAGCAGTATTGCCAAGCTGTGTTTGAATGCTGTTTAAATGGTTGGTGATTTGTATGGCCAAGCTGCAAGAGTGGGAACCCAGCACCAAGAACTGTGCAGGAATTTGGAACTGTTGTGTCTAAAGCCAGGTGAAGTGTACACCCTCATTCTTGAAGCTAGCTGCTAAAATCATCTGGTATAGGGAGAAAAATAATGATGGGTATCATGGCAAGGTCTAATATTAATAATGTTATGTGCTTGTACATCTGAGAAAGAGATATTTAAAAGAAAAAGGGACTTCATGTTAAAACTGCAAGAGGACAAAAAACCAACCAAACAAAAAACTCACAAAACCTGAGTTTAACCCTGGTCACACTGACATGTGGTTCCTCACAGCACTATTACATATTACTTGCTGTGTGCACTTTCTTGACTGAACTGAATTTTGGAGTAGTTACATAACAAACAGCCCCAAACTACCTCTCCAGTGAGACCTACTTCTGTCTGAGCCCAGCTATTCTCAGTGGTGTGAGTGCTATTTAAAAGACCATAGCAAGCATACTTGGAGAGCATGTGCTTTCTGGAGTTTAGACCCATGACAGGTGAATTCTTGGTTTAGTTTTCTCTAAACCCTCATCCTCTTTTTACCATCCATGCTCTAATGCATGGAATTCCTGGTCTACAAAGCAAAGCAAGTAACCTGCAATGCGGCAGGAGGAAGCAAACAGTGAGTGTTCATGCCACGAATGTCAGGTTGAACGGGATCAAGTCCAGGCATGAATGGCTGCATTATTTATAATTTGTTGAAGTGATGCTGCCTCTCAGGAGTATTTGCCATTCCCAGTTCAGGAAGGTACACGTTTGCTTATTTAGGCTTGCACGCAGAAATGACGTTAATAGGTAGTATTCGGAAAACAACTACTCAAATAGGTCACTACATTTCTACAATGACTACTGAATATAGGTGACAACTATTTTTTTAAGTTATTGAGTACTTTGTTCCATCTGGCCAGTTTCTATGGAATACTTCTCTTTGTAGTAGCTACTGAAAGTGAATGATAGTATTCTCCCAGGTCAAAAGCAAACCTCACAATGCTTACTGTAAATTCAAGGGACTGTCATGCTGCAACAACAGGTCCACAAAGCTAGGTGCTGTAGCTAACACTAGTTTATTATCTGGGGCATCTCCAGTAAAAAGAGGATGGGTATAGGGTGAAAGAGAATTGGAATGACTTTCAAATAAAGGTAGAAGTTCTTAATATTATGGTGCTGGACAAGACTAACATCTCTTGACTTCAAACAATGAAGAGTTTCATATCTCAAGTATTTAGTAGCAAATATTTGGCAGGATTTTTTTCTTAGTTCAACTATTTATAGTGGCTCTAATGCTATGTAAAAGACTGTAGCAACACATCCCCAGGGGTTTATATTACTATTTGCCTTCATAGTTCTTTCACTACTTCAAATAAATCATGAACTTCTTCAGATGTGTCAGAAGTGTTCAATTTCCTCAACTGCAAATGACAAATGATGAATAATACACGTTGTTTACTTTCTTCCCCACTCCAAATTCCTATGAAGCTCTCCAGTGATTCCAGTTACTGCATTTGGTCTGGTTTTCTGCATGTGTCCTACACAATGACCATGAATTTCTCAGATTTCATGTGTGAAGACCAGTCTGTTTCGAGCCACACATACTGTATTCTGCTCATTTACTCTAACTGTGAATGTAGTGGTTTTTCTTTCCCATTTGAATGTACAGAAATATTTGAAAATAAGGGAAACATTATATGGAAATAATTATTCATTGTTCTGTTGAACTTAGGCACCAAAATAATTATGTGAGTAAACATGGAGCAAGACCACTGTGTTGGTAGTTTGTGCTGAAGACTGTGATTTCACCCTTGTTTCCTGTGCTAAATAAAGCTAGTGCAAATATTCAAACATTCAAAAAAGTTGCAAGCTATGTTTGTGGCAATTATAAATTAAGTATTTTTACTCATGCTGCACATTAAAAGAACATAATTTTGGGTAGGACTGGCTGGAATAACTGGAGACATACATCAATATAATCAAAGAGAGAAGCTATTAATTTTCTTGCACTCAATGGAGGCTATCATGCAAAAATGAGTTAGTAAGCCAGTAAGACTGCCCCAGTCCTAATACAAGTTTCAGCGGCCTGTGTTGGCTTTGGTCTTTCTGAGCACAGTTCACATCACTAATGAATCAATGTAACAAAGCAAAACTACACATTGTCCCAGAACACAACCTAGGGGTCTTTGGGCATGGCTCTTTTGTTGACTTACTGCTGTGGGAGGAATGTCTTGGGTGCAATCAGCCTCCTTTCCCCTGGCAAGTAAGATCTTGGCTATTGGGTCATGTATGGGTGAGCATAACACCCCCAAGTGACAGAGACACCCCTTTGTCTGGGAACATCCTGGGAACTCTTATGAGCTGAAGGTCACGCTGATGGTTCTCTTTCTTGAAAAAAGATACTCCTAAAGGATCACCTAGGGACTGATTATGCTTCAGCAAAAAGGGCACTAAATAACCTATAGCATCCTCCAATCTGCCACCACCTGGCTCAGAAGTCATCACTAAGGGCAGCCTCTGCTTCCTCAGGAGAGACTTGTAGTGCTCTTTGGGAAAAGTAGAGGCTCCTGTGTGCATAACTGTTGGGACCAGTCTCTTTTGCACATGACTTCAACTAGAGAACTTTTGAATCAGGAATGATGATACCTGTTTCAGGTCAACAGAATTTAAAACATTTTGAGTGAATAGACAAGATTACTCAGTTGCCCTAGGTTTCTGGTTTACAATGCCTATTTAGTACTGAATATAATGTGTAAGAAATTTGCTTTACCTGTAAGAAATTTGCCAAAGAGTGCAGGATGAAGGAAAATTTCCACTCCAACCAACCTCTTTAGAAGTCATATCAAAGTGCTTCTCTCATGTCTCAATCTTGCTGTCACCTGGAAGATTCCTGTCAGCACTCAAGCCAGGGAAATTACCAAAGCTTAAACCTTAAGACTGCCCTGACAGGCTGCCCTCTGCTGTGTCCTGTAGATTACAGAGGGCTAACCTGGAAAAACAAAACAAAACACCTGATTAAATTACGCTAATTAAAAAGTCTCTATAAAGCAAACCATGGAACATTTTTGCCTTTTCAGAAAATGCTGCTCAATAGCAGTTATTTCCCACAGTCAGTTCTGCTATGAGCTGACAGCAGCAAATTGCCATAGTTTAGGAACAAGAAATTAAACTTGGTTTTTCTGGAAAGGCACACAGGAGGGAAACAGTAGTCAAAATCATCTGGAGAAATTACCTCAGCTAGGCCATATTTGAGACAATTGATTGTAATGTCATCCTAGCAGAAAATGGTTTAGAAGACCAACTATTCACTCAGTACAACTAAATCAGAAGCATCGCTTAGTTTTACTGAGCCCAGACTATGTTTAAACTGAATTCCCAATCTGCATTTTAACAATAGACCTCAGAGGGCCATAATCAGGGAATGTAGTCAAGGCAGAGGTCATTCCTATCAATATTACCTGAGTCGTGTTGCAAACACAATAGGATACCAATGTTTTGTAACTATATCCATCATTAGAGCAGTTTCTACAGAGCAGATAAGATCAAAACAAAAGCTCACTGACCCTCTTGCATTTCAAGATTCCATTATCTTTATTACAGAAATCCCTGAATGCAGCTTATTTCCCATTATATATTTAAGTCTGTGTTGTCTCTGACACTCTTTAATTCTCTCAAGATCTGAAAGCACTTTTTCTCTATACTTATTAATTTTACATGGTACTTTGATACAAGTTAATAATAGGATCCAGCTTATCCATCGTCCCACTGTTGAGGAACAAAATGCATGGATAGCAAACCTAGTACTAACAGCAATGCTATTCAGATAAAGTTGATTTTCTGCAGCTGTGTCAGAAAGTTAAACAGCCTGCTGCTTCTGATCCCTCCAATTTTATTCTGTTCTGTGGAAGACAGTAATCAAACTCACAAGTATTAAGTATAATCTAATTTTCCTTCCAAATGCTACATAAATTGTTACTGCAATTTACATCT
>VXBC01010033.1:0-11049 GCA_013399945.1 Ploceus nigricollis | reverse complement strand
TTAAAACATTTTGAGTGAATAGACAAGATTACTCAGTTGCCCTAGGTTTCTGGTTTACAATGCCTATTTAGTACTGAATATAATGTGTAAGAAATTTGCTTTACCTGTAAGAAATTTGCCAAAGAGTGCAGGATGAAGGAAAATTTCCACTCCAACCAACCTCTTTAGAAGTCATATCAAAGTGCTTCTCTCATGTCTCAATCTTGCTGTCACCTGGAAGATTCCTGTCAGCACTCAAGCCAGGGAAATTACCAAAGCTTAAACCTTAAGACTGCCCTGACAGGCTGCCCTCTGCTGTGTCCTGTAGATTACAGAGGGCTAACCTGGAAAAACAAAACAAAACACCTGATTAAATTACGCTAATTAAAAAGTCTCTATAAAGCAAACCATGGAACATTTTTGCCTTTTCAGAAAATGCTGCTCAATAGCAGTTATTTCCCACAGTCAGTTCTGCTATGAGCTGACAGCAGCAAATTGCCATAGTTTAGGAACAAGAAATTAAACTTGGTTTTTCTGGAAAGGCACACAGGAGGGAAACAGTAGTCAAAATCATCTGGAGAAATTACCTCAGCTAGGCCATATTTGAGACAATTGATTGTAATGTCATCCTAGCAGAAAATGGTTTAGAAGACCAACTATTCACTCAGTACAACTAAATCAGAAGCATCGCTTAGTTTTACTGAGCCCAGACTATGTTTAAACTGAATTCCCAATCTGCATTTTAACAATAGACCTCAGAGGGCCATAATCAGGGAATGTAGTCAAGGCAGAGGTCATTCCTATCAATATTACCTGAGTCGTGTTGCAAACACAATAGGATACCAATGTTTTGTAACTATATCCATCATTAGAGCAGTTTCTACAGAGCAGATAAGATCAAAACAAAAGCTCACTGACCCTCTTGCATTTCAAGATTCCATTATCTTTATTACAGAAATCCCTGAATGCAGCTTATTTCCCATTATATATTTAAGTCTGTGTTGTCTCTGACACTCTTTAATTCTCTCAAGATCTGAAAGCACTTTTTCTCTATACTTATTAATTTTACATGGTACTTTGATACAAGTTAATAATAGGATCCAGCTTATCCATCGTCCCACTGTTGAGGAACAAAATGCATGGATAGCAAACCTAGTACTAACAGCAATGCTATTCAGATAAAGTTGATTTTCTGCAGCTGTGTCAGAAAGTTAAACAGCCTGCTGCTTCTGATCCCTCCAATTTTATTCTGTTCTGTGGAAGACAGTAATCAAACTCACAAGTATTAAGTATAATCTAATTTTCCTTCCAAATGCTACATAAATTGTTACTGCAATTTACATCTGAGGTGAGTATGCTACCACATTGATACTATCTGTGCAATGCAGACATAGACTGATTAGCCAGAATATATTGCTCAGCAGAAGCCATTCTCCTTCCTTGACAAGGTGAACAGGCTCAGGAGGGAAAGGAGCCACCAGGGAAGTGCCATATAGTTTTAAATAGGAGACATCTTTTTCTTTCTGTGCCAATTCTAATACCTACTCTGAAGGCATAGGTGATTCAAGAAGACATGGGCCATACTGTGGTCTTCAGACACCAGTGTAATAAAAACATTTACCCGACAACTTCAATTCAGGTATTATTAATTATCAAAGGAAGCCACAAAGCAGCTTGCAATGATTGATTTATTTGGTAACACTATTGCTGTATTTGCGGTTAGTCTAAAACAAAACAGTATGTTTGTCATCATTATTTTCAGTTCTGAAGTTTACTGAAGTAAACTCCCACCTTTCACAAAAGTACAGCCATGTGTAAAGATTGGATACGTTGCACAGAGTTTGCTTTTTGTTTCCACGTGAGTTACAGAGTCCCCTTTGGGATACCATTATAGTGAAGAATAGGGCCCTAACCTGAGAAAGTCCTCTCTACCTGGGACTGATGCAGAAGGAAGGCATGTTAGAGGGAAACTTAAAAAAACCTTGAGTCTTTGGGAGCAAAACCTAATAAATAAGATCATGGAGCTTCAGGACCTTTAGTTAAATGTTCTGGTGCCCTTTTGAAGAAGAAAAAGTATTAGATCCCCATGCATGAACTGCAGACTTTTAGGAAGATGGTGACTTTGCAGAGACTGTCTAGGTTATGCTCCAGACCACTGCTCTCACCTAACGTTTGCACCAAGGCATTCCTCATGCACATAGATCCGAAATCATAACTAGAAGTACTGCAGTTGAGCCCCTATCTGGCTAATTGAAAGGACAGAGCTGCCACAGTCATGAACTGAGGGCACCCAAGTTCATCTCGACCTGTCCTGTGCTTGCAGCTCGTGTCCTTGGCCTGAGGTTCTGAAAATGGCTTTGTTCTCCAATCTGCCCATCAACTGAGTCGGTACCCACCTCCCCTGAGCCTTCTGGGGCCCACTGAAAATTAGGAAGTTTCTGGGAGGTTGGCAGGAGAGATNTACTTTTTTTTTTTTTTAAAGCATTTCTTCAGTATCTTCCTTCCCATCAGTAGCTGGTTGAGCATCTCACCCCAAAGCAACATGGCCCCCATTTTATTTCCCTGTGAAAGCATGGCCCCAGAGTCTGACCATGAACACTCCCTCCCTTGTCTTTGAGCCTCTTCAGGCATATTTTTCACGCTACAGTCAACATAGTTTCTTCCCACATGGTTCACTTGGGGCACCAGACTGCAGTGGGCTGCTGGCACACACCAGGAGACTCTGTGACATAGAACATCGTGTTCCATGGAGAACAACAAGGAAATGCACCAACCAACCACTGAAAAACATACGTTTTTTTCTACATATCATGCAAAAGAATAGAAAGACTGTGGTAGTGACCCCAGGAAAGGCTCAGCCATGTCCAAAAGAATAGCAGCACTCCTGTGTTTAATGCTGCTGTTTGCTGCTTCTGCTGCTTTGCAGAGTGAGTATGTTATCCCCTGGGATCACAGGTCAAGTCTGAACTGCATCACTTCATCCAGGCTACAAATCTGCTTTGCCATCTCAAGTGTGGCAGACAAGCTTCAGGCCCCTGAGCAGCTGCGAAATGCTGCACAGCTTCCCTGCTCCAGTCCCAAGCTTGTTAGCAAAAGAGAAGGATCCACCCCAAAAGTGCTCACAACAGCTTGGGTGAAAGGTTTTAGCTACAGCCAATGTTAAATGCCTATTGTTGCCTATAAGAAAGTCAGAAGCCCACTAAAATCTTTAAGAAAATGAGTAAGACACATTAATGACTAGAAGCTAAGCTTATCACGGGAGGAATTTTAACAAAAGCAGGTGTAGTGATTGCACCTGGAACACAAAGAACTAGAACAGTGCTACATATTTGGATTTATTTCAGGACATAAGAAGTAGGGAAGAAGCTGGAAAAAATATGCACCGTATCACACACACATAGGAAAAACTACATGTTCTGAAAAGGGCTGTCATTTCCGTATTGCAATTGTAAAAGCTTTTAGATATCAAACACATTACTTTGCTACATACTGGCAACTGAAGTGTCAGACAACACCCAGGGTTTCATAGATGTCATTGACGATTCAATTGGTTTCAAGAACAGAAATGATAAGCTTCACTTCAGGCAGGAGCCAGTATATCGTCTTCCAGAAAAAAGACAGATGTCTGTTTTAAACCCTTTTATGGTGGTGCCTGTTAGTATCAACATGCTTAAGGATGTGTAACTATTTTCATTATAAACCCCTGCTTTGAAGTGTTTTATAACTCAGCTATAAACATATGGCACTTGCAGGGACAGACACAACTCTTCTGTTTCTATATCAGGACTTTAAAGAAGTGTGCATGCATACACACATACCTAAAACAATGGTGGCATCCTAGTCTTTAATGCAGTTCTGTAGCCCAAAATTATCTAAATGAAAAGAATTAATTGTCTTCAGCCACTGACATCATAGCTCTTTATTTTCACTGCTCTCATGCTGTAGTCTGTTTTAATTTGTTTTACAAACTTTAAAAGCACCTGCTGCTAGAGAACAACCACTTCTTCTGAGGGTTCTAATATTACTGCTGCAGGAGCTTCACCTGAGGATGGAATCTCCCTTTTCCTCCCCATGCACATTTCTGCAGCAGGCCTGTAGTGAGCCATTTGGTAAGCAAGCAAGCAGTAGTCTGAAAATCTACTTTAGCAGACATTTAAAACAGCTACCTTTAAATAGGAGAGTTTTTTAAGCACTTGGCTGAAAAGAGCTTTAATACATTTGCAGAACATCAGTGAGTGAAACAGAGCTGCCAAGAAGCAATTTGTTGAAGTTTTATTTTTCACCCCTATTCTGCTTTTTATTTTAAGCTGTTATAATCAAAACAAAGGAAATTAAATGAAGAGTTTCTCCATTTAAGAAAACCTGGAGGTTCCCTCTCCAGCTTCCCTGGCACACTCCCTGCAGCCCGTTTCTGAGATGTGTTGTGTCTCACATGGCACAGGTCTCTCCAGGCAGAACAGGACAGGCTCCTCCCAGGTTCCATCAATGGAGCTTTGCAGAAAGGGGTGGAAGTGGGGATCACCCCAGCAGCTCTGGGTAGATGTCCCCTAGGGTGGTACACTTTGCAAGGGCCCCCACCAGCTGCTGAAGGAATAGGCTGTGCACTCCACTGGGCTTCTAAACTCTCTGGATAGTGAAGTACTTTATGGAAGTTAACCATCGACCTCACTGACTGTGTGAATACACACAGAACCTCAGCTGTAAGATTCCGTATCTTACTAAAATAGAGCTAAATCCAAAGACAATTTCAGACTTACATCTGGTCTTCATGTTTAGGGATCCTTGCCATAGGATTTCTACTCCCTAGTGTATAGGGTAAGAATTTGTGGGAAAAAAAACCCAAAAACCAGACATATTTAGTCTTCTTGAATTACAGCTTCCAGAGATCTGTGTCTTGTATGTGCTTTCTGTAACATTAAAAGGGCTCTGCAGTTATGCTGCTGAACATTAAATAAATGTAGCAAGCTGAAAACCACCATTGTTTAGAAAAGCCAGACATCAAGGATGCATTGCACTAGGCAAGGAATATTCTTTACAGCTGAATTCCAAAACTCTATGCTTTCTGAATTGAACCACAAATCCAGAGTGTTGCAATTCTGTAAGTATTTTAATTACTCCCAATTCTTACCTACAGAAACTTGCCAGAACTGCTGGCAAGTTGCAATATCTGCAGAAAGCCAAGAGCTGCACAGAAGAGCATTGACTCCAAACAAAGGCAGCAGTCAGTCAGGCTTGGGATGGGATGGGATGGGAGGACCCATACAGGGAGCAGCTCAACCGGCTGCCTGAATCTGTACCACCATTTGTACAGCAGAGAAGCAATTAGTACTAGTGAAAAGACGGAAGAAGCATTTTCTCCAGGGCTACCTATGCCCATGGCTTATCAAGATATGGACTTAAGGACAGAAACAAACATTTTGACTCATTTTTTTGTTCCCCTTGCTGCCCTCTGGCCTGGCCATAGCACTTCCTTGCAGGATGTTCATGGATGTGGGTATCAGCTAGCCAGCTCAGATGGTCCACACATTGTCCCACAAATGCTTCACCCAACTGCAGCATCTGAAGAAAAGCTTTGGTCCATGGATAATAGCCGTGTTTGGGCTTCGACACCCACATACACATACACATTGTCCCGACACCATGAGGTGAGCCTACATTTGTCTCCACTGAACACACTTACTTGTAAGTGCACACTTGAGTGGCAGCAAAAACAAAAACGCTGTGAAATTAGTAGCAAATTCAGGTCCTGAACTCAGCAGATACTAAAGTTCAAGCTTCTTCTCAGAGCTCTCAATGTAGCTGCACTTCTCAAGCACCCATCCAAATGCTAGAAACATCTTTCATTTTATTTCCTATCACCAGAAACCAGAAATTTGGGACTGCTGTTGGTAATAGATAACCTAGATGTATTGTAAGTAATGCAGGGTGAGCAATGAGATAGCCCAGTGTGATTGCCAGCGTGGCAAGTGTGCCAGAAACACGTTGCTCTCCAATTCAGCAGTACAAACAAATGCATAAACTAGTGTTTTTATACTGGGCTCAACAGAGTCAGTGCCATTTTAGTTCCTCCAATTAGGTCTCACACACACACTCAGAAACTTTATACAGACCATTCAGGTGCTAAAAAACTGGCAACTAAAAGACAAAATCATCCTGTCTGGTTTGCCTGAACTTTTCTAGGAGTGGAGAATTTGTGCCTTGGCAGTGCACATGCTTAAAGATGGATGCACTTCCAACTCTTGCTCGTAATTACTGTTTTCTTGACTTTATTCTTTCTGATGAAAGACCAAATCTTGTGAATTGTTGTCTTTAAAAAAATTGCTTTTTAGCTTCTGGCTTTTATTGCCTGCATTTGCTGTGCAAGGAAGTCCAAATGCTCACAAAATGAATGACATCAAACTCTGGTTAGTGCCATATTGCTTCCTCATGAGCAGTGGCCACTTCTTCCACAAATGAAGATAGCCCCTAATTACCTGTGAGGTGCAGTAACATACCAGTGTTAGGCTCAAGGTTTCCATACAAAGTCAAAGCGAACCCAATCTGGACAAACTCCACTTGCTACACTAAGGTAATGCAGTCCAGCAGTTACAAGAGGAACATGGTATAACACTGTATACACCATGTGACTGGTGAGATTAAAAAAAAAGGGAATTGCTGAGATATGGAAAAAGTCCTGGATCATTTCAGATGGAGAATATAGTGATACCTGGGAAAATGCAGGCTGTGAAACCAAAGCCACCATGCAATAGTTAAATCTTTCTCACGTGGACTTTCCTTCACATAAAATACTGAGAGGTTCAGAGCAGATAAAAACTCTTGAGTACAGTCTCCCTCTACAATCACTGCTCCATAAGGCAATGCTTAAGTTTCTTTTTCAGTATTTGGTATGATCTCACATTAAAATTTCCAAACATGTCTATTAGGCTTCTCAGTTTCTAATTATACAATTTAGACAAAGAATATGAAAGACCTGCTAAATTGCTAAGTAGCAGCCAAGCCAAAGACCTTGTAGCACATAGTGGTTTTAAATTGGACTCCAGATTTGCAAGAATGGTTGGAGAGGCCTATTTTTCAAAACTAAAAGTCCCCAGAACTGGCAGCATGACAGAAGTGGAGACAAACTCCTGAAAGATGTAAAAATTGCAGGCTGCTGGAGGAAAAAGAATGCACTAGGTCAGACATTTGTATTGACACAGAGAGAATTGGTGGAGCAAACACATCCTGAGTTACCAGGCAGAGTCTTCCCATGCTGCATCTATGCCAAACCTGGAATCAGTCATCAGGTGGCTAGAGAGAAAAAGGTTTTAAACTAAGGAAAGAAAACACCACCCAAAAATACCTCCTTACCTCTCTCCCACCAAAACCAGCTGGAGAGGTGTGATGGTTTGTCACAATGGTGTTAGTGAGAGCTGCCTTTCACACCTTCATGTCCATAGTGCAACATGAAGAGTATGAGTATGATGAAATTCCCCTCCAAGTACATTTGCTCATTTCAGGAACAAGTTAACATGGCTTCCATTTTGGTGTTTATTTGGGATATTTTTAATTAATCTACTGATCTACAAAACGTGTTTGAAGCATCACTTAGAGGCACAAAAGAAATCACGTTTTCTTCAGAACCCACAATTTCCATTCATTTAAGTGACCAACTGTTCAGAGTTTTACAAATGGGATCTTGCTGGGAAAGCATTTCATGTAATTTTTCCTGTTGCAACCTTGGCCTCCTAAACTGGTTTTTGGTTGTGCTGCTCAGGGCTCCTCAAGGCATTGGCAAGATGGCCCAAACAAGGCCAGCCTTTGTCCCACACCCTGCCTTCTCAGAGGTGACAGAAGGCTTCAGAGACACCATTTGGTAAGAGATGAGTTGCCATCTGCCTGACTCTTGCCTGGGCATTGGAAAAGCCGGGCACTACAGTGTTACAACTAGATGTTTCTTAATGCAATATAGATTGTCTGGAAATGAAGGCCACAAACCCCAAATGATTTTTCCTGCCCACTAAACAGGCAGAATTTGGCACTACTTCTCTTGCTACTTTTTTTCTTATAACAGGCTTCTCAAAAGTGTCTGCCAACATTAGCCTTGATGGAATTCCAGCAGCTTCACCAGAGGAATATTTAGCTCTGTCCTTAATCACCCTCATCCATTTTTTGACTTTGCAGAATCCTTCTGTGAACAGTGATGTGCCTTTGATGCCTGAGACACCAAACCAAGACTTCCCTGTGGTCACACAAACAATTCCAAGGTCAGAGTGGTGGAAAGGCAGACTGTTGGTTTTGCACGTCAGCTGTGGCTGCTCCCTTAGGCCTCACTGAGCTCACCAGCCCCTGCATCAGCTCACCCTTCCCATTCACTGCTCCACAGATTCTTCCAACACCATGGACCATGGTTACCAATAGCTCTATTGCTCATTTTGCATCATCAAACCGTAAGTACATCACCTTTCATGTAAACATTTTTCCAAATACAAAGCTCTTTAAATTACATATGCAAAAGGACAAAGGCTAAAGGGGAAGAAAAAAATCCCAACAACTAAATGCATTTGTCACAAAACTCAGCAAAAGACGACTCACTGGGTGGCTTCACAATTGTGGTACTTCCTAGTCATTACTCTCTACCTAAAAAGCTACAGAAATTAGTCAAGGTTGACTTCAGAAATAACTTGTGCTTTGTAGTCAATATATGTTAATAGAAATCTTAGATCCCATGACCTTGGAGTTGTCTGCAAATACAGCAGCTGATGTGATTTTAAGACAGATTCTTTTTCTCAGAGCACACAATTCTCTATTTTTAGTAAAAGCAGGGACACAGATAACATCATAAAGATGGACTGCAAACTTTTCAGCTGACAGGTAGGTGCTACTTGATGCTAACTGCCCAGGCTGTTAGCGGAGGCAAGACTGACCTCCCCATGTGCAGTATGGAGAGTACACTTCTCCACAGGAGGCAGATCCCACCAACCTCTTCTCACAAGTAAAGCTGTATCTGACACTTTGTTGTCTCTCCAATTAAGATTCTTACAAAGCTTTTCATTTCACATTCAGTGTAGTCTTGCCTGTGCAATGAAAGGGCTGGCAAAACACTTTGTGGTTTATGTTCCTTGTTTCCCCACTTATGCTTGCACTTTACATGGGGTAAGCATTTAAAATAGTGGAAAAATATTTGCCTCTGAATACTTTATCTCTAGTCAAAACTGCAGAGCAAGAGGATACCTGAGGGTATCATGCTTCTTAATTCAAGTAAAAGTATCAGCTATACTACTACTTTTCCAAATCATATCCTCCATTAAAATTAGATTAACTCCTAGAACTCTTGTTTTTAAAGCAGAAATGGAAGGTTGTATGATTATTCAGTAAAAAAAACCCTTCATTTTTACAAAATCACTGAGATGAAGGCATCTCAGTGAAAACAAATTACTGCAAATTCACTCTAACTACACCTCAGAAGACAAACTTTCTGTGTAAGCAGCACCCCAGTTTTGCTGCACTTGTTACTTACACCCACTTACACGAAAATCTGAATTTCTAAAAAAAACCCAAACCAAAACCAAAACTGAAAGGCAAAGCTTGAACTAATTTGACAGAACACTAAAGAAATATTAAAGAGTGACTTTCAGACTTTTGAAAGCCTCTAGCAAGAGCCCTCAGGCTTTTCTTTTTTTGGTGGATTCCTCCTACCTTCACAAACGAAGGGCAGAACATATTGAGACATGTTTACCAGAGAGATTGGCCAAGTCTCTGTTAGTCCTTGAGGGCTTGTAACATGGTGTGAACTGCACTGCACAACACCAGTGCAAGCACAGAAGAGATTTTACTCAGTCATGAAAATAAGCCAAATAAAATTCCATCAGTTCTGCAAGAAGCAGTGACGTGCTTGTCCAAACCAGGTGACAACTACCATGACTGCATTCAATTCTAATGCATGGTCTTCAAAGAGGCTTCAGTTTTGCAATCTACATAATCCAGAATAATCCTTACTATGGCATTATTTGTAAAATTAGAAAAAAAAAAACCTCAACTAAAACAACCACAGAAAAAAGCAACCATGCAAACCCTATTACAAAATGAAGTGATACTTCCTCTTTTCCTTCCTGTGCTACTGCCCATGACAGACAATTCATCTAGGACAAAGTAATGAACTGAAAATGTAATGAGAATTCAATACTTGGAAGGAATTGAAGTCACAGAATGTCACAGAATGTTAGCACCATTAGGTCATGACATCTCAGCTGTTAGCAAGACTTGGTAAAAGACTCATATTTTACATGACAAGTTGTACAAAGATTCAGACCTTTTCCTTCTTAATCTTCAGTGACGCAAGCCTCACTGTCAAAATTCATGGTTACACTGGTATCGCTGTAAGTTGTTTGCTGCATACTAATCCTCTTTTCAGCTGAAGATACTAAAAAAAAAAAAGGAATTGAAAATGATCAGATCAGTATGACATCAAGTAACATTCCTAAGATGATTAAATAGTGGTAAAGCAGAAAGCTCCTCTTCAATTTGCAACCATGTCATATTCCATTTTTCTCCAAGAAAATTCACACAATTCCTATGGAGTAAGGGCTCCAAAAAATAGAAGTATCGCCTATCAGCTGATGAGCAAGAACTTCACACTGTGTGGAATGAGCTGCATGACTCAAAATACACAAAACACTTTAGAAAAGCCAATCGATGAACAGAAATAATTGTCCTTGAATACATCCACAGCACATCTCAACTCTCATGGCCACCCAAATAACCCAGAGTAGAAACACACCCACACACACTCCAGAATCCTACCAGGATGGAACATCAAGGCTTACTGTTTTATGTACAGAACACACCTCTTCAGACACAGGCAGCATTTGGCCCCTTCTCTCCTTACCAAGTCTTCTTCCACCAGCATCTGTGAACACTACGATTCCTCAGCAGAACTTCTAAGGAACACAACATTTATTTCCTGGACTTGGTGGTTGCATTGCATACCACCACACTGCAGTGAAATCATTAGATGAGCATTCATGATCTATGAACACAATTGAATTCCAGTAACAGACACCATTAAAGAAGGCAGAATCAACTTTCAAAAAA
>VXBC01010032.1:504293-527066 GCA_013399945.1 Ploceus nigricollis | reverse complement strand
AAACAAACAAACAAACAAGAAAACACACATATATATATATATATATATATATATTAGGGTTTATTGGTTTATTTTTTCAAAGAAGAGGCAGGACCCAAAAAAAAGTGTTTGAAAACACAGGAGTTGGCAGCAAAGTTCTTTGTCTTCCTGACACAGGGGATCCTAGCTCCTCAGGGTGCACCTGGCGAGAGCCCAGCCCACGCTGCTGCTCGGACACCCCATGGACAGCAGCAGTGGGAGCACGTAGGACAGCCCCCTGCACACCTGTGCCCACCAGTGTGGCACCTTCCTGTGGAAAGTTACGTATGTGCTCCTTTCTCTGGTACCCGGAGTTAACTGAGCACGGAAAGAAAATGTTCCCGCTCGATGTCCCTCAGTCACATTGATCTGCGTTTTCCGAAGATCTGCATCCCGCCTGAGCTCCCGAGCCAGGCATTCTGCACAGGCAGTGCACAAAGGCAAGTGTTTAATGGAAATCATTTACTCTGCCTTTCTTGGGGCAGCTTTCCTGAGCTGCCTGCCTGGTGTTCTCGGAGAGAGAGGAACTTCAGGCAATTCATTCTCACCGAGACAGCTAAATGAGAGCCAGAGGAGGCTAAGGCTCCCTGCACACAATTATTTGTGACTTGATTATCATCCTCGAAAGTTTCTTGAAGACTGGAGAGTGTGGCAAGCCAACCAAGTAAGCTGCCAGCTTAGTAGGTACTTTGGTGAGGACTTCCCAATTACAAGATACACTTCAGTTTCCCTGCATAGTGAAGAATGAACCTCACATCCTGTCAGTAGACAGAAAATCACCAGAGCCTGAAATCTTCTGGAGACTGTTCTATAAACATGTAAAAAGTTCTCGACTCACAGTCACCGACTTGTAGGTTTAGTCCCCATGAACATGTAAAAAAGGTCACTAACCTTGGGATTCTGATGGGTCTCTGAAGGGACAGGCACACAGAGATTAGACCTTGTGATAAAAATCTTAATTTGGTTTTGGAACTGTCTCCTCAATCCTTTGCAAAAGCCAGTGTCTAGTGGAAATAATTTAGACAATCACTGCATTCAGACAAGCACTGCAACTACCTTTGATCCTTAGGTATACAACAGCCATCAAAAAAACACAGCCTCTAAGGTTTCCCCACATAAATCTATGGATATAATTACAGTAGTAACTTTTCTTTTTTAGATATTTCATTTTCTAAACTGCTTTTTCAGCCATTTGGGATCACAATGCTGTAAGTAAATGAAATTAGTGATCACAAAAAGGTTTTCACAAATACATTTTATGCACTGGATAAGACTTATCTGCATGTGGTAATTTTTGAACATTTCTGATTTATAAAAGTGTGCTGTTGTCACACTTCTGTGGTAATATTCAGAGTAACTGTAATAAATAAATAAATAAATGCTGCTGACGTTCTCAGTTTGAGAGTTTGCAGACTTGAAATCTTAAAAGCCTTATAAATATTTACATCCCACATCTTCAGAAGTGACTACAATGTTTTGTAGCATCTTTTCGGAAATGTTAATTTAATTTCACAGCTGGAATTACAGGAGTACAAAATAAAATTATTTATTAGATCTGAGGAAATAATTTCCTCTGAAATATAAATTGTCTTCTATATATAAGGTGGTTTCTATTTAAGATGCAATACCTTTAGGTTCTTAATAGCAGTTTTTAAACACACACACAAAAAAGGAATAGTTTTTACTTAACTCAAACTTCATTCACATGTGAAATCAGTACATTAACTAAAACAAAAATCATAAAGATCATGTTTCATCTAAGGCAACATGAGTATCTGTACAAAGGGTCAAAGTAATAATTAACTTCTACAGTGTCATAATTCTGTAAGACAAATAAGTTTTTATTTCTCCTGCAGCTGTTCAATAGAAAATTCACAAACTGTTAAAGGGAAAAAAAAAAACCCTAAATTTCATCCCTACCTCTACAAAAAAGCCCTGAAGGGGATAACAAGTTAAAAAGAACAGGCTGAACAGCTATCCTCAGGTTTCAACAATTTAACGCTTTCATTTAAGAAATCAGTTCAGCTGATACATGATGGTGATATTCCGTATCATGTATATGACCTATGGGTACCAAACATTTATTAGGAACTAAGTAACTGAATAATCATTTCAAAACTTTGAAAATTGACATGTATATTCTGTGGATTAATATAAATGTTGCATTTTAACATCAATAAACCCAAAATATAAATAAACTGTCATGAAAATAAAGTAATACAAGTCTAATTCTCTTAATTCGTGCGTCATAGACTCCTAACAGCCCTTTTGGCTTATGAAAACTTCATTAAATTCTTCCGAGTAGTATAGATGCTTTCATGTGTAATAACTCCCAAAGTTCATATGTTTGGTGTGCACTTAGTTTGCAGTAATCTTATCTAACACAATGTAATGACCTTTGATGTCTAAAAACAATGGGTTGTATTTATTCGCATTTTTATTGGATCACCTGCGAACGTGAGAGCTGAATGTGGCCAGTGAAGAGAGATCGATCCTTCCTGACATTTCTTGAGATTTCATTTTCACTGACTCCTCTCCAAAGCCATTGAACTTGTGCTCATAAGCAATCTTTGTCAATGTGTAAAGCTGCAATTTTTAAGTGTTAAAGATTTTTTTTGAAAGCTGACATTTTCTTAACTGTCCATAGATGTCTTTTAAACTCAGATTTGTCCCTTTTTTTAAAATACAAAAAGCAGCTGTAGAAGAGAATAACTTTGAGGCACATCATCCATCTTTTTGCCAAACCTATACTACCTTTGTTAGTCCCTGTTTCCATCATACAGGAAAAAAAAAAAAGATTAATTCTTCTTTTTTATTTGTTTGGCTATGGTTTGGTTGTTTTGTTTTGGCTTGGGTTTTTTGTTTATTAATTGAGTTTAATTTTCTTTTGAAGACAAGCCAGACTGGTCTATGTCACTAAAAACATAATTTAAAAAATTTAATTTTTTAACTTTCATTTTAAAATTCCTCAATCTATGCTTCTAACACTTCACCTTTTTATTTAGGAAAATGCAATTGCATTTGCAATTGTATTTAAACATTCATCTCTGACTGGAGGTTTTCTTCTAGTGTTAAATGTGATTCTGGTTTCGTGTAGCAGATGTAACACTCCAGATTTGGGGCTCCTAGTGTCTTTTTTCTCCCAGAACAAGCATTTCAGCATTATAGACCTCAGGTGTATCAGACCTGAGATCAAGGGTTCCTTGTCCCTGAAATTTATCAAAACCCCTAGCATCAACACAGAGGCTAAAAAGTAGGGCTGCTGAAACTGGATGGCATCAAAATGGGTTGATGGAACGAAAGCATTTTGTATGTTGTTCCGATTTTTAGTTTGTACTGTCATTGAGTTTTGGGGCTTGCCATTGGTTGCTAGACATGTATCTGTACATGCCCTGCCTTTACTCTCTGTAAAAGTGTCAAATGATATTCCTCCTGATGCTCCTTGTCTATAGCAAGTTTCATTTTAGGAGGCATCAATATGAGTTTTGAGAATCATGTCACAGAATTGATCCAGACCTGAAGACTCCTCCTTCCATCCTTCACAAACAGAAAATGTTTCTCCGTTCTTGAGCATCTGAAACCTGAGGCGCTTCTGCCTTTCCCTATGAATATACCTACTAGTGCTTCCACAGGTATAACAAAGCAGGTCAGCTTTGTAATACTTTTACTTGATTGTGATCCAAAAAGATCAATGTTTATAGGAAGGTTTAGTCCTTTGCTTTTTTACTGTTGACTCCTGCATAGTGAATTTCACCAAACAGAGCCATTGCTACTTAAAAAGCAGGGTCTGTAGAAGCTCTCAGAGCAGATGGCCTGTAAGAAGTAAATGTCTTCCTCTAACCTTGAAACCAAAATTTTAGTTATTAAATAAGCTCTGGACATTAGACAACTTCCTTGTCCACAGTCTTTCTATATAACAGCCCTATACTTTGGGATTATTTATCTGTCCTGCTTTCTCTTGCTGCAGGAAGCAGATACATGACATAGCTGGAGAAAAAGGATCTACATGGCCCTACTGAGCAGGGGAGGACTCCAGAGGTGCCTTCCAACCTAAACCACCCTACAATTCTATGAAAGGCTTTGTACAGAGTGTCCCAAAGCCACAAGTGTTTGAAGTATTCGTAGCTGGTGCATGTAGCATCTAGCTTGAGATTGCAAGTCGTAGAATAGAGCACTGCTTTTTTGAACTGACCTAACAGTTGTTCGACAGGTTTTCTTGAAAGCCAAGGTTGCAACAAATTGCTACTGTCAGAAGTCAAACCTACAAATTTTGTGGCTTTAATTATTGTTTAAATACAGAGACCAGAAGTGGGATATTTAGTTGATATTTAGCAGAATACATCACACTTCTGAAGTCACACTATGCTAAGTGTGTATTGTATATCTCTAAATGGCCTTGTGTTTTGAAACGTAGGAAGTGTTAGTTTTGTAAGTCAAGATGCTGGTGTTTTAGAACGTCATTTGTTTGTACTAATGCAGGGGTAACTTGTTTTGGACTTGCTCATTAGCTTGTACCAGCACAGAGGCAGGATTGCTCCACTTTGCCAATGGCAGCAAAATTAACCTTAGCCCCTGCTTGTGCCTATGGGAAGGATGACTGAAAAAGGTGTGTAATTATTACCTCCTTCCTTTTCTTCCCCAGTTGCAGAGTAGCAGGAAAGGAAAGACATAGCTCATAACTCTGCCCCTGTGACACCAAGCAGCAGAACTTCTTCTTCCAGAAATCTTGTTAATGGAGTCTCAAGCTACTGTGTCATTCTGGTTTGCACGAGCAAATGATTACGGGGCAGAGCCACACCTGAATTTATGCCTGCATGTGGGATAAGAGGCTGCTCACATTCCCCAATTCCCTCAGGCAAACTGCTGTGAAGGAGGAGTTGAGGCTGGAGGCAGCTGTGATGCTGCTGATGGTGCTGCGGTCTCAGCTGTCATGTCAGGAAGAACATATGCTGTGGTTGGGATTTACTGCTGGGGAAGAGAGGCTGCCTCCCTAGTAATTAACTTGGTCCATCCCAGATGTTGTTTTCAAAGTCTTGTCTACATTGTGTCTTAGACACCACCTAAGGTTCTGCCCCAGTTTTCAGTCATACTACACAATATGTGGACAGTTGATTCCTGGAGTGGCAGATTTTCACTTTGTTCTGTCTAGTGTATTTTGCTTCCCAAATCTTGTGGGGAAAAAAAAAAAAAAAGGTATCCTTTCCATTTCAGATGTTAATAATACAAAAAATGTAGGAGGAAGCAAGCAGGATCTTTATTTTGTCCTTCCTTCTACCCCTCATGCCCAGCTCACCTTCCTATTAAATTGAACAAGAGTAGAGGGAAATTGTTTTCCCTAGTTTTTGTGTACGGTATACCACGCTGGAGAGAAGGCATTCCTGAGTCACAGTATGAACCTTATTGTCTCTGAGATGGCTCAGCTATCTAAGAGCATAATAAAATTGTAATAAATGAAAAAGTAATCTCAAGTGCCAGGATGTACTTTATCCATTTATTGTGAAACCACTAATTTATTTTTAATTATAAATAAATATATTTTCTTAGTTAAGACTGAAATAACCTGCCATTATTAAAGGCTGCTGAGTAGCCACATGATTAATCCAGCAAGGATGGCTTCATCCTACAGATGAAAGAGCTCTGTGTTGAATGTAGTAGAACCACTGCAAAGAATTTTAAAGGCTACCTTCTGTCATATTTGAGGTGGAAGTCGTATTGTTCACACCACCTGTTCTTCTTCATAGTAGACTATACATAATCATGTATGGTGATGCAATAAAATCTTGGTTCTATGAGTTCTTCCTATAGAAATATACAAATAAATTGCTCCTGAGAGGATGAAACTGTCTACTTTTTATTTCTGGTACTGTTTGGTTTTGGAGGGCTACTGGGTTTACAGTTACACAATTAAAAATAATCTAATTTTAGCATTAAAAATGTTATTTAAATATTTTTTGTGAACAATTTATTAGATAAACTATTATTTTAAAGATTTCAGATTGCCCACCATGAAGATCAGGATGTCTGTAACTAACAATCCTTAAAAATTACCAGTAGTATTACAAATATTGATAAAACTGCTGTTGCCCCTTGTGCAAGGCATTTTTATATTTTTTAATTATCAGATCTTGGGAAAAACTTTAAAGAAGCTTGGAAATAAAATATTTTTTAAATAATTTTAATTTACATTTGGAGCAACTTTTAGTTTTTCTCATTGAGGAAGCTGAAACAGTGCAGTGCTTCACATTTTTGTTCTTTCTGTTGTGCACAGCCTTCAGCTCTGATGTTATCCTGGTTAGCATTTGCCCAGGTCAATGTTGCTGCAGAGCCAGGAGAGGGAGCACAGACATTGCTGCTTCTTGGTCATGCTTTTAGAGGTAACTTGGATTATTTCCAGGGGAAAATCACTAAATTTGCTTTGAGAGGAGTCATTGTGGAATCCTCTTTTTCTGCTTTTCTATTCTCCCAACTTCTTGAATAATACTTATTTTGAGGAAATTAAAAGCTGGANATCCTCCCCAGTGTTACCAGCCATGTGGTTTGCCTTGCAAATAGCAACGTTTAAAAAAAAAAAAAAAAGAAACAACAAAAAAAAACCCAAAACAAAACAAAAACAAAACAAAAACAAAAACAAAACCACAAAACACCACAATAAAAAAACCCTGCAATTTTTATGAATGGCTGGTACAGTATTTTAACATTTTAGAAACTTTTAAGGAATACTTTTGCATTTTCTTCTGCAGACAGTGAGGAGGGTGAAGTTTACCAGAATCCAAATATAGGAGAAAAACTTGATTCACTGCATTAGAAAGAGTCTTTCAGTGTGTTTGTATAGTTTTACTCTAACTTCAGATCATATGTTTACTCAGTAATTTTCAGTTATTAAAAAAATCATTTTAAAGACACAAAGGGTACATAAATTCTCTCCAACTTTTTAATAGCAATTGTTAGAACTTCCATATCTCACTTCTGACATAATTTCCTTGATTTCTCAGTTCTAATTTCTTGTACCACTTAGATATTTCTGTCTTCAGAAAGAAAACCATCTGAAAGTGCCTTGTTTCATCCTGATAATAATTTCTACTACTTAATCAATTGATATAGGAGAGTTGCACTGCTTTCCTGTAGCAGGACTTGGGTGAAGCTTTTATAAGAATTCCCTGAATAAAATAAAAATATATAGTCTGTGAGATGGTTTTGTAGTACTGAAAAAATATTCACTCATGTCTTTGGTTTGTGATCTGTGCTCTGTGAGAGAGCATTGACAGCATTACAAGGGTGACATCTTACAAGTCAGGCAATGCCCGAGTGAAGCCTGCCAGTTGTCCTGATGGCCAGCTCTGTCATTCAGGGCCACAGACTCTCTATCCCAGGTGCTCAGGGAGCAGGAGGCTGGCTTCTCATTCAGACTGCATGAGGCAACACTTCAGGTCACTTTGTAGCTCTGTGTGTCTACCCATGGCTCCTTATAGACTCAACAGATAAGACCTTATCACCTTTGATCTGTGTATAGAGGACTCATAGGAGAAGTGATGGTAGGTGAAGTACAAATTATAATCACCTGGTGACACTGATCACGAAATGATGGAGTTTAAAATTTGTAGTGTAGTGAGAGAAAAGGTCAGTGAAGTCACTACTCTGGACCAGAAGAGAGCAAGCCTTTAGTTGCTGAGGGTGCCAGTTTAGAGTACCCTGCCTTTTGAAAACGTAGGGCTTTCTGTGAGAGCAGGTCGGTTTTGAAGAACCACCTTCTGCAAGCCCAGGAGCTGGTTATACCATGGTATTGTAAGTCAAGCAAGTGGGACAGGAGACAATTTTAGCTGAACTGAGAACTCCTTTTGCCATTTGGGTGGAAGAAGAAATTGTATGTTCTCTGGAAGCAAGGTCAGGCTTTGCAGGAAGATCACAGAGCTGTAGTTCTCATGTGTAGGGAGAAAACACTAAAGGCGAAGAGTTGAGACTGGTCAGTGTTGTGTCAAGACAATAAAAATGGCTTTTTAAAGTATGTTCCTAGCAAGAAGAGGTTTAAGGAAAATACTAAACCAATACCTGATGAAGCTGGTCACTTGACAAATGGTGATGAAGAAAAGGCAGAGGCATTGAATGTTTTTTTTGAGTCAGTCTTTAGTATTACTGATAAGCCTTGGGGTGCTGAGTCACTGAGTCACAGGGCTGCAGGAACAGTGGTTCTCCATTTGTGGACATCAGAATTTTAAGGGACCAGCTGTATCAGCAGAGTGTTCACAAGTCCATGGGGCCTGATGGGATTCATCCCAGAGTTCTGAAGGTGCTGGTGGATGTTATGGCAGGACCTCTCTTGACCATCTACCAAAGGTCTTGGATGTCTGGGGGGTCCCTACTGACTGGAAATTGGCCAGTGCTATTTCCATCCACAAAAAGGGCAAAGGAAGACCCAGGAATTTAGAGACATTTTATTCTACCCTTAGTTTCTGTAAAAAACACTGTAGAAGACTATACTGGGTACAACTGAAAGGCATTTGAAGAATAAAGTAATCATCAGTCACAGTCTATATGGGCTCACAAAGAGAAATTCCTATTTTAACTATAATTTGATATTGTTCTATGACAAGGTCATCCACCTCATGGATGAAGAGAATGCGTGGATGTAGAGTTCTGGATTTTAGTAAGGCTTTGGATACCGTCCCTCACAGCATCCTTCTGGACAAGTTGTGCAATTGTGGGATGAGCAGTACATGGTGCACTGGGTGAAGAACTGCCTGAATGGCAGGGCTCAAAGCGTTGTAGTGAATAGGTGGTATAGCAATACAAAGTAAATGAAGGTTTACCATTCTTAACACCTTTTCCAGAGTATATTTACATTTTCTTCTGCAGCGACTGAGGAAGGTAAAGCTTATCGAAATTGATGAAGCTTATCAAAATTGATGAAGGTTATCAAAATTGATGAATCACAGTGGATGGAGGGAAGACAGTTATATTAAATACTGATACAAGAACATAGAATTTTCTCAGAAGCTAATCTGAAACTGGACTACTTCCTAGAATAATCAATAAGTATACAAGGATTTTCTACCTACTGTTTATGCAAAGTTCTGAAGGATTTTCAGATATATTTTTATATAAAAGATGCAGCACTTCTGATATAAGAAAACTAGTTTTGTATGGAGTTTTTTGTTGGTTTTTTTTTACCTTTAGGAAAGGTGGAAGATGACAATCACTATTTATACAGCTCCATGAAACGCTCCGACCTGGTCCACAACGGTTTGTTTCCTGCATCCAACTTCTTATTCTTAGCTAAATGCCTTTTTTTCTTACCTTTTCCCATATTGTAGCATCGACCTATCGTGTATATCTCGTGTATATGTCATGTGGTGTGACAGAAAAACACCTCTTCCAAAAACTCTCCTCTTTTCCCGCTAGAGGGAGGGCTCTCCCAGGATACTCATGGGAAACCGTTCCACTGACTGAGACTTCTACTCTAAACAAACGTTTTTAGGAATGTTTACGTCTGATGGTAAGGGCTACCCTGCAATGAAAGGATATGTAATTAAATGTAAAGAAGTGAAATTTCTGTCAGGTTTTGGAAAAAAAACCAAAAAAAGCAAAAAAACTGGATATTGGTATTTGCTCTTTTTTTTTTTTCTTTTTTCCTGTTAGGTAGGTATGTATTTTCTGGGGTTTAATTTAAAAAAAAAACAACAATCCTATGAACATTCTGAGGAGTGAAGCTGACAGAATTTTAGACATATAATTCTTGGAAATGTAAGAATAAACAGAATTTGTACACAAGTATTTGGATCTTCATTATCAGCCGTATTAATATGTCCACAAAATTGTTGGCTCGATAAACCTTGACTGTGTTACAAATCTGAAGCCAAGCACTTGCACCAGCACTCAGTAAATATGTTGTTCGACTAAAAATAGAAATTACTGTCACCAGCAAAGGGTATCCATGAGGGAATGATATAGACTATAAATATACTAAGATACATGTGGATTAGTTTAATCTAATGAAGTATATGTAAACAAACCAATGGAGGGCTTCCTTTCAATGGAGGAAGTAGGATGAAAAGAAAAGGAAGTTCAAGGGAAACTGCTAGATAAACTCCTTAATATTATGCCTTGATTAAAAACAAAAAAGCAACAAAAAAGTTTCTTATATGTTGTGCAACTATTACATTAAGAACTTGCACATGACTGTCCCTACATAAGTCAATCAATTTTAGGAATAATCTGAACAGTAATGGGATTTCTTCTATATTTATCTTACATCTACAAATACGGTGGTTTCAAGTATTTAAATTTTCCACCTGAGATACTTGAAAAGGGACAGATATTCAGAGGGTGATTGCTTAGTTTTCTAAATGTGGCATTTTATCTAAACCAGGCACATTTATAATTCAGGTGAAGTTCCCAAAAAACCATTCAAAATAACTGATGGCGTTTTAAAATTTAGGCCATGGAGTTAGAGATAGGAAAACATTTTAAAAAGAGTAATGTATTTGTTTTCTATATCCTTTTTATGTTTCCATGTTGATCTGTCATCAGGAAATCATGGTTAGAAATCACTTTGATATTCATGTTGAGGAATGCATTCAGTGCTGGTAGCTCACGGTGCAGCTGCAGTTTGAGGTGCAGGCTGAGCTCTGGGTGTTGCAGCCCCAGCCAAGAGGCTGTGAGCTGCTGACCCTTTGCAGAGCAGAGGGCACAGGGGCCTGTGGCCCAGCCAGGTGACCGGGAACTCAGGGACATGGCAGGAGCCGAGCACTCAGCTGGAAGACCCCAGACTTTACCACGCACAGACTGTGAGGGTATGAAAGCCCAGGGAGTTCTTTGTTCAGGGTCTGTCCTCAGAGGCATTCTGTGTTTCCACCTGTTATTCTGTGATTGCACTGTGATTAAATTATTTTAGGGATCCAGATGTCTGAGATTCTGCTGTGGAAATCCAAGGGCTGAACCAGTATGGAAACCTGGTCTGACTGTGTGAGAGTGGGGTGTGTAGGGTGTCAAGACAGCTCCCACAGCTGTCAGTTCTCTGAAGCTGCCCACTGTGAAGGGACCTTGGCCCCAGCAGTGACAGTCTCAAGTGGTGGGAGTGTGACTGCCAGAGTGACTCCTGGGTGGTCAGACAGGGAAGTTTCCTTAATGTTCAAAGAGCTTTGGCAAAACTCACACATAAAATTATATCAGAAGTTTTAAAAATATTGATAATAATGCAGTCATAGGTTACAACAGGACTTGTACAGAACTAATTCCTTTAAATTTATTTGCAATGAAACATAGACACACAGAAAGGGATATCTTTCAGCTCCAGAATCTTACTCCTGTCAACATTTATTACAATCTTGTTGGTTTAAAAAACAGTGCTCCTCACTATTTATTCAAGAGGGTGTTGAAAGCCTGTGGATAGATACCATGTCAAATTAGGAGAAGGTAAGAGGAAGACCCAGCTCTGCTGACTGAAGAGGTCTCAGCTAAGCCATGCAAGGAAAATACCAGCTGGCTTTGAAGTCCAGCCAGATTTAAGTGGGTTAAATTAATTCATGTATGACCCCATTGAAGTCAATTTTTATATGGAGTCAGTGGGCAGTTTCAGCTAAGCACATGAAATGACTTTGGAAGAGATAATCTAATTTTTCTTTGGCAAAAGTTATAAAGTTAATAAACTATAACTTAAATGGAGTATAGTTAATCTCCCCACACATAAACACACACAAAAACTATTTTAATAAGTGAAATTAAAGAAGTAACATCTTAGCATTAAGAAAAACCCTGCAGACATTTTCTATTGATTTTCTCAAGGTTATAGCCCAAGATTATTTGGGCTATAGATAGACCAATATCTATGTAGCCAAAATAATCCAATATTTATTGGATAATTGTTCTACTACAGGATAATGAACAGGAAGAAAAGACAAAGGGTTTTCACATAGTTAGACAATAAAAAAGTTGTTGGCCAGATATACTGTCTACGCTTGGCCTTTTTACAATGTAATTCTGGCATCTTCTATTTCTCTGTTATTTATTGATCCTCAAATGCATGTTTGTGTTCGTGCAAATACATAGAAAGTAGCTGTGTTCATGCCGAAACATTATCCAAAACATTAGCTACTGATACTTAGGGGCACACACACAGCGGTAAAGTACAAGGCCATTGTGGGGGAAGAGAGACAGAGTGTTATAAGGAGAGAGTTGGATGAGGAAGAAGGGTTATTTGGTTCAAAACATTGCAAGCACTTCCATGCATATCAGTAGTACAACCTATAATAAAATTATCCGGCTGCATCTCCTGGTGCTCAATATACAGCTGTGTCTGCTGCCTGCTTTACAGCTAGGCTCTGTCAGGAAGCAGCAGCCCTGGGGTACTCTACAAGGCCAGTGTGGCTGGCAGGACAGCAATTCCCACCACACAAACAAGGGGAAAAGAGGAGAGGTGGTGATGGGAACCAGGTCAGCCAGCAATCTGGGCAACTAGGCATGTCCATGGGGATGAGGCAGGGGTCTGGGAAGTCAAGGGAAGTGTGTGGGGATTGTGTCTGTGAAAAACTATCAAGGTCAGTTACCACCCAGTGATCTCCAGGCAAGCCTGTAGTGGTGAGGAAAACCCAAGGTCATGGTTCTGATATAATGGACAAGTGTACATCGGAAAAGGATTCTTGCAACCATTCCAAATAATGATATACTACATGGTTGTTTTTTTTTGCTTTAGTCTGCATTTCATCTCGAGCATTGAAACACAGTTGTTGCCAGCAACATGGCAAAATGCTACGTTGCTGTTTTTCTATTTGACTGTTCCTATTTTTTGAAATACCTAAAAATTACAACTGATGCTGAGAAGTCAGAATGTCAATGCTTAGCAAAAGATTGTAGTAGAAAGGTTTAAAAGCTAAACAGAAAATAGCAATATTAGCCCCATTTTCCAAGTGAGAAGGAGCACTCAGCCAAAATTATACAAGAGGACCTAAACCCTTGTTTCACAATTTCTGTGCAAGACAATCTTCTGTCCATCATTTGGCTGATGAGTGGTCCAGGTTCCCTGGTGGTGACTAGCAGTTCTGTATTCCTAGCTGGAAGTGGCCATGACACAGAACTGGAGTCAGTACTAGGGGATTTCTTTTCTCTGACCAAACTGGGTGAACCATTTTCACTATTTGAGCAATGTGTGACCACAATAATAATGTTTGCATTACCAAGCCCAGGAATATTTTCGTATTTCTCAGGGAAGATGCACAGCCAGCTACAAGGCACAGGCAGATTGTGGCATCAATTTCTTATTTATTTGTGAGGGAAAGAAAGAGATACTGAGACTAGACAAAAACCAGAGACCCACATTGCCTCCTTGTCAGTTCTGTCTGGGGTTCAAGACTGCACATCATGACCCCAGCAGGTCAGACAGACCAGACAGAGACACAGAGGCTTACACAGCTGTTTAAGTCTTATCCTAAGCAGAAACACTTTTTGATTTGAGGTTTTTCCTGCCACCACTTAATCCTCAAGTCCCTTGTTTTTCCCTATGTTTAGTCCCTTCCTGCTGCACACACTGATTGGTGGGCTACACAGAAAATTTATGATGCCCCATCCCCAGAAGAGTTCAAAGCCAGGCTTGATGGGGCTTTGAACAACATGATCAGTGAAGGGTGTCTCTGCCCACAGCAGGGGGAGTTGATCCAGATGGTCTTTAAAGGTCCCTTCCAACTCAAAACATTCTATGGTTGTGAAAATACCGCATTCAGTTTTGGACTCGCTGGTACAGGACATTGAGGTGAGTTCAGTGGAAAACCATCAGAGTGGTTGGGGCCTGTGAGAATATGCTGCGGACAAGAGCTTGTTCATCCTGAAGAAATCATGGATTTGGGGACACCTAGTAGAAGCCCTCACCTAACAGTACCTAGGGGGAGGTGAGCAAGGAGATGAAGCTTTGTTCTTCCCAGTGGTGCATGGTGAGAAGAGACAACAAACACAAAGTGAGACAGACTGGACATAAGAAAGAATTTTTTCCACACAAGGACAGTCAGGCAGGGAAGCAGGCTCTCCAGCGAGGTTTTCCCATCTCTGACCTTGAAGATGGTCAGGACTTGACTGGACACACACTGAGCAACCTGGTCTGACTTCATTGAGCAGGAGGTTGGTCTGGAGACTTATTGAGGTCCTTTGCAGCCTGAATGATGCTGTGTGTTTTTGAACTGTGTCTCTGTTAGTCACCTTGGTCTCCCTTTATAATTAACAACATTTCTAGGAAATTATTACTTGGACCTATTTATTATGAGTATTTATTTTAACTGAGAGGAATGGTGTTATACAACTATTTCTTCACTATGAAAACAGTTCAGACAGCTAACTCAGATCTAATTATCAAGATGTTAAGCATCCAAAACTAGGTCAGGTGGATCCCATCTGGGTGTATGTGCTCCCTGAAGGGCCCAATTAGATTCCAGCGAGGGAAGGAAGGAGTTATTTCTGTACAGCATTAGATCAGCTAAAACACTTCCTCCAAAAGAAAAATATCTGAAATCTGGACTGCATTCCTCAAATCCTTTTATTTTGATCCAAACCTCTTTGATACCAAACTAATAAATGTGTAGAGCATGGAATTTTCCATCTTTCTGTTAATTCCGTCTGATTTTTTTCCCTTTTCCATCTCTGGCCCCTTACACCTTGCACAAGGCTGTGCTCTCTGCCCCTTTCTTCCATGGATGCATGGCTTCTTCCTGAACCAGCCACAGGGCCAGCTCTGTTCCACAGTGAATGGTATGGCTGCTGCTAAACCTAGGTTCTGTTTGCACCAGAAAAATTATAAATAGCTGATTTAGGTCCTTCTGCTGGGACTTTGATTTATGGCAAAGGGATAAAGTCTGATTTTTAAATTGAATTATTTAAAAATATTTTTCTTCATGTAATTTGTCAATAGGCTAGAGAAATAACATTCACGTTACCACAGCATCTTGTCCTTTTTACCAGTGTAATAGTAATTCAGCATGAACTCTTTAATACATTTCGTAGCTTTATATATAGACGTAAAACACAGTGGCATGTTTATTTATGTTGCTAATAATGTGTTGGCAGCAAACAATATAATTAAGTACATCAATAAATTATCACAGTACCCTTGCCATCCTTGCCTATTTTTATTACAAAGAGTCCATAATTCCATGGAGTGTCAATATGACTCTGATTTCTAGGCTTCTCAAAACCATGCCTTTAGCTTAATAATACCCATGGTTTTTCATGCCTTCTTAGTGTTCTGTGCTTTATGACCTTTGATTTTTCATGTATATTCATTATACCAAAGCACTTTGTGTTGATTTTCTTCTATCGTTTTGCACGTTATTACCATTTTCCTTTGTGATCCAAGCAACGTCATCTTTGACGTCATAATTCGAAATAAGAATGTGATCCTGCATTTGAAAATTTACATCCTCCTAACACAACTCCTCCTTCTATGTAGCATATTTTGTCTTCAGACATTAGCACCCTGAGGCACATGTGTGACTGAACCTTGGGAATGTGTACTTTCTTTTGAAGTTTGTTTGCATTGCTAATTCACAACAGGGTGCAAGTCAGAATTCCTGAGCACAGAAATAAGGAATGGCTACCATTCTTTTATTTTAGCATCTCACTCACAGACTTGTACGTTTTCTTCCATAATTATTGCAAACTGTAGACCTTACACATATTGATAGATTTATTTTGTATTAGTCTGTTATAGAAAACTCTAACTTAACCTAATCTTTTTTATTATTGTTACTTGACAACATTAATGCTGCTGCAAGGTCTTCATTGGAACATCTGCTGTACACAGGAATCTTTCTTTGCTAACATGCTTCAGTTATTTGCCTGAAGGCCACTGCAGAAGAGTCACATTTTCTCTTTGGGAACTGTACTTATCACTCAGTAAAATTAATTAACATTATGTCACCAGAATTTTTCTTTCAAATATTGGCTCTTGACCATGAGTGGCCTAGGACAGATCTTGCTAGCCTAAGTTTACTTTTTTCATGCTGAGGTTGTTATGATTATCTATTTAGGATTAAAAGACTTCTCTTCCTCCTTTGTATTTTTCTTGCAACTGTGGTAGGTTAAATTACTGAATGTATTTCCAGTAGACATTTGCAGAAGAAAAAGTCAAGACTTACAGGTCAGTCTTCTGTTGTCGCTATTAATGATTTTTACTGAACTCAGTCCAATTATTTAGTTTGAGCAGTCTCTATATATGGAACTCTGCATTTCTCTTTCCAGAGATTTAAACTGAACCACCCAGTACTTTTTTGTGAATATATGCTGAACAACCACCTACTTTAATGGCAGAAATTAAAATAAATGCTATTAAAATGTGCTTTCATACAAGCCTTCTATGTTTTTCATTAAAGGCCTGATTGTTACAACTGATATCCATGTCTATTTAATAAAGAAGGTATTGCTCAAATATGCAAGCAACTATGCCTATGCCTCACACATAAAAATATGCTGTGATAAAATAGAAAGTGACCTTTGATGAAGACACTCTCACTTGAATGCCTGTGACTATTTCAGAGAGAAAAGATGTTTAGAAACACAGATTTCAGACTTGCTAAAGACTTGATAAACAGTAAGCTGGAGTAATTAGCTAGATTTTTTGTGTGTTCATGAAGAACAAAAAAACCCATACTAGATTCTTTCTTGTTTCATTTTATAGAAAAACAAATGCTAGTGACTGGGTTTGCCACTCAATATTCCATTTTGTGTTTTGATGAGTCTACATTAAATATAATATATTATGGTTATATGAGAATATGTAAACATTTTTAGGCCCTATTTGTAATAATGCCTTTCTACTTTGCTAGGTGTTACTCTTTTTGTAATTATGTTACTGCTGTCAGTAGCAGTAATATGCATTTTGAGTATTACATAATATTTCAAATGGAATTGGGAGTCTCAAAATCCGTGTACAGTCCTGTGCACAGCCTGAACATGAAGATGAAAAAATGAAGAAGTTTTCAATATTATAAATATAAATTATATAGCATATATAAATTAGATCTTTATATGCTTTGGGAAAAATAATCTCTGGTTCAATTCTGCATATTTCACTGGCATAATAAAGGGATGAATTTTACCCTGCATGTCATCTCAGGGCAAAAAAAAAAGAAGAAAAAAAAGAAAAAGAAAAAGAAACAGAAAAAGAAAAAGGAAAAAAAAGAAAAAAAGAAAAAGAAATGAAAAACCTCTCTGAAGAATGGAGAAAAATACAGTAAATATTTCCCAGCTCCTTTTCTATCTGTGTTTGTACAGCTGATGTATTAAGGCAACTCAATTGGAGACATGAGCACAATAGGCAGCCACTCTAATAATTGTACCAGATGCTTAAAAGCTTCTCCTCAAAGTTTTGTTAAGATTTTTTTTCATTTCTCTGAGAGATACTAAGCCTTTCTCAACAGGAAGCTGTGCCTTTTTACTTACTTATGGAGGAAATTGATGCCTTAATCTTAGCCTTTGTTACTATTTACCTGCTCTCATTTACAGTAGAACCCAAAAACATAGTTTCAACATCTCATGTGTAGATAATTCTCTCCTTAAATCATACCAGAAGCAGACATTTTAGACAAAATACATTTTTTAAATAGCAAACCAGGAGGAATAGCGGGTCCTTTTATGAATCCTTGTAGTTTTCATTCAAATAGAAGATAAGAAATCTCCTTAATTAAATTTTGATTTAAAATTATTTAATTCAGTTTGAATCAACTTTCAGATTGTAGTTGTCAGCTATCACATAATTAGTCATATCCTCATTGCCACTTTGGGGCTGTGGTGGACTTATGTAAGGTAGACCACTATTCTCTTTCTCAGGCTTTCTAAATACTGAATAGAAGGAATCTCAAAGCAATCTTAGGTCTGAAAGAATATTGTTTTCTTAAAACGTTTGATTAGACTCTGATACAATTCTTTAATGCCCATCGGCTAATGGAATTTTCTTGTCTCCAAGTTTCCTTTCATATAATCCTGATGGCAGTTCCCTTCTGATTAGTCCCTCTGTCCTCCCATGACACAGCCCCATCAATACATCTCATGCCACTCACCTGTGCTGGGGAGTGCCTGAAGATATTTGAGGAACTAAGGACATATTTCTGCTTAACAGTGAAACAGAGCAATTCACAAAGTAACTTTATAAGAGCTGTCTTTGAAAGTTTCATGATATTTTGCCTTTCAAACCAAATAACTACTTTTTTTTTTCCTAGAATGGTTAAACAAGAATGAAGAGATGCAAATACTTGTCTAATATTTTTTTCCTTTTTAAATAGCTTTGGTCTTACCATGAACATCTTAAATTTTTTACTTTTAAATCAGCATCACAATCTGGTTTTCCTTTTCTTTATTGATTTACTACCTTGTGAAAGCTCCAAGTTTCGACTAATGTGTGACAGAGATCAGGAAAAAAATCACAAACTCGTGGAAAATGAGGTGGGGATTGTCTCCCAAGAACTACATATACCAGTGTTTTTTACCATTGTTATTTATTTCCAGCAGAGGTAGTCACACTGATGCCAGTGGACTACTCAGATTAAGATACTTTTTAATACAAGCAAGAGGATCATAGCCTGCCTGCCTAAAAAATACAGTGCAAGGAACAAGACTGAATCCACAAAGGACTGCACAATCAAAGTCTGCCTTTCACAGGTTAATATGTTAACACCATATCTGAGAAAGTGAGGTGCTGAAAAGCTGGAAAGAACATCCTAATCTAGTGGGAAAGATATTGTGGGGAGGATATAGTGGGAAGGTCTTTTCTCACTGATATTAGTATAAGTGAACCAAGTGGATTAGGTTAACCATTAGCAAACAGGAGCAGTGAAATAGTAAAAATGCCAACCAAATGAGAGGCTCTTTTTTTAGAAATCCTGAGCACCTAGGAGTGCTTACTAGCCATGACTGTGCTAGCAATTTCAAAATACTGGAGAGAATCCTCAGGCACTTTAATGTAATGCTTTGTATCGTTAAACTGAAAGTGTGATCCCTAGGAGAAGTCTGGGCTTTGCCAGCTATCTAATGGGTCCTAGGCATGGTATGGGGAACAGCATGGGTAAAGGATCTTTCCCAACAGGCAATTTAGGTCAGGCCACCCTGTTCAGGACAGCCTAGTCACATAGCTATGGGGGTGAGGGCTGCTCCATGCCAATTGCCTTTAGTGCCAGTGAAGAGTCCTTGGTACATTTGATTTCTTAATATAGCCCAGCCAGCTGATGTGGAAATTTCCAGGTGCCTGATAATTTAGAAAGTTCAATTGCTTAAGTTGAATGTATGGATTTAGGGCCTAATTATAGACCTATTTTAAAAAATACATTGGCCTGAATAACTGGATGAGTACAGGGCAAAGAGTTCTTCCTTAATGTGAAGGGAAACTTGATGGCTAGGAGACATGCCAGATGCCACTTGCCAGCTGGATCACTCCTTCTGAGCACTGTATTGGCTTTCCCCTCCTCTGGCTGCTCAGTAAATGCCCAGAAATGCTCCCTCCATTGCCCATTTGTTATAATTTAGGCACACAAAAAGACTTAGGTTATTGTCAGCAAATAGTTGTGAATAAAACAGCAATACTAATGACTTGACTTGCTTTGCTTGTATTCCTTTACCTTCTTTGCTACAGCAATGCATCTTCCAACAAGTCATGTCTAAAAACTAATTGATAAACTAACAAGTTTCAGGCTGCAAATATGTAAAATATATCCTCATGTTAAATGCTCAAAGTTGGAAGAAAAAGACACTGCACAGACATTTCACTCTTTGAAGTGCACAGCTTCTTTTGGCTTCAATGAACCATGAAAATATCAAAGGGATATCTTACAGCTCAGTATTTTGATGTTCATCAGTCCTCAGATTGCTTTACTAAGAAAAACAGTGACATCAGTATTGTACAGCAATACATTACACGCTTCAACTTTCTTTTTTCTGTTGGTATGACTGTCTCAAATAATTAATTCTGTTAAAGAACACAATCTTCAGTGGTCCTTGTGAGGTGATGATCCTTTAAAAACTCAAAGTGGAAAACTTTTCAGGGAAAGTGAAAAAATCAGTGGATTTTGTATGAAAATGACACTTGAGTGTATCCTTCCTTTTGAACCTATTTATTCTTTCAAGGTATTCTTGAAGAAGGGATTGAAAATTTAAAGGAAAATTATGTTCTATAAATTTATGAAAAATGAAATTCACCGACCGAAATATAAATTGGTACTTAATTTTATAATATATTGAATTGTCTTTCTTACTCAAATGTTCCATCTGTAAAAACCACAACAAAAAAACCCCTGTTAAGAATCTTGTATATGAGAAAGTATTTCACAATTAATTTTTGGTACTGAAGTTATCTGAAGAGTAATTATAAGCATTCCATCTTTGTCCCCAGGCCTTAATTTACTCTGTCCCCAAATAATTCTTAATTAATGCTTGTAGTAATGTCAATTGCTTTAACTTACTAATATTTATGTTTGCAGGCTGGTGGCTAACATAATTTGTCAGCTTACAATAATAAGTTTCTTCTTGTTGCTGGTGTTGATCTCAAATTATTTTGTCCAAATGCAATATCTCTTTTTTTTTTCCTCACAATCTATGTATCTTATTTCATAACCAAATAATTAGCATATCTAAAAAGATGGTAGAACCCTTCTGTAGTTGTGATATTCTGAAAATTTTATCTTCTTATTAAAAATTTTTTCAGTACTCATTTTAAAGAAGCTACTGTATATCCCAGAGTACTCCTAAACTGATATGCTGAAGAGATTTCCTTCTTTATCTATATAGTACATTTTTCAGCTTCCAGCACATAATTTTATCATTCAAGTTCTTTGAGAGTCCTAATTTTTCATCAAAACCCAAGGCTATTTTACAGAATGTTACAATATGCCTTCCCCCCTGCCACCAATTTTATAAAATCAATATATTTAACAGTATTTTTCATGTTCTTTTTGAGTAGTTGGCAAATATAAAACATTTGATTCCCTAGGAGTAGCTTTATTTTAAATCTCCTATTGATGTTGCCTTCTCATTTCCTTTGATTTTGGGATTGTGTAGTGAAGATGGCATTAATGATAGAGATGCTAAGATAGTCTTTCAAATTAATCTAATCATACTTTCTCCAAAGTTGTTATGTCTAACTGTTCATCTGCCCCACTGAGATATCTTCTGACTTCTAAACCTAGCTTGTGAAGTCTTTTTGTTAACATTTGCATTTTATAATTAATCAAGAGATTTACCAGCATGTCATTTTACTTTCCAGTCTGATTTCCTCTTGTTCATTTAAAAAAATATTTCTGCCATATTAGTTTCCAGAAAAAGCTGTTTGCTTATGAGATAATTAAGAAGCTACTCAAACATTCTCTCAATTTTTCTGTAACTGTATTCTTTGAAATAAAAAGATACCCATTTTCATTCTCCATCAGATCTTCTCCACTTCAGTAATAATATCTTCCATATTTCCCTCTGCCCCATTTAATCTCCTTCAGAGCTATATAGCCAGTGATTCTACCACCAGCTCTTCACTGGTTTGGAGGTCTGAAAAGGAGAAGGAAGCAGTCTACATAAGTAGGGTGAAGTATATGGATAGGAATCAACCGCTGATTATCTTTTCGAAAAAAAAAAAATAAGAGTATCAAATAAAGGTGATGAGGGTCAGATTAAAAAAAAGAGAAAAAAAACCAAACAGAAAAGGAAATACTTCTTCACACAATGTAGAAGCTTTGGCCATGCGGCACTGGAATATTAAAATGTCACAAGAATTCAAAAAGCAATGAACAAATATATTGAAGGAAATTCTATGGGGGCTGTTAGATACAAAGACAGTGCATACACTTTGCAAGCTACAGGCTGGACAGTTATACTATGATGTGTCACTATGTGCTTGTCCTGTTCTTACTCCCCTCTCTGAGCATCTGGCAGATTTTGGGAGCCAGACTGAGGTAGTCAACTTCCCTTATTCGTAGTCTGCCAGACAAAAGCTAAGTTGTCTCCAGCTGACATCATAATATTTCAAAGCATCATTTTGAATATGTAAAGCATATCTATAAATTCTACATATCTGATATAGAAAAAAAAGTCATTATGAGTACTGCAAGCTACAGATATCCCTCAAATGTTAAATGCTTGGGAGGTAGAGGCTATTTGGCTAGGGTAATTACTATCCATAGCTTTTACTTCTCATCAATACTTAATTGCAACCCAGTCAGATTCCAGGAAGGAATATTATAGAACCAAATGCAAGATTATTATAAACCAAGTGCAAGATGTTGCACCTGGATCAGGGCAACATCTGGCATCAACACAGGCTGGGGGCTGAACAGGTGGAGAGCAGCCCTGCTGAGGAGGACTTGGGGGTGCTGGTGGGTGAGAGGCTGGACATGACCCAGCCATGGGCACTCACAGCCCAGAAAGCCAAATGTGTCCTGGGCTGCATCNCAGAAAGCCACATGTGTCCTGGGCTGCAACCAAAGCAGCGTGGGCAGCAGGGACAGGGAGGGGATTCTGCCCCTCTGCTCTGCTCTGGTGAGAGCCCACCTGCAGGGCTGCATCCAGCTCTGGGGTCCCAGCACAGCAAGGACGTGTGCCTGTTGGAGTGAGTCCAGAGGAGGGCCTTCAGCATGATCATGTCTCCCATGAGGAAGGGCTGAGACAATCGGGATTGTTCAGTCTGGAGAAAAGAAGCCTCTGCAGGTACCTTCCAGCAGCCTTACAGTGCCTAAAGGGGGCCTAAAAGAAGGCTGAAGAGGGTCTTCTTACAAGGACATGCAGTGGCAGGACAAAGGAGAATGGCTTCAA